>JADLZN010002856.1:0-154940 GCA_018155175.1 Sinocyclocheilus anophthalmus
TCAGTGGTACAGATCCAAAAACAAGTTTAATTCTGCAATGTAATTAGCTTTTTTTGTGGATTGATTTGCAGTTTACATTGTTTTCCTAAATTCTCAAGCATCCAGTCTTTGCCGTATCTGTTGTATATAATCTTGAGTGATATATTTACTCAAAGCATACCGTTTTCTGATATTGTCCATTGTCCAACCAGACATTCAAGCTGCCTTCACCAACAAAGACTCCTATCAGAAAGAAGTCAAAGTAGCAGCTTCCCAGAAGACCACACTGAGCTGTGAAGTTACTGACCTTAAGACTGAGGTGAAATGGTTCAAGGATGGCAAACAGTTGATTTCCAGTAAGACTGTCCACATGGAGTCAAAGGGCAAGAGCCGTCAGCTGGTGCTGGAGAATGTGGAGAAGAAGAATGCTGGAGAATATACCTGTGAAGTTGGAAATGAGAAACTTCTCTTCAAGATTCAGGTGAAAGGTAAGATTTTCTAGCACATTAGTGGACTTCCTTGAATCCACATACTTGTCTTCCTCCAGAACATGGTCACAATTAAGTGATTATTTCCTATTTTTTCCTCAGATGTTTCTACCAAATTCCAGAAGACATCTGTGACAAAAGAAACTGTGATGGTTGAGTCAACAGAAAAGGTTGTTTTAAAAACCGAGGTAATGTCAGAGAATTGTAGTGTTAAGTGGTTCAGGGATGGAGTAGAACTGAATGACGGATCAAAGTATGAGATGAAACAGGAAGGTCGCTCACATGTCCTCATCGTTAAGTCGTCTGAATCTAAAGACAGCGGCACCTACTCTTGTCAGACGGCTGATGACAAAGTGGAGTTCAAGGTTCAGGTCAAAGGTAAAAGCTCATTTGCAATTTAAAAGTTAAAAAATGGTTTAAAGTGTTCATTTCTCAAGGTCAAATTTGTTCATTTTAACAGTTTAATGGCAGTTTTCATTATTTTTTTTCTTGCATATTTATTTATTTTCAATTCAGTTCAATTAATGTGTTTTACATCTGGAGTTTTCAAAG
The DNA here is from genome assembly GCA_018155175.1 of Sinocyclocheilus anophthalmus. Classification (NCBI taxonomy): domain Eukaryota; kingdom Metazoa; phylum Chordata; class Actinopteri; order Cypriniformes; family Cyprinidae; genus Sinocyclocheilus; species Sinocyclocheilus anophthalmus. Next base: position 1,020 of record JADLZN010002856.1, read on the forward strand.
TAAATTTTTGTTGGATATAATTGCCCTTATTGAAATAATAAATCTAATTGATCACAGACAAAATGTGATTTCATTGTCCCCTCATCTATTCCCTGCAGATGCACCTTTAAAGTTTGTGGTGCCATTGCAGCCAGTGTCTGCAGTACTAGAAAGCACCATGACACTTTCCTGCAGTCTCAACAAAGCCACGGATAGTGTCCTCTGGAAGCATAACGGCAAAGAAATCAAACCAGGTGGCAGATTCAGTGTCCGCACCGATGGCACCAACTGCATCTTGACTGTCTCTGCTGTGGCTCAGGAGGATGAAGGGGAGTACAGTTGTGAATGCAAAGATGACAAGACTTCCACCAAAGTCACTACTAAAGGTAAAACCATTAGTGTCTATGTCTGAAAGTCATCAATTCTCATCAAAATGAACCAACACAACTTAAGCTTTTTTTTAAGTGATAGATGTCCTTCGTTATTATTTCTCTCAGCTTTTCAATCTAATTTCCCACAGCCCCACGTCTGGTGAGGTTCACTACCAAGCTGAACAATGTTGTTGCAAATGAAGGCAAAGATGCCATCTTTAAATGCTCCGTCACACCAGCCGATGTAAGTGTCAGATGGCTGCGTAATGACATTCCTATTACAGCTAGTCCCAAATTTAAGATCGCTCATGGAGGAAGCAGCCATTCCCTCACCATCACAGGTGTCACTCAGGAGGATGAAGGAGAGATCAGTATCGATGCCGAGGGAAAAGTGTGCAATGCCACACTGCAAGTACAACGTAAGGATAAGTGACATACAGCTGTTATGCGTAATGCAACATATCGGCAGGAAGCACACAGAATACCTGTTTCTCAATACAAATGTATCCATATTTTGCAGAGCTTCCTGTCACCTTCAAGAAGAAACTTGCAGATGTGACTGTGACTGAGCAGGACACAGTTCGTTTGGAAGTGGAGCTGAGTAAACCCTCAACAGATGTCAAGTGGATGAAGAATGGTGTGGCACTACAGCAAGGAAAAAATATGGAGATCCATGTGGATGGTGCCAAGCAGGCTTTGGTCCTCAAGAGTGTGGTGTATGCTGACAGAGGACATTACTCATGTGAAACCCTAGATGACAAGACCCAGGCCAAACTGACAGTAGAGAGTATGGATTCCTTCATTATGTTACTCTAATATTTTATGATCAGAATATACAGGAAATTATTAAATAAAAGTATTTCATCTATGGATTTCCATTGTTTTCCCCTACCATTTAGTTAAGAAGATTCAAATAGTTAAAGGCCTAAAAGAGATGAAAGTGCAAGAAAAAGAGACCATCACTATGGAGGTGGAGCTAAGCAAGGCTGATGTAGAAGGTTCCTGGAGCAAAGATGGAAAGAAACTAAAGGCAGGACCCAATATCATCATTACTGCACTGGGCAACAAGCACTGCTTGACTATGTCCCAGCTGAAGATAAGTGATGGTGAACTATACTTTCCAAGGGAGGATGTCCATACTTGGCAAACTAATTGTTACCGGTGCGTGTGTATCTTGGGGCTTTAAGCCTGGATAGCAAGATTCAGTAAGATGTTTAGCATAAGATCATAAAACGTGTATTTTCAAGTTTAGTACTTTTATAAGCTGTATAACCAACATTTTTAAGTATATTCCACCAGATAAACTAAATGTATGTCCACAATATATCCCATTTACGCTTATTGCAAGTTTAGTAAGGTTTATGTAAACTAATGAGCAGATCCGTAACATAACCACCAATGTTAATATCTATATACTGTATAACAATTGCAACCCTAATTATTGGTGTTGTGTGCACAGAGCCTGCTGCAAAGATCCTCAAACATCTAGGGGATATCAGTTCTCCTGAAAAGGAGAAAATCACTTTTGAATGTGAGGTGTCAAGAGCAAATGCTGATGTCAAGTGGTTTAAGGTATTAGTATTTGATTTGGAATTGTTAAAAAATAAATTGTGTAGTCACATATGGATGAAATACAAAATGTAATGTATAATGTAAAAAAAAAATGTAGCTGTGTCATTATTTCTCCATCAGGATGATGCGGAACTAAAGCCAGGAAAGAAATTTGGCATCCATTCCCAGGCCAATAAGCGCACCCTCATCATCCACAAGTGTGCATATGAAGACCAGGGCCAGTATATATGTAGAACAACAGATGACAATACTTCAGCCAAGCTCACTGTTCACGGTAAAGATGAACGACTTCTGAGTGGGACATTTAATCACTGCTGAACTCTGCTGAAGCATTTTGTAGTGTCACTTGAATAAATGTTTGTATTTGAATTCTTGCAGCCAGAGATATTAAAATAGTGAAGCCGCTGCAGGACGTGGAGGTGACAGAGAAGGAGAGTGCAACGATTGTCTGTGAGGTCTCTCACGATGAGGTCGAGGCTCAGTGGCACAAAGGAGATGCCAAACTCAAAGCCGGTGACAACATAAAGATAAGGCAGGAGGGTGAGTTGAACAGAATGTACTTTGATTGCTTTCTTCTTGAAAGCTTAGGTGTGCTTGTAGAAATGCTTGTATATTGACAAACATGCAGTACATAGTTTAAATTACAAAACAATCAGTTCCTTTTTATTTCTATGTTCACAAAATGCAAATAAACAATTCATCTCCAAGAGGGACAGATTAATAGCGCTCAAACACATTTAACACTCTCCGTCTTAGGAAGAACATACATTCTACTCTTCAAATCTGTAAAGGCTGAGGACGCAGGTGAAATCAAGTTCACAGCTGAGAAGGCCTCTTCATCTGCTAAACTGAAGGTTAAAGGTACGTTGTTGTGTCGGTCATATCTGCATGCATTTTGCATTTAGTGTTAAGACTGATGAACTACAGCCTGGGCTGTGTAGCATTTCTACAGTTGTCTAACAAATCTGTAGATCCCCTAAGCTCCCTTATAATCATTACAGAACTGCCTGTCAGATTTGTGAAGAAACTGAGAGACAAAATCGCCATGTACAAACACCGTGCATACTTAGAGTGTCAGGTGTCAAGGGCCAACGCTAAAGTCATGTGGTACAAGAACAAGTCAGAGATCAAACCCAGCAAGAAGCACGAGATCACCAGTGAGGACATCTACAGGAAGCTCACCATCATTGACGTGGATTCTGATGATGAGGATACATACATGTGTGACGCCATTGATGATAAGACTTCATGTCAGCTACTAGTAGAGGGTAAAAAAAAATTCAATTATGATTTAAAGAATAAAATAAAATTTTTGGATGAAATCACAACAGAATCCATGAAACACAACCATACATTACAAACTAAAATGCTTTTGAAACTGACTGTAAAGAGGGCATACAAAATGTGATTGCATGTTTTTTATTACTTAATAACAGTTTGTAGTTCAATTTTTGATTGATCTGCAACAGACAAGAATTATCGTTGTATGTGATTTCAACCATATTTAAAAATCGTATTTATCTAATTAATTTCCCCTTCCAAACAGGGACAAATGTATGCTTGCTTCCAATTTTAAGTACTGTTATGTAAATTTTCCTTCCATGCATTTTGTTTATTTCCATGTAGCTTCATTAGTATCTGTCTTCCTATGTCTAAAGTGTTTTTAAAGAATTGTACTACATAAAATTTTTTGATATAGCCAATTCTTGACACATCACTATACTGTCTCATCACAACCTTCAGAGCAGGCTATCAGCATAGTACAGGAGCTGAGTTCTGTGGAGGTGACCGAGCCATTTGCTGCCCACTTTGAGGTGGAAGTCAGTGTGGAGACAGTCAAGCCAGTGAAGTGGATGCTAAATGGGGAACAGCTGAAGGAGAGTGCAGATATTGAGATGGAGAAAGAGGGAACCATGCACCGCCTCACTTTTAAAAAGACCAAGGCCTCCATGTCAGGACCAGTACAGTTCACCGCCGGAAAGAGTAAATCAACAGCTGATCTCAAAGTGAAAGGTTAGACACTTGGTTTAACCAAGATTTGCAAAATAGACACCAAAATCTAATCTGTATCTAATAATTCCAATTAAATGGTTTTTGATTAATGATGCCTGATAAAATTCCTACAGAAACCGCAGAAGTGCTTTGAAAAATGTTGCTCTATTTATGTTTACTACAGATGAAATGCAATGTTTGTTGTAGTTTTGTGCACTTTTGTGTTTTTTTTTCAAAGTCACTGTTCATATCACCCCACAGAGCGTCCCATTGAAGTCCTGGAGCCTCTCAAATATGGGTCAGCCAAGGAGAAGACTTCCACCACACTATGCTGCAAGTTCTCTGCCACACCAAAAGAAGTACGGTGGCTTAAGGGTCAAACCGCTTTGGAGGCTTCTAGCAAATACAGCATGAAGCAAAAGGACGCTAATGTGCAGCTGATCATACAAGCTTTGAGTGCAGAGGACTCTGGAGAGTATCGCTGTCAGGTCGGGGTCTGTGAGAGCAAAGCCGTTATCAAAGTAGAAGGTAAAGTCACAAAGAAGGCATTCAAAGCATGTTTCAAATTGCATTCCCTTTATACATCCACCCCGTTAGGATTAGGGCTACTTGCGAGAGATCTGCTTTGACTACGCCAAAACCTCATTATATAGGTGCGGTTGGTAAAATAAATGCCATTCTGATCACGCTGGTTATTTATTTTTCTGACATACATAGTGCGTAAAATCCAGATCACCAAACATCTGACAGACGTGGAGGTGGATGAAGATGGTGATGCTACGTTCACCTGTGAGGTTAACTATGCTGATGAAGAGGTCCAGTGGACACTCAATGACAAGCCACTCTTCAACAATGAGGTCAATGCCGTCACCCATGTGGATAAGACCCATACGCTCACCCTCAAGAACCTAGCACCTGTGGATGGTGGGAAGGTGTCATTCAGCATCAGGGATGTGAAAGAAACAGTCTGCCTAAAGGTCAAAGGTGGGTTTGTATGATGATGTCCAAATAATGCAGATTTACAGAAATGCTTTGAATGTGATGGATTAAGACATTCTTTTTACTACGTTTTGGCTTAATACACTTTTTATTTATTGACATCCAGAGAAGAAAGCCATCTTCCTGAAGTTGCTGGATGATGTAGTTGCAGAGGAGAAGGGTACAGTTACCCTTAAGTGTGAAGCCTCAAAGCCCAGAGTGGCCCCTGTGTGGCGCAAAGATGGAACAGTCCTGTCAGCAGGGAAAAAGTATGAGCTCCTCCATGATGGTAAGACCTTGGGACTTACTATCCATGATGTCACACAAGCTGACGCCGGGGAGTACAGCTGTGATCTTGGCACAGACCTCTCCAAGTCCAAGGTCACTGTTAGAGGTATGACAACAAACTTATGTAGTACCGTTGTGCTACAATGACACTGTAGTGTCTTTTTGTTGTAGTTTTATCCTTTATGTTTTTATGAAAACAGATGAAGTTGTTAGTGTTTTTCAATAATGGTTTTGCTGTTGACCCCAGATATCCACATCGGGATCACTAAGCGTTTTAAGTCGGTAGAGGCCAAAGCAGGTGAAAACTGCACATTCGAGTGTATCTTGTCCCGAGAAAGTTCAGAGAAGTGCACCTGGAGCCTAAAAGGCCAACCTGTCACTGATGGAGGCCGTTTCCAGATAAGCAGCAAAGGGCGCAAGTATACCTTAACAATCAAAGCTGTCTCAGCTTCTGATTCTGGTGAGGTGGTCTTCACTCTCAAGGATTTGAGCTCAAAGGCAACACTTACTGTTGAGGGTAAGCTGGGGAATGCAATGAAAATAAGAGCAATTAATTGAATTATAGCTTTTACATGTATACGGTTTTGCTTGATCAAGGTGTATCTTATTTTTGGGAGCTAGGTGAAGCTCCTAGCATATCTAAAGAGCTTCAGGGTGTCAGTGCCAAAATTGGTGAAGATGCCACATTCTCCTGTGACCTTTCTCAATCTGGACTGGAAGTGAAGTGGTCAAAGGATGGCAAGTCTATCAGAAAAAGCCAGAAATACGAAATCAGTCAGGAGCAGACGCTCGTAAAGCTGACAATCCGCAACGTCACTGAAAAAGACTCTGGAGAATACAGCTGTGAGGTCACCGGTGGTCCAACCTCCAAGGCTAAACTGGAGATCAAAGGCGAGGTTTTTAAAACTTATGGTTTTAGATTCTGTCATCTTTTCTTTAAGCACACAACAGGGGAAATCCCACAAGCCTAAAGAGGAGATATATTTACCTTAGTATTTCATCCCCTCTGTAGAACTGGCCAACAAATTCATTTGTGAGCTAAAGGATGCCACTGCAGAAGAGAAGAGTGCTGTCTCCTTTGATTGTGAGACAGCCCAACCTGCCTCTGAAGTCACCTGGCTTAAAGGAACAAAGGAGATAAGGGCTGGAGGAAGGTATGAGCTTATGCAAAAGGGAACTGTCCTCATCCTCAAAGTGAAGGATCTGGAGAAGAGTGACAGCGAGGTATACACCTGTGACATTGGCTCTACGAAGAGTACAGCCAAATTGACAGTGAAAGGTAAGAACCTGGCTTTCCACTTTCCACAGAAATCAGAATTCTCTCTTTCTTGCTGTTTATAGCAATGTATTATCTTATCTAGAAAAGAATAACTTGAAGCCAGAGAATCTTATATTCTTAAATGGATACACTCTAGTGTTTTTTACTGAATGTTTAAAGCTTTGATGTAGTCTTTTTTGATGTCTCAGTGGTATTTGAAAATATTTCTGGTAAGTACAGTTTTTAATTTGATTCGCCATATGTGTTGTATTTCTGCATTTGACATTTCACTTTTGGTTCCTGTGTGGCAATGCTACTGCCAGGCATTTTGCTGATAGTCTCATGCATTGCTGTGTCAGCAGATGATCACCTCAGTTCAGAGAATTGGTACTTCTATATTGTACTTTTACAATTATGTTGGTACTCTACATGTCATTTAGATTTCTAGCAACTCAGTTTGGTGAAAATGTGGTTAAATAGTCTTTTATTTCCAGAAATGCTGGAATAGTTCAACAACTGTCATGATAGGAACATTTCATTCATTTATTTGGGTCCACACACTTTGTACTATGGAGTCTGCACATGGTGATAATGCACCATTAGAATGCTTGTCTTAGTTATCTGGAATATAATTTAGTTTTTATTGGACAGATCAATTTCCAGGTGGTGTCTTTCAGCAGTCTGTCAAATTGTCAAATTTTAGAAATGGCACTTGCACTTTTGTGTTTTGTCTTGGTTTGTGAGGTTCAGTCTTGTCTGGACTTTGTATGTATGTATATTCATGTAGTCCTGGTGCAATGGATGTGTTGGAATTGTTTCTGTGTTTGTTTTAATGTTTCCGTGATTATAGAAAATTTTCGGCTGACTAGCTTCTAAGTCAAACCTAGAATCTCATCTAGTGATCTTACTTATCTAGTCTTACGTATCTGAAAACGATGAAGAAGATTTTAATTAGTTGGCTTGTTCATTCTCCAGTGATACCAGCTAGGTTTAAGGGGCAAATGAAGAACCAGCAAGTTACTGAAGGTGGGAAAGTCTTACTTTCCTGCGAGCTCTCAAAACCTGGCTGCCAAGTGCAATGGAAAAAGGGAACCGAAAGTCTGAAACATGGGGGAAGATATCAGATAACGCAGATGGACACCATGTGTGAGCTACAGATTTCAGACTTAGTGACTGAGGACAGTGGAGTATATTTCTGTGAATGTGGAAACGAAAAAACAACAGCAAATGTTGTTGTCAGTGGTATGGATAAAAGATTATTAATTTACATGCATCCATTCATTGATTTCTATACATTTTTTACTTACTTTAATTCAATTTATTACTCCGATCAAGCGATACTCTAAAATGTCAATGCATGTGTAGTCAAAAAACTGTACAGATTTTTACAAATTTTTATACACCTTAAATTTATGTCATCACGCAATTGCTCTTCAGCATTACCAGTGATCTTCAGACATGAGCTACAAAGCCAAGAGTGTAACGAAGGAGACTGCGTTACCCTTCACTGTGAACTCTCAAAGCCTGGAGTTCCTGTTGTTTGGAAGAAAGGAACGCAGGTGCTCCATTCTGGAGAAAAGTACCACATCAAACAAGATGGGGCTACTGTTGAGTTGAAAATTGCTGACTTCAGACCTGATGATGCTGGACAATATACATGTTTGTGTGGGGACAAAAAGACTACAACAAACATTAAGATCAAGGGTATGAAATTAATTCGGTCTAACTTATTTTTTCAATTTAGTATTCACTCCCCCCATTTACACGGTGAATGATTATTATTTCTATTCTTTTTGTTTTTCTCGTGATATTGACCATAACGAAAATGTTTCTGTGATCTTTACATAAGAAAAGTGTCTCTAAGTCAAACAACTGCGCAAAGGTGGCAGTATAGAACTTATTATACCAATGGGGTCATATCTAGTATTCAGGTGCATCTCAATAAATTGGAATGTCATTGAAAAGTTCTTTTATTTCAGTATTTCAACTCAAATTGTGAACCTCGTGTATTAAATAAATTAAATGCAAACAGACTGAAGTAGTTTAAGCCTTTGGTTCTTTTAATTGTGATGATTTTGGTGATCTCAACAAAACCACCATATTCAGATTCAACAAAATTAGAATAAAACTTCATAAGACAATAAAAAAAAAAACATTTAGTGACTTGGTGGCCTTTGGAACGTAGGTATTTACTGTACATGTACTCAATACGGTAGGGGCTCCGTTTGCTTAATACTGCCTCATTTCGGTGTGGCATGGAGGTGATCAGTTTGTGGCGCTGCTGAGGTGGTATGGAAGACCAGGTTTTTTTGACAGTGGCCTTCAGCTAATCTGCATTTTTTTGGTCTCTTGTTTCTCATTTTTCCTCTTGACAATACCCCATAAATTTTTCTATGGGGTTCAGGTCTGGTGAGTTTTGCTGGCCAGTCAAGCACACCAACTCCATGGTTATTTAACTAACTTTTGGTGCTTTTGGTAGTGTGGCAGGTGCCAAATCCTGCTGGGAAAATGAAATCAGCATCTTCAAAAAGCTGTTCAGCAGAAAGAAGCATGAAGTGCTCCAAAAATTCTTGGTAAACAGGTGTGCAGTGACGTTGGTTTTCAAAAAAAAAACAATGGACCAACACCAGCCGATGACATTGCACCCCAAATCATCACAGAATGTGGAAACTTAACACTGGACTTCAACCAACTTGGGCTATGAGCTTCTCCACCCTCCAGACTCCTAGGACCTTGGTTTCCAAATGAAATACAAAACTTGCTCTCATCTGAAAAAGAGGACTTTGGACCACCGCTTAACAGTCCAGTTCTTCTTCTCCTTAGACCAGGTAAGACGCCTCTGACGTTGTCTGTGGTTCAGAGTGGCTTAACAAGAGGAATACAACAACTGTAGCCAAATTCCTTGACACGTCTGTGTGTGATGGCTCTTGATGCCTTGACCCCAGCCTCAGTCCATTCCTTGTGAAGTTCACTCAATTCTTGAATCAATTTTGCTTGACAATACTCATAAGGCTTGCGGTTCTCTCGGTTGGTTGTGCATTTTTTTCTTCCACACTTTTTTCCTTCCACTCAACATTCTGTTAACATGCTTGGATACAACACTCTGAACAGCCAGCTTCTTTGGCAATGAATGTTGTGGCTTACCCTCCTTGTGAAGGGGGTCAATGATTGTCTTCTGGACAACTGTCAGATCAGCAGTCTTCCCCATAATTGTAGCCTAGTGAACCAAACTGAGAGACATTTTGAAGGCTCAGGAAACCTTTACATGTGTTTTGAGTTGATTAGCTGATTGGCAAGTCAACATATTCTAATTTGTTGAGATAGTGAATTGGTGGGTTTTGTTAAATGTGAGCCAAAAATATCACAAAGAACCAAAGACTTCAACTACTTCAGTCTGTGTGCATTGAATTATTTAATACACGAGTTTCACAATAACAGTTGAATTACTGAAATAAATGAACTTTTCCACGACATTCTAATTTATTGGGATGCACCTGTATCTACTTTACTCTACGTGTTTGGGACAGAGTGGACCTTCTTCGTGATTGCTATAATTTGTGCAGTATTGTTCATTACTGACATTTAATTAACTTATAAACGTTAAATGCTTGAATAAATATAATTATATCACTACCGCAGTGGTGTTCGGTGTGATATTAAATTTATTGCTTATTAAAACCAATGTTGCCAACAGTGATTGATTAGCCTATATTTATTTATTGTAGACGTTATTACTAAGCAAAGCAAAATTTGCAGAAATATCCACAACATACAGTATAAGACAGCATGGTTTATCTGTCGATCAGATGCGCGTCAAAGTTGCATTCGTTACTATAGCAACAGTAGACTCACGATGCATTGTTTTAAAAATCAAACACAACTTTTGTTATATGCGAGAATCGAGCTCGCAAGGAAAAATGAAGTCGTGAATCACATTTTAGTCATTTTAGCAGACGTTGCCAAAGCGAGGACCAAATGACGGACATGAAGAATCAAAAGCAATCAAAAGAGCAATGATATGGAAGTGCTATAACTAGTCTCAGTTAGCTTAATACAGTACAAGTAGCAAGGCTTTTTTTTAAAATTATATAATAAATCAAAATAAAACAGATAGAATAGAAAAAGAATACAGCAAGCTAGTGTTAGAAGCGTTTTTGCTTTTGTTAATTGTATAATAAATGCAAAGAATACTGATAGAATACAAAAAAATTAGAAAGCTAGTGTTACGTTTTTTTTTTTTTAAGAAAACAAGAGCAAGAATAGGTGCAAGTACTAAAAGGGGACAGTACAAACCAACACCAAAAAAACAAAAAACAAAAACCAAGTGTTTTTTTTGAAACGAATAGACTTAGACTGGCGTGCTAGAGTAGAGGGTCAAATAAAGATAGAGGAGATGTGTTTTTAGTCAATTATTGAAGATGGCTAAAGACTCAGCTGCTCAGATTGATTTGGACAGGTCATTCCACCAGGAGGGAACAATTAATTTAAAAGTCCGTAAAAGTGATTTTGTGCCTCTTTGGGATGGTACAATAATGCGTTGTTCACTTGCAGAATGCAAGCTTCCAGAGAGCACATAATTTTGAAGTAATGAATTTAGGTAAAGGGGTGCAGAGCCAGTGATGGTTTTGTAGGCAAAAATTAATGCCTTGAATTTTATGCGAGCAACTACTGGTAGCCAGTGCAAATGAGAAAACAGAAGGTTGTGACGTTACAGGCTCGTTAAAATTAATCTTGCTGCCGCGTTCTGGACTAATTGTAATGGATTAATTGTAAAGGTTTGATAGAACTGGCTGGAAGACCTGCCAAGAGAGCATTGCAATAGTCCAGCTTGGATAGAACAAGAGCTTGAGCAAGGAGTTGTGAAGCATGTTCCGAAAGAAAGGACCTGATGTTCCTGATGTTGAATAAAGCAAATCTGCAGGACCGGGTCATTTTAGCAATGTCGTCTGAGAAAGTTAGCTGATCATCAATCTTAACTCCAAGGTTTCTGGCTGTTTTTGAAGGAGTTATGGTTGATGTGCCTAACTGGATGGTGAAATTGTGATGAAACGATGGGTTTGATGGAACCACAAGCAGTTCTGTCTTAGCCAGGTTGAGTTGAAGGTGATGTTCCTTCATCCAGCAAGAAATGCCTGTTAGACAAGCTGAGATGTGAGCAGCTATCGTCGGATCATCAGGATGGAATGAGAGGTAGAGTTGAGTGTTACAGCATAGCAGTGATATGAAAATCCATGAGATCCGAGAAATTAAGTCGTGATAACAAGAGTTGAGAAAACACTTTTGTTATGTCGAGATAACAAGGAAATAAGTCCTGCATCACAAGAATAACTTTTATTAAGTCGTGTTAATCGAGAAAACAACTTTTGTTATGTCGTGATCACCAGAATACAAGAAAGAAAAATAATCATAATCCATGGCTTCTTAGGACTTCCGTATTTTACTGAGTACAAAGACTTTTTATATTTTGACCTTTACTGGTTAGTCGCTTGAGGGGAACTTATATAGATATTATAGCATTATCTGGCATTAGTAGGTTAACTTCACTAATACAAATATCTGGTAATCTTGTCCTGTAAGATGTTCACAGTTTTTGTGATCTTATGTCTCTTGTTTTCTTTGGGAGGTTTTTGAATGTTTTTTCATGTTGTGCTTTTACATTTTGTGCAAAGTGCATTAATTACACTAACAACCTGTTTAAACATCAATTGCTTCTTAGCATTGACCTTTAAACGAGAACTACAAAACCAGGAGTGTCAAGAGGCAGACAGTGTTACTCTTCATTGTGAGCTCTCCAAACCAGGAGTGCCTGTGGTTTGGAGGAAAGGAACACAAGTGATCCATTCTGGAGAGAAATACCATATCAAGCAAGTTGGTTCTGTTTTTGAGCTAAATATCACTGATGTCAAACCTGAAGATGCTGGAGTCTATAGTTGTGATTGTGGGTTTAACAAGACCTCATCTACCGTTATCGTCAATGGTAGGAATTACATCTTTTTTAAATTGTGATTAAATGTAGGGTATTACATTCAACACCATACTCTACTGTGCCCTGAAGTTATCGTTGATCAGGGTTTTTTCTTATTACACTAATGGCTGTTTTTAAATCAATAATTTGCTTGATTGCTGGGCTTAATGACTTAAAAACTAGAAAACTAGACTAGAAGACTGGAAAGACTTCTGTTCAATCCAGTTCTTGGATGTTGTCCTGAGTCGTTTGTGTAACATGGTTCCAACATCTTTTCACGGTTCCTCAGCACTACCAGTGGTCTTCATACATGAGCTGCAAAACCTGGAGTGTGATATAGGAGGCAGTGCTACTCTGTCCTGCGAGCTTTCCAAACCTGGTGTCCCTGTGCAGTGGAAAAAAGGAAGCCATGTTATCCAATCTGAAGGAAAGTATGTCATCAGGCAGATTGCCTCAAAGGTGGAGCTGAAGATCACAGATCTCAAATCTGAAGATGAAGGAGACTACACATGTGTATGTGGAGACAAGGCAACCACAGCCAATATGAAGATCAAAGGTATGAATCATTCTTATTCTTTCTGGGATTTTTTAAATAATTAATTACTCTCCCCACCCAAGCTGCACTATTCTAACAAACAACTGTTTAAAAAAAAAACAGTGTTACACAATTTAATATTGCTTGTTTAGTGTTGTTAGTGGTTTTATTTGTTGCATTTGTTATTTTAAGATTCCACTTATATGCTACAGTAATGAACAAAATGTAATTGTTTGTTTCAAGTGTGTAGCACAAAATTACGCTCTTGCAGATGACATATCAAAGCGGAAAAAAAACTGAAAAAGTTTTTCATGGGAAACAGAATAATTCTGTATATGGTTAAATAACTTTTAGATAATTTTTTGTATCCTGCTGTGGCTCTGCCTGCTGTGCTGTAATGCCATAGTCTGTCAGACATCTGTTTTGGTATTGCCTTAAACTTTTCTTCATCGCTGTCTGTCTGTTTCTTCCAGCTTGTAACCTCTTCAGTTTAGTGTGGTTCATATGTGGAACACAGATATGGGTTTAAGGCTTCAGCACTAGTCTGACTTGAGTCGCAATACACAGTGGAGTAACATATTACAAACCCGATTCCAAAAAAGTTAAGACACTGTACAAATTGTGAATAAAAAAAGAATGCAATGATGTGGAAGTTTCAAATTTCAATATTTTATTCAGAATACAAAATAGATGCATATCAAATGTTTAAAATGAGAAAATGTATAATTTTAAGGGAAAAAAAAGTTGATTTTAAATTTCATGGCATCAAAAAAGTTGGGACAAGGCCATGTATACCACTGTGTGGCATCCCCTCTTCTATTTATAACAGTCTGCAAACGTCTGGGGAATGAGGAGACAAGTTGCTCAAGTTTAGGAATGTTGTCCCATTCTTGTCTATACAGGCTTCTAGTTGCTCAACTGTACTTAGGTCTTCTTTGTCGCATCTTCCACTTTATGATGCGCCAAATGTTTTCTAAGGGTGAAAGATCTGGACTGCAGGCTGACCATTTCAGTACCCGGATCCTTCTACACAGCCATGATGTTGTAATTGATGCAGTATGTGGTCTGGCATGGTCATGTTGGAAAATGCAAGGTCTTCCTTGAAAGAGACGACGTCTGGATGGGAGCATATGTTGTTCTCGAACTTGGATATACCTTTCAGCATTGATGGTGCCTTTTCAGATGTGTAAGCTGCCCCTGCCACACGCACTCATGCAACCCCATAACATCAGAGATACAGGCTTCTGAACTGAGCACTGATAACAAATTGGGTTGTCCTTGTCCTCTTTAGTCAGGATGACATGGCGTCCCAATTTTCCAAAAAGAACTTAAAATTTTGATTAGTCTGACCACAGAACAGTTTTCCACTTTGCACAGTCCATTTTAAATGAGCCTTGGCCCAGAGAAAACGCCTGCGCTTCTGGTTCATGTTTAGATATGGCTTCTTTTTTTGACCTATAGAGTTTTAGCTGGCAATGGCGAATGGCACTGTGGATTGTGTTCACCGACAGTGTTTTTTGGAAGTATTCCTGAGCCCATGTTGTTATTTCCATTACAGTAGCATTCCTGTAGGTGATGCAGTGCCGTCTAAGGGCCCGAAAATCACGGGCATCCAGTATGGTTTTCCAGCCATGGCCCTTACGCACAGAGATTGTTCCAGATTCTCTGAATCTTTGGATGATATTATGCACTGTAGATGATGATAACAATTTTTCTCTGAGAAACTCCTTTCTGATATTGCTCCACTATTTTTGCCGCAGCATTGGGGGAATTGGTTGATCCTCTGCCCATCTTGATTCTGAGAGACACTGCCACTCTGAGAATCTCTTTTTATACCCAATCATGTTGGCAATTGACCTAATAAGTTGCAAATTGATCCTCCAGCTGTTCCTTATATGTACAATTAACTTTTCAGGCCTCTTATTGCTACCTGTCCCAACTTTTTTGGAATGTGTAGCTCTCATGAAATCCAAAATGAGCCAATATTTGGCATGACATTTCAAAATGTCTCACTTTCAACATTTGATATGTTATCTATATTCTATTGTGAATAAAATATAAGTTTATGAGATTTGTAAATTATTCCATTCCTTTTTTACTCACAATTTGTACAGTGTCCCAACTTTTTTGGAATTGGGTTTGTACACTACTTGACAAAGAAAACTTGCAGGGTTCAAGTTGGGAACGTCTTCTTTGAGATTTCATTGTCTGTGATTCCATCTGCAAAATGTTTTTTGTCACAGTTCTGAAGGCCCATACACCCTCATACCAACCAGGACTTCAAAAGCAGACTACTGAGCAGGGGGCATCAGTTGATTGTACAGAGCGAATGTACGGAATGACTGTCCGTGCTTTGTTTTCTTGGTCAGCAGCTTGATTTCTTGTTGGCCATGGTCAGTGAGAAATCAGTCAGGCTTTGGGGGCTTTCATTTATCAACATGCATGAATGCTTCTGTAAAATAAATTTTAATATAGGATGTCTGCTTGTTCTGTATATGCCTCTATTGTCCAACATGGCTGATACAGGCATTGCTATTTGTGTTTTAAGATCCTTACGGTTTTGGCCAAGGGTTGCAGTTTACATGAATGTGTCTTTTATCACAGCTCTAAAGTTCCTCCGTCCTTCTGCTGCCCTTGAATCAGACTTCCAGAAGCAGAAGAAAGAGAAACAGGCAGAGCTCAGTGGTATGAAACTGATGTATATTTCCTGCCTGTCGTGCAGCACGTTTATGTGCTAATGGAAATGTGAATCCCAGTCAAAATGTTCAGTAATGTATTCTTTTGAATGGAACAGCATGTGGCCACACATTCGCTTTTGCATTACGATAGTGTTTTTGTGCACTCTTTGTTGTGGTATGTCTTTATTTTGTTGATAAGTATTTAAACTTCTCACCCATGCATCAAAAATCCTTTGGATATTCTCTTTAAGCATTCTTGTTTGGACAATTTTCAGTACTGCTGCTCCTACATTTATTACCAGACAAACTTAAGCAAAATAGCTGTTCATCTTTTATGTTTTAAAAAAGTCTTTGCATAAGTATAAGTGAAGCACATGTTGATAATCTGATTTTGTTTTGTTTTACTTATATTCTTTCACTTAAAAATCAATGGCCATTGATCCATTTTCTCCCTCAACTTTATCTGCACCACTGCTTGTTCTAGTGTCATACATGGTGAATATGTATTTTAAATGGTTGACTCTAGTTGGAGTGTTTTCCGTTACATCACATTGTACTTGCAATGTCAGAGGTGAAGAGGGCAGGAGTGGATGATGGTAGTAGGGAAGAGATTAGTTTGCCTCCCATGATATTCATCTTTGTTAGTGTACTTGGTTTAGTTAAAGAAGCAGGTTCGGGAACATTAGTGGTGTCCTCTTGCTTTGATTTTTCTGCAATTTTTCGGTCAGGAGCTATTCACTCTGCTCCCACACATTTGTGTGTTATTCTGTAGACTGTCCTTTACCTTTGAAGGCTGGTCTTTCATAATTTTTCATTTCAAACCTACCTTTTTTTAGTTTGATTTGTATCTCTAAATTTAACACTTTGTAGTTTTTAGCAGTTTGAAATCATCCAAAAAATTATTCAGTCTTAATTTATTCTGCCATACTGCTCATGGATGGAAAATGGTGCAGACATTCATTGTATATCTTGAATATTTTCAACACATCATGTCACCAGTCTTGATGTTGATTTTTTTTTATTTTTTTTTAAACATACCAACTGGATTGCTTTAAATGACCATGTGAACCTGAGGAGTGTTTCTCTTTAGATGGTCTCATTGATGTTGATAACAAACATTCTTATATTCTTATATAACAACATACATTAGTAGTTTGATAGTGTATTCCTTAACTTTCCTGACTTAGGTTTAATATTTAGAAAGGAATATTATAAAGCTTATATGTTTTGCCTGTACACATTCTGTGTTATTACAGAATACTGTACAAATTGACTTTTTATACTCAATGAGTGCCTGCCTCAACAGCTCACCCAATTCAGTTTACGGAAGTACTGCTAAACCAAGCATGTGATGAAGGTGGCAGTGTTACTCTGCGATGTGAACTCTCCAAACCTGGAGTTCCTGTGGTTTGGAGGAAAGGAACACAGGTGATCCATTCTGGAGGAAAGTACCTCATCAAACAAGTTGGCTCTACTGTTGAGCTGAAGATCACTGATGTTAAACCTGAAGATGCTGGAGACTATGCTTGTGATTGTGGAGACAACATCACCACTGCTAACATCAAAGTCAATGGTAGGACTGAGCTTTTATTTGAACCCTCAAAGACCTAACAATGACAAATTAATCTCACAAGATCCTGTTCCTGGTTCAACAACTTTGCCTGATTCCTCAGCATTACCAGTGGTCTTCAAGCGTGAGCTGCAGAACCAACAGCTTCAAGAGGGGGACAGTGTCACTTTGCACTGTGAACTCTCCAAACCTGGAGTTCCTGTGGTTTGGAGGAAAGGGTCACAGGTGATCCATTCTGGAGGCAAGTATATCATCGAGCAAGTTGGCTCTACTGTTGAGCTGAAGATCCCTGATGTCAAACCTGAAGACGCTGGAGATTATGTTTGTGATTGTGGAGACAACATCTGCACTGCTAACATCAAAGTCAATGGTAGGACTCATCTTTTATTTGAGCCGTCTTCAACAATGAAGAAACTTCCTGTTTTCTGATCTAAACAGCTGTCCATTAATAATGTCTTCATTTAATGTAGGGTAGTGTATAGTGCTGTTTATTTGACTATTCTAATGTACTAAGTTGTTTGTCTAGTTTATCGTTTTCCCATTTACATCATGGTGGTTGTTTTAGTTAAACACCTTAGAAGGTGGTCAAAATATAAGTTAAGCCATTGTAGAAGAATGTTTTACATCTATCGGTGAAAATAATATTTTTGGTGCAAACTTAATCTCATGAGATCCTGTTGCTGGTTCAACAACTTTGCCCGATTCCTCAGCATTACCAGTGGTCTTCAAACGTGAGCTACAGAAGCAAGAGATTCAGGAAGGGGACAGTGTTACTTTGCGATGTGAACTCTCAAAACCTGAAGTTCCTGTGGTTTGGAGGAAAGGAACACAGGTGATCCACTCTGGAGGAAACTACCTCATCAAGCAAGTTGGCTCTACTGTTGCGCTGAAGATCACTGATGTCAAACCTGAAGATGCTGGAGATTATGTTTGTGATTGCGGAGACAGCATGACAACTGCCAATGTCAAGGTTAACGGTAGGAGAAGACCAACTGTTTCATGAATTTTTCCATCATTCTAATCCATCTTTGAAATGCATTGTCACATGCATTTATTGGTTGTAAAGTGCGAATGATTCCTCAATTTAATATGAAGTTAAGGCCAAAAAAAGGATTTAATTGTAACCATTGTTTGGACCATTGCATTTGTATTGTATTGATCTTACTTCTCTGGAAAATGTTTTTTTTACCTCATCTAAATGTATAGAACTAAATCTCTGGCATCTTATTCCACTCTCTAAATTGGCAGTTCTTCCAGCCACCTTCACACAAGAGCTGAAAAACCAGACAGCTATTGAAGGAGAAAGCATCATCTTCCAGTGTGCGCTCTCCAAACCTGGAGTTCCTGTGGTTTGGAGGAAAGGAACACAGGTGATCCATTCTGGAGGAAAGTACCTCATCAAGCAAGTTGGCTCTACTGTTGAGATGAAGATCCCTGATGTTAAACCTGAAGATGCTGGAGACTATGCTTGTGACTGCGGAGACAGCATTACCACAGCCAATGTCAAGGTTAATGGTAGGAGAAGACCAAGTGCTTCATTAATTTTTCCATCATTCTAATCCATCTTTGAACTGCATTGTCACACCCTGTGTTTGTGAAGTATGAATGCTTCCACAGCTTATTATGAAGATGAAGATAAAGCTTAAGAAAGAAATGTAATTGTATCCTGTTGGTGTACTATAATGTTTGTTTGAACTGTTGGCTTCAGGGTTTACTTGTCTGGAAAATCTTTTTATAACTACAGAATTAATCTCTTGCATCTTATACCACTATTTGCGTTGGCAGCACTTCCAGCCATCTTCACACAAGCACTGAAGAACCAGACAGCTGTTGAGGGAGAGAGCATCAGCTTCCAGTGTGAGCTCTCCAAAGCAGACATTCCAGTTGAGTGGCGCAGGGGTGAAATTGGCCTATGCCCCTGTGCTAAATATGAATTCAAGCAAGATGGCCACCGTGCCCAACTGTTCATACATGACCTTGAACCTGAGGACTCTGGTGACTATATCTGTGACACTGGAGAACACCAAAGCATTGCATATCTGGAAGTTAAGGGTAGGCTTGGATTGAACCGTCTTTCTTTCCTGTATCATTTGAAGCCGTTTCTTCATGATGACCTTAAACACGTTTACTCACCATTTGCAGCACTGCCAGTTCTTTTCAAATCATTTCTGAAAAATTTGGAAAGTGTAGCTGGGGAAAATGCAGTTTTTCGATGTGAACTTGACAAAGCTGGAGCCAAAGTCATCTGGAGGAAAGACAAGAGTGTAATAGAAGCAAGCAACAAATATCAGCTCAAGCAAGATGGGGCTGTTGCTGAGCTTATCATTTACAAGCTGCAAGGAGGAGACGCTGGAGAGTACTGCTGTGAAACGGAACATGATCGGACATCTTCCAAACTTGCTGTGAAGGGTATGAATCACCTTGTAAAAGTCTTCATCCCTCCTAACTTTACCTGATCATCCTTTTTTGATGCTCACGCATCTACTCCATACCATTCTAAGTACTATGCCATCCATCCTTTCTTATGGTATGCTTGTACCACCTTCTCTGTCCACGTGGTTTTGCACATAAAAATTCATTAAACCTTGCACAACCTTTCTTCAATGCACTCCTATTTCATTCTGCTAGATTATTTAAGTATAGGAGTTTTTATGCAATATACATAACATTATACACTTTTCCCAGTGTAGTTTAACATTTATTTTTATATAAAGGATAGCAATTTCTGTCATGACCTGCTGTGAATTTAGTTGAAAAGACTTGGATTATTATGGATGCTAAACTGATACTGTGGGAATTTATCTAGTTTTTGACTTGTTGATTACTGATAAAATGAAACCTGATTTTGCTTTCAGAACCTGAAATCATGATCTTAACTGGCTTGAAGAGCTGCATTGTCAATGAAAGCGAGGACGTTCATTTCGAATGCCTTGTCTCTCATGACAATGCTCTCATTGTTCAGTGGACGCTGCAAGACGTTCCACTACAGAACAATGAGATGAATGAAATCCGAATGGAAGGCAAAAGGCACACACTTACACTAAGAAGTGTCACCCAGAAAGACTCGGGCACGGTGTCCTTCCATGTTGGTGCACACACTTCTTTTGCTTGTCTTACAGTTAAAGGTAAAACTAAAGAATTATTTGGATTTTCTAAATAGTAGTTTGCTATATTTCACACCTTCTTTTAATTCACTGGTGGGTTTCGAACACATGTACTGTTAGTGCATGTGTTTAGTGTTTGTTTGTGTGTGTGTGATCATCCTATATCCATATAAATATATTCAATACATTCCATGTATGTAATATATCTTGCATTTATTATTCTTTGATGCATGCTTTAACGCATCATATTGCAAAAAAATGACTTGTGACGAGCCACTTTGTCTACGCCACAATGAAAGCACAACATTTCATGCATGTATGTTATCTATTTAAACTTCACTTGTCAAATATTTGTCTTATCTTGACCATTGTTTGGTAGTATAATGAGTTTTATTTGTTTGGATATTACATTTAGAAGGTTGACTATTCTTCATTCCTTTTTCCTTATCAGTGATTAATTTTGTCTGTAACAGAAGTGCTTCAAAAAGTTTCATAATTTCTGATTCAAGCATTCCAAGGTTAGGCTTATCTTGTCCCTGGCTGCATTTAGAAACTACGAAGAAAATGTATTACCATCTCATGATCTTCTAATATGCAGGTTTGGGGTGTTGCACATATCTTAGAATGTGTTCTGTGTATCACTGTTTCCCGCCAGCAATCCCTGTGCTATCATTTGTGAAGGAGTTAACAAGCCAGGAAGTCACAGAGGGAGCCAGTGCCTCATTATGTTGTGAAACTTCAATCCCTGATGCCAATGTGACCTGGAAGAAGGACACTCAGGTCCTATCTGATGGAAAGAAGTATTCCATAAAGAAGGATGGCACATTCCAAACCTTGGAAATCCATAAGCTATCAGTGGACGATGGTGGCGAGTACATATGTGAAGCAGGAGACAAACGAAGCAAAGCTATGTTGACCGTCAAAGGTAATTCTTGATTCTTCTTTAAAGATGGGCTCCATTTTACACTGTTCCCCTGCAGAAGCAAGAGTACATATTAGTATTATCATTCAAATTATGAATACATTGAGTAGCTTTTACTTTTTATATTGTCATTAAGGCATGATCCAAGTAGTATGTAAAGCAAACATCAGTGAACTAAGATAGAATGATGCTCTCCTCCATTCTTGGGATTTCACAACAAAATCCCACATTTTTTATAATAAACTACACTGTTCGTAGGATTAATACATCCTCTCACATTCTAAGTCACTTCTAGTAGATAGTCAGTAGTGGGATATTTACCTCTTTTGACTTTTCGGAAGATCCTCAATAGTCCCTTTTCATCACGTTCCTTCCATCCATTCCCAGAATGTGTAAAGATCACAAGAGAATTAAAGGATGTGACTGTGATAACGGGCGAGGATGCTATCTTCCAGTGTGAGGTGTCCCATACAGGGGTTACGAATGTCGAGTGGTGGCTCGGCTCCAACCACCTTCAAAACAATGACTTGAATCAAATCAGCTGCCGAGGGAGGGAACACAGCCTAGTGCT
The DNA here is from genome assembly GCA_018155175.1 of Sinocyclocheilus anophthalmus. Taxonomy (NCBI): domain Eukaryota; kingdom Metazoa; phylum Chordata; class Actinopteri; order Cypriniformes; family Cyprinidae; genus Sinocyclocheilus; species Sinocyclocheilus anophthalmus. Next base: position 22,803 of record JADLZN010002856.1, read on the forward strand.
GAAAATGGTCACACCCGATGATTCAGGTGATGTAGCCTTTGTGGTTGGCCCTGAGAAGAGCATCGCCTACTTGTTGGTGCAGGAGAAACCCAAAGGTAAAAGACACATTATGGCTAACAGCGCTCATTGTTGGCAAGCAAACTTCTGTCTGTAATTAGGTAGTAGTTGCACTCATTTTGCGCAATCATAACAAAAGGCTTCTAGCTGCTTTTCCATTTGCTTTGGCCATTCTACAGCTACACTCCAACATTGTGTTTTTTGAGGAAGAGATGTAGTTTTCATCAATTTTTGGTTCAGACATAATCTTTTCTCTAATTCCTGCCCTTTATTGTTAAAACATGAGTTTTGCACTCAGTAAAGCTCTTTTAATGTACCACAGTATATGTTCAATGGCTTCAAGTGTCTTAAGTTTCAGAGTCTTCAGGCAGACATTATGATGTGACAGCACTTGGGTTTGGGTTTCTCCTGTCCATAGTCGTATTCTTAGAGAAGCCTCTGGACTTAACTGTCAAAGAGGGTCAAACAGTCACACTGTCCTGCATGACTTCTGACCCTGAGGCCTCTGTCGGCTGGTACAAAGATGAAGCGATGATAAAGGCAGGGGGGCGGTATCTGCTCTACAAGGATAGAGCCGTCCATCAGCTCCGCATCCTTAGGGTGGAGGAAGGAGATGCAGGGCTGTATACATGCAAAACCAAAGATGCAGAAAGCTGCGCCACCCTTACTGTTAAAGGTAAACGGGTTTGTAGGCCTGTGACTTTTTTTGTTTTAATTTTATCAACATGACTGAAGATAAAGGGAACACAAATGGGTTTCAAGTAGACCCGTTCTGGTTTTCTTTTCTTTATAACTGCCTCTCTTGTGGAACAAAGAAGATTTTTGATACCCTCACAGGTATCAGCAGCCGTTTAAAATCTGACATTTACATTCTTATAACTTCTTTTCTTACCCATCATCAGGTCAACCTGCATACTTCCGGAAGGAGTTAGAGAACCAGAATACAATAGAGGGAGATAGTATCACCTTGCTCTGTGAACTCTCTAAGCCAGTTAAAAGTATAGAGTGGAGAAAGGGTGGAGTGGTGCTCCAACCCAGTAAGAAATTTGAGATGAAACAGGAAGGATGTGTGCTGGAGCTCCATGTCCATGATCTGGAACCAGAGGACAATGGCTACTACACTTGTGATGCTGGAGTCCAGTTGACCACAGCATCAGTCACTGTGCAAGGTATCAAATAACACTCTTAAATAATTTGCAATCTGTATTTTAGTTATAAAAACCTCTGTTGTAGAGCAAACAGATAGAATTTTCTCAAACGGGTTGGAAGTTATTTAAAATCTGTAGCTTTTTGAATTACGTCATTATGTGCTCATAAGTTTCACATTATGTTTTTGAAGCATCCTCAATATATGAGTATTTTTAGACACTGGTGATCTAAGGGATTCTGTGTCTGGTCTCTGCAGAGGCTGAGGTTCTCATAGTATCGGGTATAAAGAATACAGATGTGTTTGTGGGCGAACAGGCAATTTTCTCCGGCCAGCTCTCTCGCCGTGCCAAAGGTAGAGTTCAGTGGTGGCTAGACGGCACTCGTTTGGAGAACAGTACCTTCAGTGAAATAAGTGTGGGTGAAGACCATGTCCACACTCTCACCCTAAGGAACCTTTCTCCCAATGATTCGGGTACAGTTCTGTTCAAAACAGGTGGCCTGACATCCTCCGCCAAGCTGTTAGTGAAAGGTACCAAATGCAGGGGTGCTTGGCAGTACTTGGCAGCACAGAGATCTAAAAACTTAAAATTATGAATAGCACTGGACTAGTATTGTGTCCATGAATTTCCTAAATCTAAAAGTCAGTTACTCATTCTGTGAAGCATTTGGGTTGCCTTGAGTTTTTTTTTTTATAACAGTAATAGTTAGACCATAGGTCTAGAATTGTGTCTTAATCTGTCCTTGAAGTAGTTGAGTACTGTTTGTGTACTTTAATACATACTGTAGATTTATAGACTCACATTGCTGAATTACTTATCCATATTAATTATATTCTTAATCCAAAGTGTCTTTGCACAGACTACCCTGGAGAATCATTTGATAAAGTGCCTTACTCAATAATGCAATCCTGACAGAACAGGATTTTATTCACTTTGTTCTCTCTTAGGGTTACCCATGCCTAGAATTGTCTTTTTTTTAAACCCTTTATTGTTAGACAAAAGTATACAGTAAGATGGGTTGACAAAAAAAATATTTTTAATGAAAATTCATGGATGCATGTAGTCCATGTGCCATGTATTTCTAACCTAAAACAGTAGATTTGGCTGCAATTTCACGGCTTGCTAATTGCTTACAAAGTTGGCATACTAATTATTATATTAGTAAACTGATTTTGGGCTTGTATATGGACCAGGACTCAACACGAAGATTTTCTTCTGAGAAAACTCCCAAATGAAGCATTCAAATTATTTAAATTATAAGATTATTCATCACAAATAAGTGTCTTTGGAAGTCAATATATTATTTGTCTGTTTTGTTTTTTTGCATATTATTGGACATGCAGCCTATCACTATCCCAGCATACATTTTACAATTCAGTTTGTTAATCTGTCTGAGGTAGAAATGTATACAACTGAAGCCCTAGTGGATGCGCCAAAGCATCTAAGTGAAATTATGCAACAACAATAGTCTTGCATGCACTCTAAATCAGATAATTGTACACTCATCAGTCTTCACTGTTCGTTTGTGCTGCATGAACTTTTTTTTTATAAATTGGCCTTAATTTGACTTGACACTGCAACTAGGCATGTGCTGGTTGTAATTGACCATGTCCTTTGTCAGTTTGGAGTAGAGAAGCAAAAGATGTTACACTTACATGTACATTTCAGTACTTTTAAGTGAAAGAAAAAGAAACAGCTACTGCACTGACTTAGATTGTGAGGTTTTAAAGGCTGCTGTTTTAAACTGAATAAAGCACTAGGCTCGTATTTTAGTTTTAATTTACATTAAATATCACCCAAAACCTGAAAGAGGCTTGAGGTGAAGAACTCTACTTCAAAGTGCACTGGGGTCTTATATTTCTTATCCCAACCACCAACCCTATATAGATCCTAATGTGGAGGTGGTCAGTGCCATGGAGGACCAACATGTAGCAGAAAACCAGCCTGCAGAGTTCATCTGTCAGTACTCCCGGCCAGTCAAGGCCATATGGAAGCGAAACAGCATACCTGTGCAAGCAGACGGTCGCAGGGTGATAGTGGAACAGGACTGGACTGTTGCGCGGTTGTACATTAGCTGTGTGGAGCCCCAGGATGGGGGGATGTACTCCTGTGAGGCAGAAGGAACTTCTGTTGTGGCACATCTCAGGGTGCAAGGTGAGCACACCTGTAGACAAAGATAATCTGTGTGTCATTCATACACAAAGACTCGGTATAAGACTTGCAAAGACTTTGAGAAATATAAAGTTATAAGTTGCACAAGTAAGGGCTTACCACAAAGAGTTTTACTGGGATTTCTTTCTTTTCTTTTTTTTACTCGAGCCAAAAATTGCTGTTTTTAGCAACATCATCATCTGGCTGGCTATGCAATAACCATCATGTGCTTTTATCACAGCTACCTTTGCTTCTTATGCTACTCAATTCTGGATGCTATATGCTAGTGAAATGTTGGAAGAATTGTTAATTGAGTGTGATTGTGTTGGATTCAGTTACTGTTTTAAGTTTAAGAATTGTTTTGAATTCAAGGTCAGTGACAGTCATTGTGTACTACAGCGACTTGGCGTGTATAAAGCCAGTGTTTTTTCAGGCATTATCTCTCTTGCAGCTAAACCAATTGATATTCTTCAAGAGCTGAGTAACGTGGAGACCATTAATGGTGGGGAAGCACTTTTTGAATGCTCCTTGTCTTGTCCTGAAACCAAAGACTGCCGGTGGTTAATCGATGGCAAGCCTGTAAAGGAGTCTGCAAAAGTGGAGATTGTTTCCTTTGAGAGTGGCAGACGCCATCTTCTGCTTTTAAAAGACTTGCATCCTTGTGAAAACACAAAGGTTACATTCCAAGCTGGCACTTCATCAACTACTGCTCTTCTGTCTGTCAAAGGTACGTCATTTCTGTTGTATTAGCACTAAATTTAGATGAAAGTGTTACGTCATATTTTATCAAAGAAAATGACAGCTATAGTTTTATAGGTCGTGACTATATTTTGATTAAAAATGCAGTTCATTTTCTACTTTAAATGGTATAGCTTTATTTATTTACTATTTTGATATTAGTTTCATGCTGCAGTTTTAGGATATATTAAATATAAAGCTAAATGCATAAATGGAAATGTATTTATGGATTTGTTCTGTACAGCTTGGCAACTGGAGGTGGTCAAGCCTTTGGAAGATAAGACTGCCATTGCAGGAGAGCAAGTTGAGTTCACTTGTGTTTTGAATGAAGCTGTGCCTGAGAGTGAAGTGACTTGGTATGCAAATGGTGTTGAGCTTCAATGTAATGACCAATGGGCCATGAGAGCCTGTGGCTCTTCCTACAGCCTAATTTTGAAGAAAGCCCAGGCTCAGCCCACACAGGAAATCACATTTGCAGCTCGGGATGCCTTATCAATGGCCAAACTCATCACAATATGTAAGGGTCCTCATTTATGTCTCGTTCATTATAATTTCTGCTATTATGCTTATTGTATAACATTTTTTTTTTTCATTTTGTCTGGATATTTATAGCTGTGCCTGATCCCCCTGAAGACCCAGAGCTGGTTAGTAAAGGCCCAACGTTCGTCACCTTGTCTTGGTTCACACCCCTCAGTGATGGAGGAAGCCCAATCATTGGTTACCGTGTGGAAATGCGTCTAGTGGACAGTGTCATCTGGCTGCCCTGCCACACAGAACCAGTGTGCAACACTGAATTTCTGGTTGAAAACCTCATACCGGGGGCAGGTTACAGGTTCAGAGTGGCAGCCATTAACCGTGCTGGTATTGGAGAGCCTGTCCAGCTGCCTCAAACCGTGACACTCGGTAAGTGGATACTTGCAGAAATAACAAATTTATTGAAAGCAACCTTATAGAGCACATTGTGAGTACATTGTTTTTTCATCTAACCAAACTGCCTCCATGAGTCCATATAGAAGGCTTGCTATCAGCAGTCTGTCCTAGATCAGGGTTCCTCACTCCTAGTCCCAGAGAGCTACTTTCTTGCAGAGTTTAGTTTCAATCGTGCTCCAACAACACCTGGCTATAACTTTAAAGTAGACCCAAAAACCTTGATCACAGCTGGAACTAAACTCTGAAGGAAAGTGGCTCTCTATGACCAGGAGTGAAGAACTCTGCCCTAGATGCAAAACTATACTCTAAACAAGTGTATTTTGTATTTGTATTTGTTCTTATTGAATTCTTGCTACATTTCTTTCACTGTTCTTTGAACGGACCTTTGGTCTTCAGATGCACCAGTGACCATGGCCAAAATGTTAAGCAGCTCTAAGATCCAAAAAGGAAAGATGGTTCGTTTAGAGTGTGAACTTTCTACAGAGAGCAAATCAATCACATGGCTCAAGGACAACAGAGAGATAGAGTTTGGGGTCAAGTACCAAATGGTAGCAGAAGGAAAGAGCCAAGTTTTGCTCATAAAGGATTTCCAGTCTACAGACCAGGGTGTCTATTCTTGTGTAGCCTCAGAAGAGGCAAAGACTTCAATCAACGTCAACCTCGAAGGTACTTTACTTCGCTTAACCTCACATCTAACTTACTATTGTTGTTTATCTTGGTCACAGTGTTTGGAACTTTGCTACTTTATGATTTTCTTCATTACGAGATTACAGTGTCCAAATATCTTTTTCCAACTTCTTCAGATTACTGTCATGTGCATGTCAATAAGACTGTTATGTCAAAATAGTGTTTTCTCCAACAAGTACTAAATATTTGTAAATGTTACTACAAGCATTACATTATATTTCAATATCTTTTCTTTTCATGTGCAGAAGTGCATTTAATGTTTTAAGCTCCTCTGTTTTTCACTTTGCTTTACTTCTCTTTGTTTCAGTGTTAAACTATATTTACTCTTTCATATTATTTACAATATACCCGAGTTTCATTACAGTCAAATTGCTGTCGCAGAGACAAATTGTTGATATATTTAATATAAACTTTTTTCCAACATAAAATTGTTACCATGGGTGAAACTGATTTATGATGGCTACCTGATTACAGGAGATGACACAACACTTTCTCAGGATGCGGGCAGCCAGCCCAAACTGCCTCCTGAGGCTGCTTCTGAGGGAGATTTACATGCTCTGTGGGATGCAGTGGCCAAGAAGAGGAGAATGAGTCGGGAGCCCACATTAGATTCAATTTCAGAGTTGCCAGAAGAAGATGGAAAAGAAAAGGTCCAGAGCAAAGAAGGAAAAGTACCTGAAAAGGAAGTGAGACCTGTTGAGCCAACTCCCAAGATCACAGCAGAGCCTAATCTCTATACAAGTTCTGATGAGGAATCTCTCAATGGGACAGCAAGCTTGGTGTCTTACCTTAAGAAAAGCAGCAAGTCCTCTATGACTGAGACTATTGCCTCCACGAAACTGTATGAGCACTTCCAGATGACTGAGCAATCTGTTACAAAGGCATCTGTGGAGCCCCTCATGGAAGCTCAGAATGGGGATGAGTTGCAAGAGGCTGCTGTCAAGATTCAAGCAGCCTTCAAAGGTTATAAAGCCAGGAAGGACATGCGACCAGTCTTCAAAGAAGCATTCAAGGATCAGACTAAGGAGCCCAATGGGACAATTCATCTTGAGTGCATTGTGGAGGATAAGCCAGATAAAGTTCGCTGGCTGAAAGATAGTGAACTCTTAACAGATGGCAAGCACCATCACATTGACATCTATAATGATGGCACCTGCTCTCTAGTAGTGACTGCTGCCACAACCAAAGACACGGGTGTATATACTTGTGAAGTAACCAATAAGTTTGGTGTTTCCACCCATAGTTGCAAAGTCACTGTAGGGTCGCTGCGGGAATCTTCTGGGCGACGCCCCCTCGCTCTGGGCTACAGTGCAGACAGTGAAGCTGAGAGCTCCTCAGGGAGTGAGATGGATGAAACTTTACGCCAAGCAAGTAAACGATTACAGCGACTTCTTCGTACTCGCCTCCCTCCAGATGTGGAAGAGGAACCTTTTGTTAGTGCGGATGAAGGAGATTTACCACCACTGGATCTACAGACTTACCGGGAAGACGATCAGTATATCTACATCCGCTTTGATAACCGTGCTGAAGCTCAAGTAGCTTCCCAGCGCTTCCAGGAAATGTTTACTTATCAAGGAGTTCCCATTGAAACGACCATCATAGCAGCAGCAGGTGCTAAGGTAGAGCTGCGTATCACAAAGATGAGTCTCTCCCAAGATGGCTCCCAAACCCCAACTCAGGACCTACCGATGCCTGCTTTCATGACAGGAGCCCCTGGTATGATACTTTTTCCATGTGGTTTTACTATAAATGTTTTTGTTTCTTTATAATGTTGCATGATTCAGTGCTGGGCAGTACTTTTGAAATGTACAAAAATGTGGTGACTTGTTTGTTTGGGATCTTAAAGTGATGGCATGTCATGTTTTCGCCTGGTTCAGCATTTTTCCTCAAAAGTATTGCTATGCTCTGTTCTTTGCGGTTTTGTTTGCTCTTCACTGTTCTCTTAATCACCTACCAACCTCCCAGCGGCCCCCGTCTTCCTGACGGAGCTCCGTAGCCAAGATGTTCCTGATGGGTTTCCAGTCAGTTTTGACTGTGTAATTGTCGGCAACCCCCCTCCCACTGTGAAATGGTTCAAGGATGGAAAGATGTTGGAGGAAAACGACCACTACATGATCAATGAAGACCAGGAAGGCCATCACCAGCTGATCATCACAGCTGTGCTGCCCACAGACATGGGCGTGTACCGATGCATGGCTGAAAATGACAGTGGCATCGCCTCCAGCAAGGCTGAGCTGAGGGTGGACAGTGAGTACACTGTTAAAAGAAAGTGTTAATCAAAATCAAAAACTCACAAATGTAGACAAGAGAGCAAAATGGCGTCCCAGATTGAAACATTTTAACAAAGATGGCACTTTCTTTTACCGGTGCATCTGTGAAGTGTAAGAATGTGACTGCATGTGTTTTGTCATTGTTGTTGTTTGTCTCTAGATGGCCTAAAAATGCTCTAGACCTACATTCTCAAAATGCGTAAGATGAATGCGGTTAATATGTGTATATATTTTGATATTCAGAACTAATTAGAGGTCATTTAATCTGTTTTCTGCATTTTTGTCGATTTGTTGTTTGAATATTGAGTGTTAGTAAATGATGACCATTTTTATTTTTGGGTATTTATTTTATACTCTTCTTAAAGACTCAAGATTTCAAGACTCATGTTTGATTATTGATTCAGCTTTGTGTATGTTTAAAGTGTCTTGTAGCTCAGACTATGACACAGCAGCTGATGCCACAGAGACGTCTTCCTATGTCAGTGCTAAAGGTTATGTGTCTAGGTAAGATTCAATAATTTAATTTTAAAATTTTAAATCAATAAGTGATTTTTATGACATTTTATGTCAGTACTACAGGGATCAAATAGATTTTGCTCAAAGCCTGCCAGAACAAACCTCTGATTTAAATTTCATGCTAGTTCTAAATGGGTTTCTTCTTGTGTTTGGGTTGCTCTTTTAGCTCGGAGCACAGGGACACAGAGGCTTTTGAGTCTGTGGCAGAGGACGAGCAGCTACCTCAGATTGTGGATGAGTTACATGATTTATTCCTCAGTCCTGGAGCACCCATTGCCAAAATGATTGTCAGGGTCAAAGGTCAGCTGTTTTTTTCCATGGATGCAAATTCTGTTTCATTTCAAATTCTATTTTATCTGTATTCTGATTATTTATGCACTATTTATTCCAAGTGTTTTCTTTTTTGCATCTGCACCTGTTGTATCTATTCAACTCTAGTCGCTCTAACCATAACGACATTAATGTCCTAAATCCTTTTTATGAACATGTTTATATTCCTAATAAACATTCACATTGTTTTGCATCTAAGTCTACTGTAATTTTCAGCTGTTGCATTTGCAGAAGTAATATGGGTGGCAAACACAGTTTCATGTTCAATGCCTTTCTGCAGGATTTCCCACACCAAGGGTTTACTGGCTCAAAGACAGCACCCCACTTCAAGCCTCCAGCAGAATTGTATTGTCGACTGAGCGAGATCAACACAGTCTTGAGATTTTGGATGTTAAGCGCGAGGACACCGGAGAATACTCAGCATACATTAGCAATATAGCTGGCTCTGCCTACTCTTCAGCACGACTGAATGTACTGGGTAAATGTTCCTTTTGTACTTAAACTCTATATGTCGCTTGCATTGGGTCTTTATAAGACTGTGACAGGAAATGGAAGAGTGTTGAAATTAGAAATTATTAATCGTAATTACAGCTAAATTGTTTTCCAAATTAAATGTGCTAAATCAATTCTAACATGTTTTTCTGTTTGTTTCTTTGTTTACATTCACTAATTAGCTCCTGGAGAGCGCCCAGCACCTGAACAGGGACGAATGAGAGGTAAACATCTTGCATACAGCACATGTGATTATGAATCATTGTTCCACATGATGTAAGAGGCAAATGCATTTTGAAATTTGAAGTATTGATATGAAAGATTATGCATGCATGTCATTTACTACGCCACTTGTATTTTTCCACAAATAGATTCAAAGGTGCCACTTGTGCCACCACGCTTCCTGGAGAGGTTCAGCAACAAGAAGGTGAAACAGGGAGCAAGTTTAACGCTGTCAGTCAAAGTGGAAGGTATGGTGTTACCACAATAAATAAAATACCAAGAAAATTACTTTAGATGCAATTTTGAAAAATAGACCAAAGCATTAGGCATAACGTTCAGCTGCACATTACAAAAGATGAAATATATAAAGCCAAGTTACTGTCTTCCACAGGCTCCCCAACCCCATCTGTAAACTGGTTAAAGGAAGTGTCAGATAAGGATGTTCTGTGGATCAAGGCAGACACAACAGGTTACAAGGTGGCCAGCTCTGGCCGTCAACATAGTCTCATCCTCATGGAAGTGGAAAAAAAACATGGCGGCATGTACACTTGCATCGCCACCAACCGTGCTGGACAGTCAGTCAACACAGCCCGACTGGATGTGGAGACAGGTCAGAAACTCATGGTTCAGTTATTAACCGTAGTGATGTCAGAATCACATGACTTCTTTTTTTATATTATTTTTTTTATACCAAGATTATGGCTGGTATGCGTACCCTTTTTTTATCATGCTTACTTTTCTGTCCAACAGCACCAGAGCAAAAGAAAGTGGGGCCAGAGTAAGTTTAAATATAAAAGCATACAGCTGTCAATTTAGATACTTTTATTAATCTAAACATTTTAAAGTTTTAGAGATTTAGATGTTTTTTTTTTCTTTCTCCAGGGTTCTGGGAATTACTATCAGCCCACCAGAGGAACAGGGCAAAGGTGAATATTTGATATTGATGTTCTATTTTTAGCTTTTTTTACTACTTTTGTTTACTATCAATGCACTGACAGATTATATCAGAGTGACTGCCATCAAATATTTGTCAAATAATCTGCAACAAAATAATTACTGCGATCACGTCTCAGGAGAGATCAAACTACCTTCCCTGGGTGAAGTGGGTACTGAGGAATTCTTACAAAAACTCACAACCCAAATCACAGAAATGGTATCTGCCAGGATTACTCAAGGTAAGAGAAAACACTTTCTTTTCTTTCTTTTTTCAGTCAATAATACTGAGCTAAATATTTACAATATGACTGAATTACAATATGTATGTAGTATTTATACTGTACTACTTTTTTAAAATTGATTTCAATTTTATTGTATGTTATTTGCACTATTAATAACTATTTATCTTGCTAATGTAGTCTTTCTCAGCAGATGCATCCTAATATTCACTTAAAACAGTGTGCACTGTTTTTGAATGAGTTTAGCATGTGCTCAAATGCTTTGAATTTATATCACAGGATGTACTGAGTACTGAAATGGAGTACACCTGTTGCAAATTCACTTCAATTAATTGTACTCTGGACATTTTTAATGAACACATTATGTGTGTTTTCCTGAACCTCACTTTTGTTTTTTTATAAAAAAAAAAAAAAAAACGTATTTCTCTGGATCCCTCAATTCCTACACAGCTCACTGACTCCATTATTTTGTCTATCTATCAAACTATCCATCCATCCTCTCATCCCTCTATTCACTCACATTCTCATTGAAGCATTGATTTGTTCAGACAGCTTACAGAACCATCAAGTGCTCCAGTGGATGAAATCTTGGCCCAAAGTAACCAGTATGTATCCGCAGAACCTCCAGTGTAACATACCAGAACCTTGCCTTTTTCTCCATGAGGCTATGCTGTTGTTAATCACTTTGCTTGTCTGTTTCTTTGGCTCTCAACATTTTTTAATTTTTAACATTTTTAAAAAGGAATGAATTTAAGATCTTCAAAAAAGGTAAAAATGCTGCAAGTATTGCCTAGTGGTAATAAAGTTACAGTTCTTTAAAATCAGGGCCATTTGTCACAATTCAAAATAAACTGGACATTCTTAAATTCAGTGGAAGCAGACTCAAATTTTTACACTTTCAAGGTGTCTCTGTTTCAGTATACACAAAGAAAATTGATGAACGCTCGCTGACATTTTCATTTAGATGTATGGAGTTGCATGAGCATTACATTAGTGTTTGTGTGGGCACAATTTTATTTTTACACAAGCATGATATAATGCACGTAAAATAGCAGAAACATAATACAGTACAGTATTAGTTATTAGTCATTGATTAAAAAAACTGATTATGAATGTTACAAGTGATGAGCTCAAATGATTGTCAGAAAATATGCTTTTTTTGTCACTTTTGTTATTTGCATTATTTCTCTGCTTCTACAAAAGCAATGGAAAAAGCTTGCCTGGTGAATATTCTCGAAAAATATGCTCAAAATGATCAATGGATGAATGAAGTAAACTTAGTTTGTACAATAACACAATTCTGTTACCTCTTATTTAGAAACAGTATTTTAAATCCTGTGGATCCCAAACTTTTCAAACCACCTTCACTCTTTATGTCTTATTAAATTATTAAACATGGTAAGATAACTTAATAGCTTGAGACACAATCACATGTTACCGGTAGTCTAATTAAACAAATAAAGCAATTTACACTTACTGGAAGCGAAGATACTTACACATTTGAATTGTAGGCTAAATAAAAACGATTATTGCTGCTTACCTTCTCTTTAGGTCATCGAAACTGGGACAGTTTTCCTCATAAATCATGCTCAGCATCCATTTGCGAGAGATAATTTCCAAATCCATATTTCCACCTTTTTGTATCTCTTCCGGCTTTCTGACTTTTGAGCAAATGCACGATTTTTGAGAGAGTTTCAGAGGTTACTGTAGCCTTAATAACCATATGTTCTGTCAGTACTCAGTTTTTTTTGTTGTTGTTGTTATTGCAAGATTAAATCTACGCATGCGATTACTTAAACGGCAGTAGTGTGATGTTACATTTTATGTATGTTGGCGTGCTGCAGTTTGGGAACCATTGTAAAGTAAAGATAAATCATGTCTAAATGATCACACAAACTCCATTGTTAAGGATGTTAATAAGCCTATATCAAGTTTTTATTTTGAAAACCATTTAAACCAAATTCTGAAGTACATGTTAAAGATGTGTATAGTGTAAATATTTTTTCATTTTGACTCTGAAATGTTTGCTTACAATATATAATTTGGAGTACCTCGCTATTTATTTTGTCCAGATTTATATTTTCAAATTACATTCTGAATATGTGTCTGAATATGTTGATTTATTAATTTATTATCATCATCTGAGCAAATGTGATGCTAAAGCCTATGCTGTCAAACATGATACTTAAACATTGTTGTGACCATAATTGATTGACACAATACCTCTGTCTGCCTCTAGCTTCATTACGTGTCCCAGGAGCTGACAGCGATGATGAAACAAAAACACCATCTCCATCTCCATATCACGGCCGATCACGCCCTCCATCTCTGATCGCAGACTCATCATCCGAGTCAGATGAAGGAGATGCCAGGGGAGAGGTATTAGAAATATCACACACTCAGTGTCATCAACAAACAAATGTTATTATTATAACTAATGTAACTGTGTCAGATCTGTTGCTATTCTGTTCACATAAGAATTTGAATACATTCATTTACCATTTATTGAAAAGAGGAAATAAAAATGGATGTGTAATGGTAGTAATTGGTAAATGTGTAATTGGTATCATTATTCTGTAGTTCATATTATTTTTATGTGAGTTAAGCATAATATTCAGTTCACAGAAGGATATTTGAAAGCAGAATCCAGAGCGTTCTCATATTCTCAAGGGTGAAGAGGGCAAGTCACATTTTCCAAATGCTCTGTTATCTCAATGCATCTGTGCAGATGTTTGATATCTACGTTGTGACTGCTGACTATAACCCCATGGGAGTCAGTAAAGATGCCATCACTCTGAAAGAGGGCCAGTATGTGGAGGTTCTGGACTCTGCCCATCCACTTAAATGGCTTGTCCGCACCAAGCCCACCAAATCCAACCCATCTCGCCAGGGATGGGTCTCGCCTGCGTATCTCGACAAAAGACTGAAGGTCAGTTTAGGTTCATTCAAAATGGATAACTGGTCACCTAGTGGTGAAATATTGATTTTAAATTTTGACATTAGGGTTAAAATGCACAAAATGTAATGATAGCTTTTTATAGGGTTGTGTGTCTTATAATTTCTTACTAATGAGGGAATGGTTGTGTTGTAGCTGTCTGCAGACATAGCAGACCTCCCAGAGACCACTAGAGAAGAAGTCACAGAGACAGACTACAAGAAGAAACTCTGGTAAATTTGGATACATTAAGTGAAGTGCAATGTGCATTTTAAATCGTACCTCTTTAGTAATTCTACCTCGGCTTCATATGTATCTAGTCAACTTGTCCAAGAGCTGATCAGCACAGAAACTGAGTTTCTGAAGGAGATGGAGTTCTTCACGTCACACCATCTGAAGCGTGTGGAGGAGGAGAGCACACCACCTGAAATCGCCACCCAGAAGGAAACCATCTTCCGTAATATCAATGATTTGAAATCCTTCCACAGCAGGTACAGAGTTCAGACAGTCAGATATTATGGTTAATTCTACAACTCTGCATCTGCAATTTTTATTTTTAAGGAATATGTAAAGAATTTTTTTTTTTATGTGCTAAAAAAATTTTTTTTTTTTGTTTTAATTTATGTGCTAGTCTTGACATATGGAATTTGACAACAGGAAATGCATAATGAAGTTGACTGTTTTCCAGCTCTTTGCTGCCTGGTCTGCGTGATTGTGACACAGATGATGACACTGCCATGCATTTCCTGAGAAACTCTGAAGGGTTTGAGAAATATCTGCAGTACTTCATTGGACAATTGCAAGCCGAGTCCGCCATCAGTGAGAAAAAAGTGCACCAGTATTTCAAGGTAGGTTTACAAATTATTGACAGCATAGTGATTGATTTCTGGGGGCATAAAAACTGGATTAGAAATGTGATTTTTTTTCTTTGTCTGTAAAAATAATGTGGTATTCCGAAGACACAGATCATGTTTTATGTAATTTTCATTAGGATTATACAGTATCAGAGTTGGCAAATGTTGACCCCTCAGAAGGTCCAGTGCTAAGCATCAATGCTTACCTTCAGAGACCACCGGAGAGAATTCAGAAGTACAGGGCTTTACTGAAGGTACTAAATACTTAAATACCACAATACTCATTTTCAAGGTCCAGGTGAAGGCAATCTCCACTTTCAAAATGCTAAATATTTATATAAATATGTGCTTAGAAATTGTGTTATGTATTATGTGATATACAGTGGGGAAAAAAAGTATTTAGTCAGCCACCAATTGTGTCAAGTTCTCCCACTTAAAGATGAGAGAGGCCTGTAATTTTCATCATAGGTATACCTCAACTATGAGAGACAAAATGAAAAAAAAAATCCAGAAAATCACATTGTAGGATTTTTAAAGAATTTATTTGCAAATTATGGTGGAAAATAAGTATTTGGTCAATAACAAAATTTCATCTCAATACTTTGTTATATACCCTTTGTTGGCAATGACAGAGGTCAAACGTTTTCTGTAAGTCTTCACAAGTTTTTCACACACGGTTGCTGGTATTTTGGCACATTCCTCCATGCAGATCTCCTCTCGAGCAGTACTTCTTTGGGGCTGTCGTGGGCAACACGGATTTTCAACTCCCTCCAAGATTTTCTATGGGGTTGAGATCTGAGACTGGCTAGGCCACTCCAGGACCATGAAATGCTTCTTACGAAGCCACTCCATCGTTGCCCGGGCGGTGTGTTTGGGAACATTGTCATGCTGAAAGACCCAGCCACGTTTCATCTTCAATGCCCTTGCTGATGGTAGGAGGTTTTCACTCAAAATCTCACGGTACATGGCTCCATTCATTCTTTCGTTTACACTGATCAGTCGTCCTGGTCCCTTTGCAGTAAAACCGCCCCAAATCATGATGTTTCCACCCCCATGCTTCAAAGTAGGTATGGTGTTCTTTGGATGCAAATCAGCATTCTTTCTCCACCAAACACGACAAGTTGAGTTTTTACCAAAAAGTTCTATTTTGGTTTCATCTGACCATATGACATTCTCCCAATCCTCTTCTGGATCATCCAAATGCTCTCTAGCAAACTTCAGACGGGCCTGGACATGTACTGGCTTAAGCAGGGGGACACGTCTGGCACTGCAGGATTTGAGTCCCTGGCGCGCAGTGTGTTACTGATGGTAGCCTTTTGTTACTTTGGTCCCAGCTCTCTGCAGGTCTTTCACTAGGTCCCCCCGTGTGGTTCTTGGATTTTTGCTCACAGTTCTTGTGATAATTTTGACCCTACGGGGTGAGATCTTGCGTGGAGCCCAGATCGAGGGAGATTATCAGTGGTGCCTTTTGTTTTCGCTCTGGTGGGGTGGCCTTGGCCATTTTCTAATAATTGCTCCCACAGTTGAGTTCTTCACACCAAGCTGCTTACCTATTGCAGATTCAGTCTTCCCAGTCTTCCCAGCCTGGTGCAGGTCTACAATTTTGTTTTTTGGTGTCCTTTGACAGCTCTTTGGTCTTGGCCATGGTGGAGTTTGGAGTTTGACTGTTTGAGGTTGTGGACAGGTGTATTTTATTTTGATAACGAGTTCAAACAGATGCCATAAATACAGGTAACGAGTGGAGGACAGAGGAGCCTCTTAAAGAAGAAGTACAGGTCTGTGAGAGCCAGAAATCTTGCTTGTTTGTAGGTTACCAAATACTTATTTTACTGAGGAATTTACCAATTAATTATTTAAAAAGCCTACAATGTGATTTTCTGGATTTTTTTTTCTCATTTTTCTCTCATAGGTTGAGGTATACCCTAGATGAAAATTACAGCCTCGCGGCAATCATTTTACGTGGGAGAACTTGCACAATTGGTGGCTGACTAAATACTTTTTTGCCCCACTGTATCTCTTCACTAACGTTTGATAGTGCGACCACACATTTCCATATTTCCCATGTTTACTCTAGGAATTGATCCGTAATAAAGCGAGGAACGGTCAGAACTGCTGTTTGTTGGAGCAGGCCTATGCCATGGTGTCGTCCCTCTCCCAGCGCTCAGAAAACACACACCATGTATCCCTCATAGAGAACTACCCCGCCAATCTGGAGGCACTGGGAGAACCTATTAGACAGGTACAATCCCTAAACTCAAAAGTCGCCAGTTAAGGTACTGGATAATTGTGATTAAGTGTTCTTACATGTTTCACCTACTTGTAGTAAATTTTAAAACTTTTCAAATCAAAGTGTAAAAAAAAGTTCTGGATTTTTCTACAGGGGCCCTTCACTGTTTGGGAAGGAGCTCCTGGAATTCGAACATCTTCCAGAGGTCACCACCGCCACGTCTTCCTCTTCAAAAACCATGTGGTCATCTGCAAACAGAAGAGAGACACTAATACAGACACCCAAGCATATGTGTTCAAGAATATGATGAAGGTTGGAGCTTTGCAGAAGCTTTTAAATGACTTTTTAAATGAAATTAAGGGATGCACATATTTAACACAATATTTTCTAAGGCCAATGCTGATTATTCAAAAGCCAAATAATTCAAAAGCAAATACTGTCCAAATTTTTGTCTTTAGCTCACAAACATTGATGTGAACGAGACCGTTGAGGGTGATGAGAGAGCATTTGAGATCTGGCATGAGCGCGAGGACTCCGTGAGAAAATACACGTTGCAGGCGCGGACTGTTGTCATCAAGAACTCATGGCTCCGCGACCTCCGTGACCTTCAGCAGCGCTACAGCATGCCAGCCTGGAGTAAGTTGCCAACATTAGCATGATAAATACATTGCTCACATAGACATATTTTTGTAGGCCAACTCAGAAGTTAGCTTCAGCCTGCTTCCTGCCAGAAAACCCAATAAGGTTTTGTCATTGGCTTATTGGAATATTACAGAAAATAAGCTCTGGGACCAGTGAAAGTTTATGATTTGTACATGCTTTAATAATCTTCACAAATGAATACAGCCTTTTGAAGCCTAATACAGTTGCCAAAAGTAAAAAGCTAAAGTTATGCTATAAACAACACCACGTCAACACCTCTAACAACTCTTTAAACTTTATTTTAAATCTTCATGTTGGAAAGTTTGAGTTAGAATAGTTTGCAAGAGCACAATTATAAACACGACGCGGCTGTAAAAGCGAACTACTGAGAAGATGAGTTTACCTGTTCAGTTTGATGACGTTTTACGTTGTAGAATAAAACTTGAAAATAACTTGATCTCACGTTAACACCAGATCTTATTTCAGGTGCTTAGCCAAAAACAGTTATGCTAACTTGTTTATGCATTTTGGCATACAAAAATATATCATCCCCAGCAAGCGGCAAAAAACGAAAACACAAAAACAATAAAAATAACAAAGTGTCTATTTACACTAAGTGCAAATAGCCCACCTTGTTGGCAGAAGCTATTTACACTAGCTCCACCCACAAACGTGTGATAGGGATGGTCAACACTATAAAAGACGGCCAGCAATCGACAGCTTCAGTTGCGTAGATGGTAAAGCGTGTAGCATAGTCTTTTTTTGACGTGATCGACCCAGGTTCGAAATCCCCGTTTACTGAACTTTTTTCTTCCACCATCCCTTTTCCAATCTCTATCAATCATCGGAAAAGCATTTATTTTCAATAAAAATGGAGGAAATAATCCAAAAGTTGAAAATAAAGTATCGGGTAGGTGTAGGGGGAGGGATTTATTGTCCCAATAAGGTGGCATCCATTTAATAATTTGAATTAAAATGATAATTTACACTAATCTGCACTTAGTGTAAATAGCATATTGCTAAAATTACTGCTATTTTCACTTAGTGTAAATTTAATCCATTGCTATTTGCACTTAGTGTAAATAGCATCTATCCCTAAGAAAATATGCTATTTTCACTATTGGTGCAATAGCCGCTCGGGCTAAAAAAAATAAACCCTAGTCGCTAATGTTTAGCATTTTACTTTATTCAGGGTCTCCAGATTTGACGCAGGGTTTGACTAGATGCTGCAGCAGCGGAGCTCACTCCGACATGCACGGTAAAGCCGCCTCAAGGTCACTGGTGCCCCAAACCACAGGTCACCTGGTACAAAGGTAAAGGACCAAATCTCGGGTGTTTTGTCCCCTGCTTGACTGACTTCTCTAGAAGTTAAGTATTCAGCCATCTGATTCCACACACAGACCGGGCGGCGGTAAAGCGATCCGCATATTCACAGCATCATTTGAGGACCTTCTTGATCGGCTCTTGCACACTGCGGATTCTGGACACATGACGGCAGACGACTCAGCCATATCATGTGCTTTTGCCACCTAGCTCGGTCGGGCACAACGCCAGCACACTAGGCAAAGATCACTGTGTCAGGGGGAGTGACAACCTCGATTTACCACTAGTACCGCCGCTTCACTCCATCTCCATTGTTAAAAGATTTTAATATAAATTACTTTCTTCCTCATTTATAAGAATTATTAATTAATTCAATTTAAATTGTGTAACATTTTTAATTTAACATTTTAATATAATAAAATGTATTAAAGTTTACATTTCATTTAAATATGCTGATATTTTTAATGCTGTTAGGTTTAAATTCCAGCTCATTTTTATTCCTTTTGCAGTACCTCCACGTTTTGTGAATAAGATCCGGAAATCCACACTTTATCCAGGAGAAGATGCTCAGTTCACCTGCACCATCCAGAGCGCTCCAAGTCCCAAGATAAGGTAGTTACTTCGTTTATACTATCATTTATGTTATTTCCATGTTTAAATATTGAGTCAAAATGACCCAGAAGATCTGGTTGGTTCATATAATAATATTCAAATCAAGCCGTTCCATAAATAACTTCCAAAAACCCAACACAGCTTTCCTTGCGTTATCTGCTTCAATGACAAAATGAATTGAGTTAGTATTAAACTATGCCATTTCCCTGGACAGATGGTTTAAGGATGGTAAACTACTGACAGACCTGGAGAAGTTTCAGACATACAGTGAACCGCGCAGTGGAGTGTTGGTTCTAGTTATCAAGAACCCTGGAGAACGAGACCTTGGACACTATGAGTGTGAGGTATGGAGATTCTTTCTTTAGTCATTTCAGTTCTTACTTTACGCCAACCCTGAGGAAATAAGTCAGTGATCATCATATTGTCCATTTGCAGCTGTCGAACCGTCTGGGCAGTGCCAGGTGTGCGGCGCAGCTGATCACTCCTGCTGTGGCAATGGCGGGAGAACGTAGAGCAGATCAGGCCATCAGTATAGAAGGTAAAAGAGACGCCTGTCGACACTCATATGCCACCCAGTTAAAAAAACATTCCCATCTGTTATGACTTTACTTCTTGAAAACTCAAAACGGATTTAAAAAAGGGACACATCCTGATACAATATTTATTGGTTTTAATAAAGGGTCTACGAAACAATACTATGCAAGATGGTTTTAGAAATGATCAGGTCCAGAAAAAAAAAGTGTATTTTTTAATATACATTCTCTTAAATTTAAAATGTGGAAATATAGAAATGAGACAACTGATTGAATGTATTTTTCATATTTCAGCATCATGTTTGTACGTCAAATTCATTGACAAGCAAGGCAATTAACTGAAAATTTTGATAACGAAAAAATTTGTTTAAAAAAAAAAAAAAAAGTTTTACAATTTTTATTTTTTCCCAACTAGTAACGGAACAAGAGACGAAAATTGCCGAAGAAACCATAATTATGTAAGTCGCATATACACACACACATAAGCACAAATTGAATACACTACTGTTCAAAAATTTATAAATTTTATTCAGTGAAGACACATTACATTGATCAAAAGTGACAGTAATGCAGAGTTTACACGGGCATTTCACAATCTACCTGGAAGTTCGGGGAGGAGTTATTTGAAATGTAGTTTGCGGACCAGTGTTACCAAATACGCGATTGCCGCCGGTTGTTTTTATGTCAGCAGGTTGAAGCGACCCCATAACGTGATATTTAGGCCCTGGAATGTGAATTGTACCAGGAGAAGCGATTTTTACTGGGGGACCCCCTCGAAAGCAATTTGGCTATTTTCAGGCTAGTTTTGAGTAGTAATTGGGCGGGTTTTGTAGCGAAAACCTGTCAACCCTGCACCAGACAGAGCTGTCGGCGATTCTTCCCATTGTAAAGTCATGCTGTGTGTAACCTCCTGTCGCCGATCCATCATGCAGTGTGAACACAGCAGCAACTGAATGCTACCCCAGGTAGTCACGCAGTGTGAAAACAACGGCGATCCGACGAGTTTGAAAATCGTGCAGTGTGAACTCGGCATAAGTCACACATTGTTACACAATATATTTTAATTAAATGCTGTTGTTTTGAACTTTCTATTCATCACAGAATCCTAAAAAAATATTTCTTAAAAAGCAAATCAGCATATTAGTATGATTTCTGAAGGATCATGTGACACTGAAGACTGGAGTAATGATGCAGAAAATTCAGCTTTCCATTACATGAATACATTAAAATACATTAACACAGAAAACCATTTAATTTAATCAATGTTTCTCAGTATATTGTTTTTACTGTATTTTTGATCAAATAAATGCAGCCTTGGTGAACATAAAAGACTTCTTTCAAAAGCACTATAAAAATCTTACCAACCTGAAGCTGATGTGCTTTTAATGTGCTTTTCCCACTTCTAGTGAGGAGACCATCACCACAGTGGTGAAGAACACCCGTATGAAACGGCATGCATCGCCGCGTCCATCGCCCATGGGAGCTCACCGCTCAGAGACGTCCACACCCGAACCGCCCAGACAGAGACGGACCCTGGCCAGGAAGACTGTACCGACACTGTATGTTCCAGAGACGGAGGGTGCCACGGCCAGGAACCCAAGATGGGTAGAAGTCGAAGAGATAATAGAGTATAAAGTGAACAAATCACCCAAGTTACCAAGACGAAGAGGCGTTTCCCCCAGCAAGCTGTCACCACCTGGCAATCCAAACACTAATAACTCCAACAACAAGTTAGTAGAAGAGGCAATGGGTGCCGCAATGGCTCTGCAAGCTTCTTCTGGTACGGATGAAGAGGAAACTGCACAGAATGTGTCTGAAGTACCTTCAGGGATCGACAATATGACAACATTAGAAATTAGTGAGCCGTGTGTCTCTGATGAAGATGATGAAGGAACTATTGTCGTGGAGCCTGAAGACGACGAACTTGATGCTCGAGATTGCAAAATGCTGACTGATGGGAATCGAGTTCTTACTCTTGAAGATCTCGAGGACTACGTCCCTCAGGCAGGTGAAACGTTCGGCAGCAGTACAGACCATCACATCCCCGTCGAGAAGCCAAGTGAGATCTCAGTGTTGCAGAGAGAAATTAACGAGTCTGTCGTTGGCAAACCCATTGTGTTGAACGTGGTACGTCCACCGGCAAAACCTCGCATGGGATTCTTTGGCTCCTTCAAGGAACACATTTCCAGCATGTTTAGTCCAGGTTCATCAGCGGGCGGCAGCTCTCAGGCAAGGCGAGAGAAGACCATACCCATTCATGTGACGGGAGAACCTTCATCCAACTATTCACGCCATACCAGTAGCTTTGCGAGGCTTGAAGTCCAGCCGACGTACTGCTCCGAGGTCCAAAGAGGAAAGGAGGGAGGTCTGCAGAGCTTCAAAACGCAGGTTTCTGCACAAACCTGCAACTACACGCCCACCGGACAAGTCACTCTTCAGATCAGCAAGAAGAAGCCATTTGAGAAGCAGTAATCGCGAGGAAACCACTCAGGATAGATGCTTGTTTCCAGCATGCAAAATCAGGACATACACGTAGGCCTAGTCTTAAATGGGAACGCTTCTGTAAAATCTTGCAATCTAGGAGCGTAATTCAATCGTAAAGCTTCTGCTAACAGCAGATCATTCCATGTTGAGGCAAAAGATTCACTTGCCAAACTCCTTTATATCCTACTGTACCTAATGAAGACTTTCTAATTACTAGAGTTCCTGTGAGCAAATGTACAGCTGTGCTTCAGAACGGCAAGTCTGACACAACATGAATCCTGGTCCTGGAGAACCAACGTCCTTCAGAGATGATCTTCAACCAGCTCCAACACAGTTGCCTGGAAGTTTCCAGTAAGTCTGAAGACCTGCTGAAGATTAGGTGGTTCCGATGTGTTTAATTAGTATTGTAGGTAAACTCTGCAGGACAGTGGCTCTTCGGGAACAGGTTTGGACACCTTTGGTCTAGTCCCTTGGTCTAAAGCAGAGGTTCTCAGCTCTGGCCCCTCGAGGTCCACTTTTAGCTCCAACCTTGATCAAACTTACTTTTCTGTAACTTTCTAGTAATCCCAAGACCTTGATTAGCTTGTTCAGGTGTGTTTGATTAGGGTTGGACCTAAACTCTGAAGGAAATTGGACCTACTGAGAATCCCTGTACTAAGAAATACTTTAAGAAAAAAGAGGGTTTGTGTATGTCAAGAAATCCAAATTTGGACTCAAAAAATAAGATTTTATCTGAATGTAATTTATATGCTGTATGGAATTAATGTACCTCAGCAATACATTTATTATATAATTACATATATTTGAGTGTTTTTCAACATCTAAAAAGCCAAACCAACTTTTTCTGTCAAGTTGATTGCATATGCTGTTCTTTGGTGTAATGCACTGTGGCTTGTTGAATCAGAGGTCTATGTTAATGTATCAGAAATCTTGAATATGTCATCCTGCACTGAAGACTATTCAGTGTGGTCAGCATTTTAGTGTTGCAATGTGAATGTATGGGGTTTTGTAGACTGACAAAGCAACTTAAGCACTTGACTTAAGAACCATAACACAAAATCTATTTAATGACTTCAGAAGATTTATTTTAAAAAGTATTTCTTGTGCAACATGACTTTAAGCACATGGTATTTACAGATTTAAAAAGTTTTGCGATTTACTGGAGTACTAATATATATATATATATAAAATAATTAAATTGTGTGTGGACTTTAAATACAAATACAAATTTTGTGTCAACCAAAATTTGCCCTTGTAACATAATTTGTATTGTTTTGGTGGATCACATGGTTTGAAAAGTTTTGGTAAAAGCAAAATAAATTAGGACTTCCAAGGGTGTTCAGCAGATAAAATAATGTTTTTTTAATAAATATAAAAACGTCTTGAAGTTCTGCTTTACAAAATAAGAGTATATTTGGATGTATTATGAATCAGACTTCTGTCTAATTATAAACTGATATCACATAACATTGATATTAAAGAAATGATAGTTTAAAAAAAAAAACTTTCAGTCTGTATGGTGAAAATCGTCGGACACGCACACTTGCTTTCAATATTGCACTCTCATTTATTCATTTCACTCTAGACATGCTTACCTATGTGTGTAAGTACACATCTTCACTGTATACATACTAAAGTATGTATATGCCAACACACATAATTAAACATGTAGAATTGTACATATATATTTATATAGACCTATAAATTTACATGTGCGCACATTTATAAAAGAGTGCACACAATGCACTTTTGCGCACACACACACACACTCACACACAACACAAATGTCATGCGTCTGTGGCTCAATGTTTGTCTCCTGTACGTGAACACGTACGCACTCACAGACACAAACGTGGATATATTTCTCAGACATACTTCATATCCAAAAAGGTCTTTGAAAACAACACCAGGTTGTGATTTTGGACACTTCAACTTTTTTTTTTAAAGCTGAGACTTAAATGGAAAACAAAAACCAGAAGAAAGGCATGGTGCTGTTTCGTCCGATGATAACCGCAGGTAAGGGGGTCAATTTGCATAATGTATACAGGTTAAGATTTTTCTTTCCTATATTTTGTTTTTACAAATAACTTTTTCTCTTTTCATATAAACAAAGCAGAAAAACAAACAAATAACCGAAAAATAAACTAAACTCTACAGAGTAGGTCCCCATCCACAGTCCCTTCTGCCGACAGGGGTGACATCAAGCTGTACAGCGCAGTCAAAAACATATGTATCAGCTTCATTTACAGGTACAGCCATAATCAAGGCACAAAGATCTACAAGTAGATTTTTTTACTCTTTCAATAAAGTTGTACAAAATAAAACATTTTATAGTCTGAACAGGAAAGAAAAAAAATCACCCTTGCAGTCTGTACAAGTTAAGAAACTAAAAGAAGAAATGGGGCGATTCTTTTTGCAGATGTTTTGCCATCATGTTCCCAAAACCAAACCGAGGCTTCAGCAATGTTCCCGTAGCCCCTCCTCCTCCTCATTTCAAAGGCTCCGCCTCTTCACAGAGCCCCTCCTCCTCATTTCAAAGGCCCCGCCTCTTTCACATAAAAGGGGCGTGGTCACTCCCGCCATCCTCTGACCTGTCCACAGCCTTAAGTGGGACAGAAATTCATGATGTGATGCTACATTGTGTGTCCATCTTTGTAAAGAAAAACGTCAGTCAAAACCTGATGGAAAAGTGCATTACTTCACTTCGCATTCCCAGTGTTCGACAACCCCTGGCCCGCCACCCCGTCCCCGCTTCTGTCCGCGAGCGATCTTCAGTGTTCGGAAAAAGAAAGAGCAGCAGAGAGCCCTGTAGGCCAGAAGATCAAGGTTCGAGGTGCGAGACTAGGACTCCTGGAGGTCACAAGGTGATGCGATCTTCATAATCTGGCAGGCGCCAGCATGTATACATATATACACAATGATATTTTTTATTTGAATAAAAAAATAAGGAGGTAGCCAGAGGCTTCATGGAATGGCAAAAATAAAGGCGATCCAAATAAAAACGTGGGGGGAAAAAGTCCCCGAATTATGAGTTAAAATAAAACGCCTAAAAACCGAAGGGTGTTGCGCCAAACGTCAGTAGTATATGTGTCTGCGGTTTCGGCCTCGTGAGTTATGAGGTGGAGACACGTTCATAAAGAGCCGAAGTGAGATCACAAGAGTTCAATCTGCCGCAGGTGCATTATCTGGATGATGTCTCGGCAGTCGTTGAAGACCCGGCGGATGTTTTCCGTGTCCACTGCACATGTGAAATGTGGGTAACAGTAGTGACGGCCGTCTCCGCTTTCTGTACTGATCCTCTGTGAAAAGACGGTGAAAATTAGGGATTTCAAATGATTACAAGCATTTTTTGATGAATAATTACATTTTGTAGTTAAAATTCATTTAAGAAACATAAATATGTATCTTAACCGGATTCTTCTGGAAATGTGCTAGAGACAGAAGGAAAAAAACAAAAAAAAAAAAGGTATGCCTTTTTTTAAAGGCTAAACAAGGTTTAAATTACAGTGTCTTGAAGAAAACAACCAGCCAATATTCCACCGAATCTCCAGGGAAATTATACTTAGTCTTTAAAGTCTGAATTGAGTGTAATAGTTGAATAAAGTCGTTATTTCGGTTTTCTTAGCACTCAAAAAGTATTCTCGTAGCCTCATAAAAATCACTGGGCCTTGAACGTGGTAGTTCCCTTGCAGTCTATGCAGGGTCAGAAAGCTCTCGGATTTCATCAAAAATATCTTAATTTGTGTTCTGAAGATGAACGAAGGTCTTAACGGGTTTGGAATGACACGAGGGCGAGTAATTAATGACAGAATTAAAATTTTTGGGTGAACTATCCCTTTAATACTGAAAATGAAGTACATGGTAAATATGTATTCTTTAGAGAGCCACAGGATGGCGCCAATTATTGGTTTACTTAGAGTAAATGTAGGTCTATATCTAGTCTACAAATTACCCATCAACAGGGTTTTCCTCCATCGCTTCATAAGAGAAAAGGATCACAACAAAATGAAGCAGTCTAAAATCTGACTGCATTAGTTGCTGTGTTTAATCTGTGTATTTCAAAAAGACAATACTAACCAAAAACTCGTCACGAATGAAATACTTGACTCTCGTCACTCTGGGGTCTTCACCGGGTTCAGGAGTTACTGAAAGATAGTAAAGGCTCGACAGATTAACATACAGGGAAGCTGACACTGACCTGCACATGAATCCAGTTCACAAAACTAAATGATCCTGGATTTGACCAATCTTCAACTCAACAACTCAAACAGATCCAAGTCATATGGACTACTTTTATGACACATTTATTGAGCTTGTGCACCTTTTTTATGACAGAACTTTCATATTTCCTTTAGCTGAAAAACAGAGCATGCTAATTATTTATCAACGAACAACTAAAACTTTACGACTACAGTATTTGAGAACTACTGGGTCTTGATCGGTGTGTGTCTGGGTGAAAAGCCTAACCTTTATCAGGTAAGGTGTAAGAAGCATATCCAGGGAAATAATCTTCAATTTTGGATTTCCCAGCTAATACTTTCTCTGCCAGCATGTCTTGCTTGTTTAGGAACAATATGACAGAAATTGTCCGTAACCATCTGTGAAAAGAAGAAATAAAGACACGACAGAGATGGGGGTCAGTAAAGCTTGCACTTACACTCAAAAACAAGTTATATGTTATGAATAAGAAAATAAAGGCATCACCTGTTGTTCCAGATACTGTGAAAAAGAGCAAGTGCTTCCCGTAGTCTGTTTGTGTTGTTGTCTTCCCTTAAGACCATGTTATAGCTGCTGCTCGCTACCACAAAGATGATCGCTGTGACGTCTGCAAATCAGCACCACGTATATGTGGAATCAGTGTGTTTTCTGATATGTTCTTAAAGGGATAGTTTACCCAAAAATGTTTTCACCCTAATGTCATTTCTTTCTTCTTCACGAAATAAGATATTCTGAAGAATGTTGGTAACCAAACAGTTGACGGTAGCCATCGAATTCCATAGTATGGAAAAAGATATTATGAAAGTCAATGGCTTTTATCTTCTTTTGTGTTCAGCAGAAGAAACTCGCACAGGTTTGAAATGACATGAGGCTGAGTAAATGATGACACGGATTTCAGTTTTGGGTGAACTGTCACTTTAAAGTATATGAGATGCAATTGTTAAAGACCACACATCAAACTTGTTTAACATGCATGCGTCTCACAAGGATTCATTCACACACTCAATTTACCATTAAAACACTGAATCCATTTTCTCCTTTCGTCTCTCTGACCTCCCACATCAAACATACTGAAAGAGAAGAACAGAGACATGAGACTGTAGGATGTGAAATGTGTCCCTCTAGTGGACACATGAAGACATGACACGACACTTACAAACAGGAGCACATCTGCTGTAATCAGTGTTGCCAACTTAGCAATTTTGTTGCTAAATTTAACAACTTTTCAGTCTACACAAGCAACTTTTTCTTCCAAAAGCACCTAGCAACAAATTTAGCTATTTTTAAATTTTATTTGGCTACTTTTAGCAACTTTTGATAAGTGACTCAAACAATAAAAAGTAGAGCCCGACCGATATGGGTTTTTTGGGGCCGATACCGATATTAGGGAGTAAAAAAGGCTGATATCGATATATCGGCCGATATTCTTTGTGTATATTATAGTACAGTACCAGTCAAAATTTGGACCCTTTCCCATTCGAGGGTCCAAACATTTGACTGGTACTATATATAGAATACAGTATATACATAAACAGAATATATATAAACACATTTTTTGCAATGATCACTCAAATGTGGTGATCAAACACTTATAATGACGTGACAAAGATATGTAATGGAGGCAGGGCATTTAACAATTTAACAATAAACTTTATTATCCAAAATGAGTCTGACATCAGTTCACTGAACCGTAAAGTTAAAGTTTATTCAACTTTAATTCAATTAAATTCTATTCAACTTTATTCCTTTGAAGTTTATTTCACTTCGGACCATTCATTCACGGATTTGCGCTACTGTCTTCACACACAGACGAAAGTGTGAAGTGTGACATAATATACACCTGTAAATAAATACAATATAAATTCACATCTCGCGCACTTTAATGCCCTTTGAATATAACGTGCACGTTCCCTTGGAACTGGAATCATGGCGGAATATCATGTGAAGTCCACTTTGCAGGGCACTTATGGTCGAATAAGACAATGCTTGAATGCTGCTGCCTGAACAAGAGACCTCCTTACTGAAGTGAAAGTGTTGACTGGGGGTGGTCTTGTTCGAAAGCGGGCCTCTAGACGTACAATCAGTTCACGTTCAAGAGGGTTCCTCGAGCTGAAGGGATCCCAGATCCCCCGATATATGCGAAGGCTCATATTTGCGATAATCTAGGCCCCCAAAAAGATATATCGGTTGGGAGGCTCGATAAAAGGCACACATTTTCCATCTAAATTTCACAAAAAGAGGAAACCAAAGATGCCTAGCAGTACACACATCACGTGAATTAAATTATTGCTATTTGCAATTGTTCAATTTGATAATAATAATAATAATTTAATAATTGTTCATTTATGATACACCTTGTTGTACCTGTGATTGTTGATCAGTTAGTACACTGTAAGAAAAATATGTAGAAAAATGGAAAAGGTGCTAGTTACTTTCCAGGACATTATCCCTTATCCGTTGTAACCCTGTAGCCCGAAAACACAAAATACAATGCGTAATTTAAAATGCTGGTAAAAACCTGTGAATTCTTTTCTTGTGTAGTGTAGCATGCTGACTACTAACACACTGCTTAAAACTAATTGTTACGAATATGTAGTTTCACTAGTTTACTAGGTAATAAAAAAAAAACTTGTAATAGTTCAAAAATGTGAAAGTGTTCAATAATTCAATGTTATATATAAAAAGTTATTTATATGTTTTAACATTATATTATGCATTTATATTTTTACGAACAAATCTAAATGAACATATATAAAATATTATTTTTGATTTGATGTTGTGACACAATTTTGCGTCGTGATTACTTAATGACGTCATCACGCAATGAAATCACAACGTCATTTATCAACTTTTAGCAACAAATCGACCTTCCTTTTGCAACTTCCCTGAAAATTAGTTGGCAACAGTGGCTTAAGCTCCCATGTACCATAATCTTTAATACGTTTCTTAGACGTGGACTCACTGAAAGTTGACTTTGTCAACTTGAAATCGCGTCTCAAAAATCCCTGATGTTAACACTCTGCAGCGAAGCAAGTCCTGAAAGAAGGAAGATTGAGAAAAAGTGTGTTCATTTCTGGAAACTAGCTGTCTCGCATGCAGGTTCTCATCTAGAAAAAGCTGAAAAAGTACCTGGTCTGTTGGAGTATAGTCGCTTTGTCTTACTGCATCGATCCGGTCAAGAAAGCTGTAAAGACAAAGATGAAGAAAAGCATGAAGAAAAAAAGCATTTTTGGCTTTTACAAGCAGTATAAACCACAGGAAATAAATACATTTTAAATGATTAAAATATAATCAACACGAATACATAAATATTTAATTATTTTATTATAGATATTTTAAATGTAATAATTTATTCACAATATCCACGTTTTTAATTCATTTTTTGATGATAAAAAAAAGCCTTGGCGAACATTAAGAATTATTTGAAAATATTTAAAATTATATTCTGGGAGTTGACATACCTGCCACGAAACCAAACAAAACTAAATTATTTTTAGTGCAATAAATATATTACATTTTTGCCATTAAATATTCAATTCCAATTACTGATCTAATAAAGTCTTTCCAATTTTACCTGATTATATTATCTTTAATATTGTAAATGAAACCTTGGGTGACACTGATTCGTTACTTTATTTTTAGAAACGTGGTGAGGACCGATGAGTCCAGGTTCTAATCTGACCTAACAGAGCATTGTACATCAGTATTTTTTTTTATATTTATTTTTTATTATATTTCTTCACATTTTGTTTTGTGGATTCATTAGAACAGACAGCGATGCATGGAAAAAAACAACAGACTGGAACAAAAACACTTCATCATTTGAAAATTATTGCTTTTAAAAACTGATAACAACCGGTCAGCAAAGCATTACAAACCACAAAATCCAGCACTAGATCTCCACTCATAATAAAAACACTGAGTGACAGCAACTTCTGCTTGTCAGCTGCAGACGCTTCTTCTGTATCAAACACATCTTTGGCATGAGCTGATTCATAAAGCGTCAATAAAACTGATGCATCCCTATATACACCTACATTTCACCGAACATGCTAATGCATTTCCAATGTTCACCTCTAGAGGACAGATGTCTGCTCGGCTGTATTAAACCTCATTGAGTTTTAAGTCCTCCTCCCTAACTGCAATCCAGTGATCTCTCTCAATGTGAGCAGAGCACTCTAAAAATACAGTGACTATACATCTCATGACTATAAAAACGAGCTCTTTACCAGCATCGGGCGAGCTGAGGAGGTGTTTGTGTGGCAAAAATGCAGGACAGGCTGTCTATCTGCCATCAAGGATACATACAGTATTGACAAGATGTGCGCAGCGAGTCCCCACCTCCGTCTTGTGCTGTTTTGCACATATTAAACGCTGTACGTAGGATCAGTGTTGACACAAAGGTTGAAGAAGAACAATCCAATTCCACTGGTTGATTTAGGCATAACAAAAATGGCACGGCGAGTTCGGCGACTAAACAAACTCATTTTTGCATAATATTACATAACATACATAGTAGTAAAGCTAAACTAAAAAATATTATATAGTAATTTTATATAACATATATACTGTAGAATCTTTTGACATTAAAATTTTGCACAATAACATATTGGCTTAACCAATCAGATTTCAGAGATAAAATTATCCATTTTATAATAGTTCTTTGAACTTGTGTGTGTTTATTTACTTTTTTTTATTTTTTTATCTCCCTTGGTTGCTCTTATGCTGAAAATAATATCTCTCACGCTGTTAATCCGATTTATCATCGTGGTTTTTCAGAGTCTGGAGAAAGTTCAGTACCACAGATAAGATAAGATAAGATAGGATAATCAAGCCCAGATTGTACTCGAAGGGCGCTTCGTACACTGTTTAGGAACACAAGGTGGATTCTAGACCAGAAAACAGGGAAATTGTCCCTGGAGCTATTCCAAAACCAGTAAATCCAGTTCACACACACTGAACAATATGGGAATGTTTGAACACGTTTCACATGTCCTGTTGAGTTCAATGGCTCAGCAGCTGTGGGTATCGGTGCTAGGTTTCTTACACCACTGAATTAGACCGAGAAAGCTATTTGGAGCTTGCATTTCTCCTGTTATATACAAAACCTCTTCTAATCCACAAAACTTTTAGTTACAGAAAATGTTGAATGTTGAAAATGTTGATAGAAAGAGGACTGTCTGATCAGAGTCTGACAAGAATGGAAAAACTTTCAAAAAAATAAAAAATCTAGTTTGCATTAGGTTTGGACTTGTAATTCTTGAAAATAAATATTAATAAATGTTTGTTTTAACTTTAATGCAACTCATTCTGCATACACCCACACACTCTACATTTTTAAGTCTGAGCTGTGAGAATCCCTGCATCTGGGTCTGCAGGCACGAAATGAAACTAAAAAAGGCAAATTTGACAGTACCGGTTGGGTCAGATCACAGGGTCTCGCTTAGGCCCAGGATCAGGTTTCCAGTTTAATGCTCATGCATGCATGCATACATACAGTATATCGGAGTATTGCTTTTCACTTGTTGCAACGATTTAATTGCACTTTCATAGAAAGCCCGAACTATTAATGAAAAGTATAAATTCCTGTAGGTGCTAGCAATGCATGATCATGAAAATGCACAAACCAAAAAAATAAAATAAAGTTTTGCATGTGTCAAATGCATACATGTAGCCTAAGTAAATTAAAATATAATCAGAATACAAATGATAATTAATAACTTTTATATTCTTTGCAACGTTAATTAATTTAGTCTTTAGTTTGAATTCATTGAAAATTATAAACAAATCAGTAATGAGTCACATCATGCCATTGTTTTCCAGCAAAACTGTTTAAGAAATGTTTAAAAAATATTTTCACAAAATAAAAATGTTGCTTGAATAATTATTCTATCGGTGAGACCAGAGGGGAAAAAAGAAAAAAAAATTTTTTTTTTACAAAATAAAAATGTTGCTAAAATAATCCTCCATTAGTGAGACCAGAGGGAAACAAATTACATTAAAAAAAACAATTCCTTATTGTAGACCTTAACCTCAAAGTAACCTACTACACTTACAGAATTGTGTAGAAATCATTTTCAAACATAAATTGCTAGTAAATTTCACAAATAATTACAAAGAATTAGGGCTGCACGATATATCGAAAATACCGAAATATTGAAAACGCAAATATCGCGATATGCATATCGCAAGGGCGTGCGATATCTGAATCATTTTAATAATAGGCTACTTAAATCAAAACGTTGCAAAAGGTCAAAGTTTTAGTTCGACGCATATAGCAGATAATTGCTTGATGTTAAAAAGAGTTATTAAGTGCAATAAGTAACGGTCTATCTTGCTGTGTGACTCACACCTGAAGCGCGCGCACAAGCCGCATCTCACACAGCGTATCTTCCGTTCTGCCACACACGTGCAAAGCACACACACACACACACAGAGAGAGAAGCGTTTCAGACCGAGTTGATTCGTCTTTCGCATCTCCTCCTTATGTTTGAACAGACACATACACACAGAATTATGTCAATAGTACCCGTCTCGACGATCATTCTCGTAAACGCAGTCGGTTATGTTTTAAATGAATGTAAAAAGCTGAGAAAGAAATCAGATGTGTATCATCATACTGGATCCATGCAGTCAGTCTTAAAGGGACAGCAGCCTAATAAACTTGCTGCTGTCTGTGTCATTAATGTTAATCAAACAACAAAACACAGCTTTAACAAAGATTAATCTGTATTTAATTTATACAGTGAAGACTATGCAGTGTTTTATTTTTTACATTTGATTATTAAATTTCTGTACCTGAATACTACTGTATTTTATCTATGCTTGTAAATTGTGTATTTGTTCTTTTTTCCCCCTTTTTCTTTCTTTTTTTACTGACTGTTCACTTGCTTAATCATGTTTGAACTTTCTCAGACTATAGTTTTTGCCGTATAGGACGAGTACTAACCCCCCCCCCCAGTGATAAAAAGCAAAGTCACAATGATATAAAATTAGTGTCATTCTTTTTTTTTTTGTATGTTCACACTGATGTTAAAAATGACATTTTCCGATTTGTGAAATATTATTTTATGTAATGCTAAAACACTGCATGGTCACTTTCAGAAGTTGTAGTGATTCTTTTTTTCCAAGAAAGAATGTGAAACAAACTGGTTATATAATTTTCATAATATAATTTAAATAGATTTTTCACACTTTAAGCAATATCGTATCGCATAGCGTGTATCGCATTTTTTTTTCAATATCGCACAGCCCTACAAAGAATCAACAAGCAACACTCAATTAAATGTGAAATTCTAAGTAGAAAGACTTATTTTCTTTATTTTCTTCTAAAGCGCGGGTCAATAATTTTTGTTTTATTTACAACTTTGAAACATAATTTCATTGAAGTAACATACTTCCCACAAATATCGGTCTGTTGTAAATCATATTAAAAAGCTGTATTCAATATAATAGCATGATGATGGTTTAATAATCACTATTGGTTTTCATAGATTTGAGCGGTTGTGCTGTTCTATTTTTAGCGAAATGCTGGCAAACTCTCCAAACAGAAACCTGAAATGCTAAAAATGTAATTCATAATCTGCACGTGTGCGTGTCAACTGCACGTGTGCGTGTTTGTTTGAGTATCTATGTAAGAAAAGGCAGAAAAAAGAAGAGCGAGAGGAAGGAAGGAAGAGAGAGAGAGAGAGAGAGAGAGAGAGAGAGACCTGGAATTCAGTGAATGTTTATTCACTTTAAGCACTTATGAGGTTCTGATATGTATAACCACACACACACCCACACACACAGGCCCTTTCTGCGCCTCACCTTCTCTTTCTGACCTTCCTTTGTTTACGTGCACTGGCGGGATACTCCCTTTGATTCGGTGGCGCACACACACACGTGACGCCCTCCACCAGTGAGTGCTCTGCAGTGCTGTGCTACAAATAGCTCCTGCTTGCCCCGGCTGTGCTGTTCCTTTACATAAGCGCTGGTGGAGGGAGGAGGGGGACAGACAGCCCAACCACAATCTCCATACAGCCGGACCTGCAGAACGAACGCCACACACAACTGGGATCTCTCTCTCTCTCTCGCTCGGACTGCTGTTTTCACTGTTTCTGTAGAAGTGTCCTCTATCACAACGGCACAGTCTCAGGCCCTCCGACCCACTTCCGTACAAACACATATTTGTGTGACATAGACATGTAATCCGTTTTCTTTGAGACCCAAAATAGACATGCAATATGTAATGGAAACAAACACAGACAGATCATGCAATCGTGTAATGATCTCACAGGTCAAAGATGCATTGAGATAAAACAGCTCGATCAAACCCTCAAATCACATATTGCATAGAAGTAGAGTATTGCGGTATTGTAAATAACTACAATATAAAAGGTTTATGACATTGTTATGACCAGTCTTATGAATTGTTACTTTACTGGTTTGATTACAAAAATTATTGTTAAAAAAAAAAATGAAAATATACAACACACCCATATATATAAGATTATATATAATATATATATAGTAGATAGATATATATTTATTTTTGATTTTTTTTTAAATATTTAGTCTCAAGGTAATGATCTTTTTTTTTTTTTTACCACATAAACATTTAAAATGTACCAGTATATCAAATATGAGGCCTGTTTACATAAAATAAAACAAATATAAACAGCTTTCCATCTTTTTTATCTTATGTTTTGATGCCTGATTTCCCTTTAAGAAAAATTGGGAATCTTAAATTCATAAATAAATGCAAATAAAAATTAAGAATGCAACTGTATGCAATTATAATTAAAAAACTTTAAACTTAATTGTAACATTAATTACAATACTAATATTTGTGTCTTTAAGTTTTTTTCATTTTCAACAGTTTAACTACTACTTATTTTAATGGAAAAGGGGCAGGAAGCCCTTAAAGCTTCTCTTTTGTTGATAAGCGCTTATAAATAGGAAAGAGGCATATGCTGCATTCCCCAGTGCACATTAAAGCAACCTAAACTCAGAGCAGATGCAAAGATGGAGTACGTGTGGAGCAGTATTTCCAGCAAATCATCGCTGCGATGCTTAAGTATCATAACCTTTAACCCTTTTAAGTAATATCACAATCTCGGTTTTATTCCAGTTAATTGTGCAGCCCTACCCCAAAATCATGTGAGGGCGAGTTCGAACACCAATAACATTTTCCCGAAATTATAACTATAACTTCCACAAAAAGAAAAGGAAAAAAAAAAAAAACCTGATGCAAGTAGATTTATTTGAAAACTTTCTCAAAGACCGTCCACCCCTGGATCACAGCAAACACCTCTAAGCAGACACTAATTAGAAATTGTATAACAGAGGAATTGTCAGTATTGTAAAAGTCTTCCACAGAGAACAAGCCTGTATTGAGAGCAGCTGGGTGTCTGTATGATCCTCGGAGTATCTCCGGGCCTTTTCTGACTGAGAGACAACAGTCGCCATTATGTATCAGGCACTGCACTAGCTGGTGATGCTATCTGTGTCCTACCAAGCGGCTGACCAACTCCCATGACCTGACCATCCTCCTCACACTTTCATACCTGACACATGGCCACTGTTACACAGGAGAAACGCCAGCACTGGCCTAAAAAAGCCACCAGTGGACGAAAACAGACTGTTTGTGTACCTACAATCTCCAGATGCAAAGAAACTTCTATATATATATATATAATATATATAAAAAACATGTGTGTATTGAATGTCTTAAGGAAGCGCTGAATAAACAAGCTGGTTTCGGGTTCATCTGAGTCTGATCAGACACGTTCCTTCTAGGGATGTGCAAAACGACACATTTTCAAAACAGACTAGTTGCTCAGTTGCCTGAACTGGTTTCAAGTTTACCTGACCCCGATTTACAGATGCAACTTTTCCGAGAAGGTTTTACAGTGCACACCGTCAAACATCTAAAGCACAGTGACTTCAAACTAAGTTTTTTTTAAACTAGTCTGCCTTACTAATCAACTAGACGGTTGTTGGGTAACTAATCCAAACCAGTGCCACAATAAACACCTACGCTTCTGTTCGAAAGTTTGAGGTTTCTGGAGCAGATATCATAATATAGACACCAGGTAAAGTCCAATTAAACTTATACTTACTAATGCGCACAGTCAATTAGTTGATATTCGTTGGAGCGCTCATAACATGCCTTAATGCCTTCATCATCCCAGAGCTTCTTCGCATGATCGAAAAACTCCTGTGGAGAATACAAACATCTTTAAAACAACAATTTCTTACAAATGTAGAGCATTTACATGCCAAAATTATTGAATTTCAGTAGCATTAGCAATCATTTTTAGAACTATTGCCTCTTCAGTTCATTTAAGATATATTTCTTGAACTGATACCAATAGATACTTGCAGCTACATTCATAAAATGTGTTTTGGTTAAAAGCCTTTTGGCTGTTCTGGAAATAGACTGACTGATCACACCGGCCCACCGCTGCTCCGAGCACATCTCATCATGCAAGCATTCAAATGCTAGTTTCTTTTTCCACTTGTTTGCAACTTTACATAATGTATTGAAATATGAATGATTTTTTAAGCTTTATTAGCTTTTACAGTCATGTACTTCTCAAAAGTTATGACCAAATATTATTTTAACAACGTCGTTTGCACTGCGCTCTTGCGTTACTTGATCTTTTTATTTTGGTGCGTCAATCTGTTGAGTTACTTAGTATAGGAAATTATGATCCGAACTCACGAGAACAATCTTCTTTTTTCTTTTATTTTACATTCATTACTGATGGGAAAAGACACAAACGTTTCGGCTCAAAGACACCACGAGGAAGGCTTGGCCGAAACGTTTGGTCTTGCCCATCAGTAACAACTAGTATTTTAAAAATAAATCTATTTCAAACTGCTGTTATTAGAAAAAAAGGTACAAAGGGCCAACTGGGACGGTACCATAAGGTACAAAAAACTAAATTGGTACATTCTTTGTGACGTTTTTACTCCTAAACAGTCAATATCCAAGAGCACCGATGAGTTTGTTTTTCAGAAAATTTCGCATTACATCACATTGTTCGATCACGATTCCTCTGCGGCGAATGGGTGCGTCAGAATGAGAGTCCAAACAGCTGAGAAAACATCACAATAATCCACAAGTAACAGCTGTTTGGACTCTCATTCTGCGGCACCCATCCACTGTAGAGGATCCATTGGGGAGCAAGTGATGTGATGCTAAATGATGAAGAAACAAACTCATCTACATCTTGGATGGCCTGAGGGGCGTACTTTTCAGCATTTATTTGTATGTTGGGGGAAATACTCCTTTAAGATAAACCAATAATACATTTCAGCAGTCAATATTGTTCTACTCACACGTTGGTTGAACCCAAGAAAACCAAAATACTCACTAAATAAGACTGAACTTCTTCTGGATTTTCCAAGTATTTCCAATCCAACCGTACAAGCATTCTACATTGCTGAATTTCTTGTGTGAGGGAAAATCTGCCATTAATAATTTCAAGAGAATCCAGGAGCTGGAAAGATCTGTGGTCTTAAAACTGTCGAAACTGCAGATCTCATATACAAATTTTGTATCGTATAGGCGTTTCGTCCACACGGATCCGGCGTTTTGGGAGAGTGAAACCGATATTTTTTTTAATCGGGTCCCAGAGTGGATAAATCTGAAAACGCCACCCTTGCGTTTTCGTGTGGACAGCGAATCAGCGTCATCAGCCCACGTCTCGCCCCTAGTCAGACAGCGCTACGTCACGTACAGCAACAAAAACCTGAACAAACACTGGAACAATTGCTTTATTAATCTAACATTAACAAAGATAAGAAATGTATGTCCATGTTCGTTGGTAATACGCGTAGGCAAAGGTTTATGGGCATAGTCCAGGTCTTCTTCTCCGTTTTTAGTGTATCTCTGTGGCAGAATTACAGTGCCACATGCTGGTCTGACATGTATACTACATCGTTTTGTGTCAGTTCGTGTGGACGCAGATATTTCTTGAGACGAGGGGGAAAAAAAGATCGGATAGGGAAAGCTCTGGCTTCGTGTGGACGTAGCCTTAGTGTCAGTTTCAGTTTGATTCAGCCTGATCAGATGGAATTCTACGTATTTCACTGAAAATTCCCCAGAACAACCCAATTCCAAAGTTTTCACTTGATACCCTGAAACAAGCAAAGCTGAGAAAACGACAGTGACCATTTTTCCATGACTTCGGTGTCTTCTAATGACTGGCACAAATATCAGTTTCAGTAAACCTATGCTAACCTGTGGCTAAAACACACAGCTACTTTAAGCAACACAAAATGTCTAAATTACAACAAGCTTCACTCACCGACAAATGCAAAGACTATATTTGTATCTTTGTCCTGAATTACACTCAGTCAACCGACAACTAAAACAATTGATGCAAATGCATTTAATGTAAAAACCTTCTCTGTCCCGTGGATTAATCAAGGTCTCCTGGATTAGTCAATCTGGAAATTTAATTCTACAAATGAACCCAAAATACCCCACAAAAACCTGTAATTTAACATAACCTAATGTGCTAGCAAACCACAGATGCAACAACAATACATCACAAAGTACAAACAGAACATAAGCTATCATAGCAACATGCTAACCATATTACATTATGCATAATTTAAAAAAATACAGTATTGTACTACTTTTTAATGTAATTACAATATTGTAACTACTGTCAAAAACTTATAAATATACACTAAACACGAAATGTTAAAAATGAAAACATCTACACGATAATCGAGCATGTCTGTAAATTAATTTAGCTAGAAATGCTAGAACTCTATCCCACACTGCTGATAAAATTAAGGCCTGATTTTTATTTGTACGGTTAAAAATGATCACATTTACCACCCATTTAAACTGCAGACTCAAACAACAACAAAGCAATCAGTCTCTGCACTCCCACAAAGTCGCAGGAACTTCTCCTCAAGTACATGATTTTAAAAAAGATCATGCAACAATTGGTACAAAACCTCTCGGTAAGCGGTTCAAAAACCTCAGAACATTTACACAAATTCAAATGTCATTCAAAGCATCCTGGGTAAATGATGAAAATGAGGCTCCTTACCTGTGTGTAATCAAAGTCAGAGAGCGGCGCTATACTTTTGATATAGTTGATCCTAAACTGGTCCTCTGGATTAGCGAGTGGGACGGGTGGTATTAAAGTGCTCATTGCAGACACTATGGTCTAGAAATAAAAACCAAAGAGTTATGAGCCGTGAGACCGAGATTAGATCTAGAAAACAACTTGTAGAAACTAAATCAGGAATGAGAGCGGCTCACTTACCACGATGGCGTTCTTCACATTTTTGCGAATGTCTTGAATTTTCTGTTTCTTTTCCCTGTATGAGAAAACATTTAAATTTGGTCAAAAGACAGAAAAAAAAAATATATATATATATATGTATATATATATATAAACAATAATAAACGCAATTTATCACAATAGCTGAATTAAAACTCCAATACGGTTTAGGATATGCTCTTATAAAAAAAATATGTTCATTTTGTCATCATTTCATTCCAAAAAAACATTTCTGTGGAGCACAAAAGGAGATATTTCAGAGAACCTTCATTCAGCTCTCTTCCAACACAGTGACAACTCAAAATGACAGCATCTGTCAAGCTTTCAAAATGACAAAAACTATACAATTTGTGAACCATATTCCAAGCCAAACCTTGATGTGTCATGAAACTGAGAATGAGAATTTGAGAGCTTAAGCGAAGGGAAAGCTCTTAAGTAACTAACCATTTGAATTTCAGCCTCTTCCTGGCACAAACAAACCTATCATATGACTTCAGAAGACTTGAAAAATATAACGCACAAGTCATATGAACTACTTTTACGGTGCTCTCTAATCAACATAAAAGTAGTTTGGAGCTGAACACACAGTTGCACAGAATTTCTAATTAAGCTCTGTCATTTAGATATGCTATTACAATTACTATCAGTATGCAAAACTCTTTTAAAGGAACATGCATGAAACTTTAGAGGCCTGATGAAGATTCGGTCTGTGATTCTATGATTTGAGTCACTTCTCACTCACGTACAGATTCTGTATCAGTGTTGGGGAAAGTTACTTTTAAAAGTAATGCATTACAATATTGCGTTACTCCATAAAAAAGTAACTAATTACGTTACTTCGTTACTTTTTTTGGAAAGTAATGCGTTACGTTACTTTGCGTTACTTTTAAAATCTGGACAAAGCTTGCTTGTTTGTTTTTAAAATAAAAAAGTTCTATTTTTGGCAAATATAAAAGCCTTTTCACACCAAAAGTGAAATGAATAAACCTCAGGCCGAACGGAAAGTAAATTTACGTCCGTACAGTAGAATGCAGAAGAAGAAATTTCAACACACTTCAGCAATAAAAAAGACACAAATGTTTGTCTAGAGTAATTTGTGTTTATTAGTACGCTTGAACTGGATCATCGAAGGTCAGAAGCAAAGACATTGGTTAATAGAATGGGATTAAATACATAAAGCACATTTGTGTTGTTTAACATTTAATTATATTTAAACGTTTGCGTCATATTCTGAGTTGCATTATTTGTATTCATTTTTAGGAATATTGAATCTGTGTTTTTTTGTGTGAGTGAGATAATGCATATTCATATTTATTTTAGAACTACAGTAACATATTCTGATTTCTCTCAACATGGGGACAGCAGTCAATCAATAAATTGGAAAAAAAAAGTAACTTGCATTACTTTTGAAAAAGTAACTCA
The DNA here is from genome assembly GCA_018155175.1 of Sinocyclocheilus anophthalmus. NCBI lineage: Eukaryota > Metazoa > Chordata > Actinopteri > Cypriniformes > Cyprinidae > Sinocyclocheilus > Sinocyclocheilus anophthalmus. The sequence continues at coordinate 64,064 of JADLZN010002856.1, forward strand.
GATAGTATCTTGTAAATTAAAAAGTAATGCGTTAAATTACTAGTTCCTTGAAAAAAGTAATCCGATTACGTAACTCGCGTTACTTGTAATGCCTTACCCCCAACACTGCTCTGTATGAGCACATAACGGTGATGTTGCAGTGAGGCACTAGCTGATAGCATTACTATCTGCTTCAGCGTGTATGAGGGTTTCCTGAACACAGGGCCCAGCACTCACATGCACATATGTGACACCAGTACAGTAAACAGGTACTCACTCCGCATTAAACCCGTTGACATGAAGAATTCTCATCTGCTTCACAATAGTGCTTTTCCCCGATTCCCCAGCACCTAGGAAAGCAAACACAGCCGTGTGAATACATGCAAAGTCTCTCAGATACTTCAGATATCACGGTGTGCGTGTTCTTCATATGTACAATCCGACATGCCAGATCGAGCTGTCAAACACGGTGCGTTTAAACACAGCCTCGTATGTCGGATATAACGCCTCAAGTCTCCTCTTACCCAACAACAGCAGTCGATGTGTGGCTTTATAAGCCTGTCTCTCTTTTTGCAACTGTTTCTCTATTTTCTTGTTGGCCTCTCGATGTGTTTTCTCGTCGATGCGCTGGTCTTCGGTTTTACTGCTCCCCAAACACCCCATCTTACTCCCTCAAAGCCAATCTGCGAGCTGCCCTTATGAACGATCAATCCGATTCCGATTCCAACGAGAGCAAATGATCCACAATAGAGAGAGAAAACGGGTTTGTTTCTCCTCCGTTACAACGTCTCAAGCAGCCCGGGCGTCACTCAGGCGACGGGGTTGACTAAACTGATCACATATCGATCTGTAAGGTGGATCCGGGGGTCTCTGTGAGCCCCTGCCAGGCGCTCTTCTGTTCTCTCGCCCTCTCTGTATTTTTCTATGTGTGAGAGAGAGCGAGCGCAAATCCTGGCAGCGGCAGGTCGCAGCGCCACTTCCGGTGGCATCCCCAGCTGCCAGTGCCAGAGTTCATGGCAGCTGCCACGGTCTTTCTCGCGGTCAGTTGGTCCGTTTTGATGTTTGTCGGAAAACTACATTGTTTATGGCAAGCCCTTTTGACTTTTATTAATTCTCAGGATATGAGTTCTTGATATCAACAATTCAATTTTTAGTTAAAATGTTAATTCTTGATATCGGGAATTGGATTTCTACTAGTAACAATTGCTATTTTGATATCAGCAACTACATTTCCACTAGTAACAATGTTAATTCTTGATATCAACAATTACTTTTCAACTAGTAAAAACTATAATTCTTGATATCTGTAATTGTATTTTCACTAGTTAAAAGTCACCATAGGCTGCCATTCAAAATCAATTGTTGATATCAAGAACTGATTTCTTACTAGTTGAAACTCCAATTTCACATATCAGAAATACAATTCTTACTAGTAAAAACCTTTATTTTTTTATATCAGTAATCACATGGTTACTAGTACGGATGTTTCTTCTTGATATCAACAATTTAATTGTCACTAGTGACGATGTTAGTTTCTGATATCATGAATGTGATTGTTACTAGTAAGAAAGCCATTTTAGATATCAGAAATTACCCTCCCAATTGTTGATATCAGAAATACATTTTCAGATATCAGAAATGAACATTGTCACTAGTGACAATTAAATTATTGATATCAAGAATTAACATTTCAACTATAGTGACAATGAATTCTTGATATCAAAAATAAAGGTTTTTACTAGTACGAATTGTATTTCTGATATGTGAAATTGGAATTTCAACTAGTAAGAAATCAGTTCTTGATATCAACAATTGATTTTGAATGGCAGCCTATGGTGACTTTTAACTAGTGAAAATACAATTACAGATATCAAGAATTATAGTTTTTACTAGTTGAAAAGTAATTGTTGATATCAAGAATTAACATTGTTACTAGTGGAAATGTAGTTGCTGATATCAAAAATAGCAATTGTTACTAGTAGAAATCTAATTCCTGATATCAAGAATTAACATTTTAACTAGAAAAATTTAATTGTTGCTATCAAGAATTCATATCCTGAGAATGAATAAAAGTCAAAACGGCTTGCCATACTGTGTATACTATATAAAGGGCCCGTAGCATCATTCAGATGAGGGGGAGACAGAAAATGTATATCGATATATATATATATATATATATAGTATATATGTGTGTAGAGATTAAATATATAATATATAGTATATATATTATACCCACACACACACAACAATAGAAATAGATATATATATATATCATTCTATATACACACACATGCACACAGTTGCCTTGCTTCTGGCGTCAATGCTGGACAATAACCAATAATAATGATGTGTTTATATACTACAAACACTTTTTTGTATCACATAATAAGGCAGAATAGGTTATATACTGTAATAAATGCTATGTCAATAGCACTGCATTGTTCATATACTTTATTTATTACCTGGAGATGCTTTTAAAAAGCACAAATAAACATCTATATATATATATATAATATATATAACATTACTATTGTCATCTCCCTGCATTAAATAAACATTACATTTAAAAGGCCAAATACAATTATATTTTGTATTTTTACACTATGTAATATTACGTTTATCAAAACCAATAAATCTCATCAAGTTAGTGTTTTTACGTATTTTCATATTTATTCCAAAATAATAACAAAACACAGTAATAATATAAACAATATATTTTATTTGTCAACTGATGTTCAGCTGTTCTTTTTAGCTTTACCAGCGGGTGTCGCTGTTGGACAGTTATTTTGTAAAAACTAGTGACTTTTACACTTTTTAATATCACATTTTGTAATACTTGCGTTGTTTTATTTTTGTAATATCGATAACTTTCTCATCAAGTTTTTTTCTCTCTAAAGAGACTCTGCCTCTCTTGCCTTGACTGATGGCAGAAGCCGTACAACACAAACATCAGAAATTCATTCATCTTAAATGATGATCCTTGCGGAAGTTTGAGGTTATGTAAATTTTGGCAGGTTATTTTACATTCATTATTCAAATTAATAAAAGTGATGAATGGAAATTGGGCAGTTCAATTAAGTATAGAATTTTTGTAATAGCTACAAAAATGAAAATGGGCAAATGAGGGATCACCGAGAAATGAAATGTTTTTTATTACAATAGTATAACTACGGTTTTACTACAAATAACATGCTTAAACTATGGTGAGTGTAGCAAAATGTTTTAACTGTAATAACCCTTTTTTATTTGTTGCAAAACCATGTGTAATTTTCGTACGTTTTGTTGCAAACAATTTTTACTGTTATTTTATAATGAAAAACAGTAGTAATATATTTATAATATTTATAGAAAGCATTTAATGTTAGAAAATATAATTTATGCATGTACTGTAAATGCTCTTCAAGTTTGAGGCATTAATTGTAACAATATATACACCAAATATTTTGACCATATTTTCTTCTATCACAGCAGGAAACATTTTTTTGAGAGACACCAGGACTGCAGCTGACTGGTGCGGTAACAGAAATTGAAATAGATTTTATATATATAATTGATGATGCATACTACATACCAACAAGCCGATGAGCACCAAATTAAATCCCTACACAAAGCTGCGTGGGCAGAAAGTTCTCCAGCGGAACTGTTCCCTTCTTTCCTGTTTGTGAAAAGATAGGACTGTGAGATGTTTTGCACAGAACTTGTGGATAAAAACAAGTGGGCTACTGTCGCCATATTTGAGTAAGAATTTTTCATCCTTCAGGATCCAACAGTTCACATACAGTTCACATACAGTTCACAGGAAAGGATTAATAAAGAGTGAACAAAAGCTGGAATAGTACCATAAAAGTTACCTTATTTGCCATCTAGTCCAGCATCAGAAAGTCATAATCATCGTCAGCCTCTGCTGTTTGTACTGTAAAAACTATAGTACTTGATTGTCTTTTTAGAAATATATATATATATATAGATATAGTGTATATTAAAAATGAAACAATTAAACATTAATTGAAAAGTACATTACACAATGGGCTTAGTTTTTGGAAACATTGTCTGGTTATCATTTATGATGAAGAAGCACAGGACATAAGGCACATCAAGGAAAAGTAAGTAATAAAATAGTTATTTTTCTGAAATGTCACTTTTGACAGTGTTGTAAATTAATAGTGAAGTTCACAGATCCAATTGTTGTGACAATTTTGGCATATTTTGGGTCAACTGGAGGCTGTAGGCTAATCCACACCTAAAGGGGCAGATCTTCAAAGAGACACATTGAACTAGCCTATTGTTAATGGTAACACTGCGATGTTCAGAATCAAAAATTACTTGTTCAGTTCATTTTCCTGCTCATTTATACAATTTTAGGGAAAATCCAATAGCCTACATTTTTCTTTATTGTTCCTAAATTAATATCACATTAATCGTGTGTAATTTTCTTATTTTCTTCCTTTTGGCTGAGGGTATTAAAGCAGTTCAGAGAACGAAAAGTACATTTACCCTTATCTTTCAGATTTTCACTTATTTTTTTATGCTGTTTCTTTATTCAGAAGTAAACATGAAAATTACCAAGCAGTTTTGAAAACCAATGCCTAGTCTAAAAAATGTAACTAATAAAAAAGAATGGTGTACAATTGCACACGTTTCTTAGGCCTGTTTTTTGATAGAAATTTTAAATAAATAAGAATAATTAAGCAATACGAATAAAAAAGCAATACGTGAACTGAAGTCACATCATCGGCGTTTACGAGACAACTTTGTTGTTATGAGCACTGCACTTTATATTTAGACCATATAGGCCTAACATTTTTTAAAGTAAAAGCACAAAGAATGTTATGTTTTAAGGAAAAAGACCTGAAGATATCCTGGCAAGGGATACAAATAAGTGTTCATTTGGAACACTTATGTGTATATAAATTATTATATAATCTATATATATAATATATATATATATACACACACACACACAAATACATATGGACACACTTTAGTTTTGGTTTTACATTAACTATTCACTCACTATTAACTTAACTATTGACTTTTGCCTAAATAAACTATTAATTGCTGTTCAGGTATACAGGGTAAGAGGTAGAATCGTGTCATGCATAATAATGAACTATTATGTGCTTTATGAGTACTAATAAACGGCTAATACAGTAATATGCAAGCAACTAGATAATAACTAAAGTGTTACATTAAATAAAAAATAAATAAATGTTTGTGTAGTGTTTTTTTGTGCCGATTCGTGTGTGCGTATATACAGTATATTGGCTAGCGGCAGCTGGCACTTCTTATGTGTGTGTATGTTCTTTATGGGTAAATGCTTATGCAATTTAGCTTATTGGATTCACATTCTGATCATATCTGCTTGCTGGTATATAATATGTATCATCAAATCTTTTATTTAAAAACAAAACAGTGTAGTTTACAGCAGAAACGGCGACAAACGATCATGACTCCTGGCACGAACTCTGGCAGCTGAAACATACAAATGTATAATAATAATAATAATAATACAATGTGGGAATTTGCATCATCATGTAAAAAAAAAAAAAAAACACCACCGCACGCCACTGAGAACAGTGTAGTTTTTACAGAGCAAACAGCAGAAATGGCGAGAAAGACCGTGGCAGCTGCCATGAACTCTGGCAGCTGCCTTTGACTCCTGGAAAGAACTCTGGCAACTGATACATAAAAATGTATAATAATAATACAATTGTGGGAACTTTGCATCATCATTAAAAAAAAACATCACTGCACGCCACTGAGAACAGTGTAGTTTTACAGAGCAAACAGCAGAAACGGCGAGAAAGACTGGCAGCTGCCAGACAGTGAACGACTAGTGGCAGATGACGTGGCATTGGATGCCACCGGAAGTGGCGCTGCGACCTGCCACTGCCAGAGAGAGCGCCAGTCCCTGCTGGGCCAGGCGCTCTTCTGTTCTCTCGCCCTCTCTGTATTTTTCTATGTGATATGCTCTGCCTATATCTCTGCTGTGGTCTGTAACTCAGCACTGCCTCTGTCTGTCACACCTGGTAATGACCGTTAAGAACCAGGAAAACTGTTACACATTAGTGTTGACTGGTGAAACGCGGTAACGACGAGATCTAACATTTCGACGTAACAATGTGAGGAAAGAATGTTACACTGTAAAGTGCAGCTTAATGGCTGGGTCTCAAAGTCTGTCAGGTTTATACTGGGGGAAATACATCTTAAACCGGTCTAAGCTTAAATGGTTGTCTCTCAGCCTGACAAACTGACAAAAAGCCTCTAAATCCAGTCAACCTGACTAAACTGGGACCTTTGTTCTGTTATTATACCGACTATTTTAGCACACAGGAAATGTAATTATGATCTCTGGCTAAAAGCACAACTTTCTCACTTTTACTAACCACAAATTCATCCTACAATACTATTTTTGAGTTATTATACAACTCCTTTTAAATTTAAATTAAATTTTAAAGTGAATTTGAATCCAATTCACCACCAACTAGATGAGTTTCACTACATAATGAGTAATATAAAGGAAACAGTTGCTTCAACAAGAAAGCCTGATTGACCTAGAAACAGTCAATATTCATAACCTTTTTTTATAATGTTAAAGGGGTCATATGATGTTGCTAAAAAGAACATTATTTTGTGTATTTGGTGTAATGAAATGTGTTTATGCGGTTTAAGGTTCAAGGCTGCATTTTTGATCGGAGAAATGACAAACAGCAAGTGTTACTCTACACTGCTCAAAACTCGCGTTGAATCGTCAGTGGCAAATTATTTAAATATAAAAAACGTACTTACAATCTGTGAGTCAGAACAGCCGGCATTGTAGTCTACTCTACCAGGATCAGGAAACAGTCCTCCATAAAATGTGCTGCACACATCTGAATATTTTGGGTTGAAGTGTTCTGGAACAGTAAAGTTGTAAATACAACTTAACCACTGATAAGTCATGTCCATTTTTGGAAGGCCAAACAAAATAGTTTCGCTTTCACAACGAAACACAGCGTCACACACGGCAGGCCTGAGTGAGAGGCGGCCTAGAGTGAGGAACAGCCGGCGGGTTAGAGTGAGCAGAGGCAGGCTTGAGTGAGCGGAGGCAGGCTTGAGTGAGCAGAGGCAGGCGGGCTTGAGAACGGCACGGCCGGCGGATTCAACGAAGGAGCATCCGGCAGGCTTGCGGCAACAACATGCGACGACCCCGGGCTGGACTCCGCTTCGTCCACGGTGAAAGCCGATCCGGCGATCCACAGCACGAAGTTGATGTATTTCCTCAGCGACCAGCACGGATCACTCTAGCATGACGAAGCAGATATAGTCCTCTTTTGGAAGACCAAACAAAAAACAAAGTAGTTTCGCTTTCACAACGAATCACACAGAACACAAACACCCACACCGTCTTCACGGCAGTGGCACAGCGGCGAGCAACAATACTACAAGCGGAGAATAAAAGTTACGCCTTCTTTCTTTGCTTGAACATTTGGGCGGCGTAATGCAAACCTTCCCAGATCGTGACGTACAGGTATGTGGGGGCGTGTTAGAACGAACCATTTTAGGTAGGCGTGGCTGACTCTTAACTTTTATAAAAAGAATATCTCTTTGGATTTGAGACTTTAGTCAACTTTACAGATCTTCTTTATGCACAAAAGAGCTTGTAACACTTCAAAGAGAAAGAAAAATTGAAATGCATCATATGACCCCTTTAAATATCAGGGCCTGATTGTTAGATTTAATATTAATCAAATCACCTATATATATATATATATATAATATATATATATATATTATATATGAGTATAATAACACACATGCCACCAAGTGACAACAGAGCATTTTATGTTTAGGAATTTTACATGACATTAGATTTAGGAAAGTTTAGTGTTATTAAAATTTATAATATAACCATTTACAAATATATTTAGGCAATGTGCCCAATTATTTAAATGTATGCAAAAAAATAATAAATACTTTAGGCCCAACTACTTTAGGTTAGGAAGAAAACAAAATAAGATGACAATATTTCAACATTGCAGCAGTATCATTGTGAAGTATTGTTCATACAGAAACCACTCTGTAGAAATTGTATACATTTTTTAATATGTCAATTTATGTGTGATAGTTGTGCTCAGCTTTGAAGGTCTGAATTCCTGTCTGAATTATTGTTTTCAAAATAATCCACACCTGATAACATTATTAGTTTATGTAAGCCCTACTTTAACATCTAAAAAAGGTGATATGGATACATATTAAACCATTTTTGATCAAACTTCTCTCCTAACCTAGAAGTATTCAGAAACTACTGCAATTTACGCAGAATATCGATAGGTACCAATTTGTTTCACTGCACTAAACTAGATGGAAGACTTTTTGGCAAAATTGTTGATGGTTGTATTTACTCGAGGACAAAATCTACATGTATGTTTCTGGCCTAAAGCTCAAATCTTTCAAAACAACAGATCATATTGCATAATGCTATCATTACAATTAGCTAGCCATATGCAGTTAGGGCCACGCTAGGGCCAAAGTACACGTTCAGTAAATGATAAAACCTATTTACAGGGTGACAAAGTTCAGTTTACAGACCACATACAATTTACATTGCAATGCTACAGAAAGGAGCAATACCAACTTGTGCGAAAGCATGACAACCTCTTGTTTTTGCCCCAAAAGGATTCCCTGCATGGTACAACCATAATCAAACTATTCAACACTTATAGAAGCAGCTAAACACCGCTTTTGGCTATTCACGGGTGAGGCATCCATTACAACAGACAAAACATGTGCTATTTTTTAATATAGGTCAGTTAAAATAGGCTATTTTTGTGCTTTCATTAAATATAAACTACAAGTCATGTCATTTTAATTATAGCCCATGGGCAAAAATACCTGTTACCTCTATTAAAATAAAATGATATTCGCTTTAGGGCTGCGTTATCTACTACTTGATATGCCACATATTTACAGTACAACTTGTACAAAGATATTTCCAAGGATGTGTCATTCTTCTGAACTAAAAATAACTGTACCATAAAGCTTCAAGATAACTCAGCGAGATCCTCAATTAAAGTTAATTTATAAGCCACATCTTGGATGACTTCTCTCTCTTTATAACTCTATTATCAATTTCTAAAAACTTCAGACAGCATCTGCAGCCAAGGTTGTTTAATGTATTTCTTCTTTATGTAAGTTCTTTATGTAATTTCAATTTCATAACATTGATGTAAAACCAGGCTTCCTTAGATTAATACAAGAAAAGAAATATAAGAAATGAATATAGGAAAATATGAATGCGTAAAGATCTGAAATGCCACTCTGTGTTTGTCTTCGGCCGGCTATGCCTAAATTGATTGAGTCGTGCCAGTAAACCATGCAAATTTGCTCGCTCTTTATAAATAGCTCCAAAAGCATTGCTGGATTCTGATTTTGGTAGGTCAGACTAGAGGAACAGTTCACCCAAAATTAGCTGAAAATGTTATCCTCAAGCGGTGATGGTGCCGTTAAATGAGAGTCCAACAGCTGATACAAAACATCACATAATCCACACGTAATCACAGCAACTCAGCAGGGTCTAACAAATATGTGGTGCATTTTCTTGACTGTGAGAAGTGACACGGTGAGACCTTTTTTCACTGGAAGGTACGCATTATTATGGATTATGGACCAGTATTTTCACCAGAAGCAACGGTTTAAAATTAAAACACCTTAATAATGGATTTGTTTAATACAAACACACACTTTTCCGCTTTCCCAAGATATTAATGATGGCTGGAGTGGGTTGATTTTATATCAGTCGGTTTGGACTCTCGTTCTGATGGCACCCATTCACTGCAGAGGATACAGTTGGTGAGCAAGTGATGTACATTTCTCCAAATCTGCTCCCATGAAGAAGCAATCTCATCTACATCTAGGATGGCCTAAGATTAAGTTATTTTTCAGCAAATGTTCACCAATATTTTATGAAAGGGGTAAAACCATTCCTTTAACAAGGCCTCTGACCTTCTTTATATCAAGTGCCTTTTGATATATCAGCATAAAAGATTACGGCACAATTGTAAATTCCCAGTGTGGATTAAGAAGTCAGCAGTTCATCATGTTATCAGTAGCAAAGGTCAATAAATGAATGAAATCAATTGACAGTATGTCTAATCCCTTTAGTCTTAATGACTCATGCCTTTGGAAACAGGTATCCACACAAATGGTTTCAGTATACAATCAGCACAGACATCACTTAGCAACATACCACACTTTACAGTCCAGTACTAAAACATATCTGGAAAACTGATCTTTAGATAAAGGAAAATGCTTTACAGCATTTAAAACAGCTGTATAAAGCCAAATTAGGTACTCATATTTAATTTGATACTATTCAGTATGTTTCTGTATAGTGTTGTTTAAAATCAAATGTGCATGTGTGTAGTTTAGCAGGTTGTCTAGCTGGTTTCCAGCATTAAACTAAAAGACTATCAGGATTTGCGTGAGCTCGCAGTGTCCCAGAGATCAAAGTAATAGATTCTTATATGACTTAGTATCTAATCAAAGCATCATGTCCTCCTGGCTGAAAAACTATATGAGCTTCGTTTTATTTTCTGATATCTTACTCACGCTCATCATCACCAGATCCATTAATTGACTATGGAAAGAGGAAAATATAATTTATTTGTAATTTTTCTTATATTTAATGGCCCAAGACTGCAAATAATATGTATAAACAGATAACCTAAACTAAATGGACAGATAAAACAAAGCATGCTTAAATCATTTTTCTTGAAGCCTGAACATATAGACGTAGTATTATAGAAGTATTCTATGCCTTGTAAACCTGTCACAATGCATTATATCTTTTATATTTTGTAATAAATAATTGTAACCCCGGTTATTATACATTATCATATTTACCTATTATACTTTTAATGCAATGCACTAAAACAAATGGCAAATCCCCGTCGAATTAATAATAATAATAATAATAATAAAAATACTAATAAAATATTCATAATGTACACTGTTTTTAATTGTAAATTTGACTTGATATTTTCACACATTCAGTTTTACTACTCAAATCTCTTTATTTTTTTAAACATTCCACTTTTTCATAATTTATTTTGTCAAAATTACATTTTTATTATTATATTTACTGTTAGGGCTGGACAATAATTCAATATCAAAATGTATCGCAATATAATTTTTTTCAATAAAGGTGATATGATTTTTAAACACATTTCGATATACATTACCAGTGTTTCCTATACATTGATTTTTTTGTGGTGTTTGATTTCGCTGAACATGAGCACTGCACTTTTCAAAATCATAACGCGTCGCGGGTGTTTTATATGAAAGTATCTCTGAAGGGAACCGACTGTCTATAGAATAGTTTCGATGGCATTTTCATTTTATCTGATAAGGAAGTGATTCGTGGAGTGGAAAAAAAAAAGCTTTGTTTAGCAGCCGTATAACCCCGTGGAACCCGCTATTCTGCCGCGCCTGCTCAGCGCCTCCTGCTGCTCAGACAATCAGTTTGCATTTTCATAATACCCGACTCCAGCAACATGCGTTTGTTGTTTCTGGCATTTTTGTTTTGTTTTTCTGCGCACTCGAGCCCGTCTTGCATACTCCGTTCTCTGGTTGGGTGCACGTTTCAATCTATAATGACAATCAGCCTACACTACCAGTCAAGGTTTTGAACTGCAGATTTTTAATATGTTTTCTTAAGAATTCTCTTCTCTCACCAAGCCTACATTTATTTGATCCAAAATACACCAAAAGCATTAACATTTTGAAATATTTTTACTATTTGAAATAACTGCTTTCTATGTGAATATATTGTAAAATGTAATTTATTCCTGTGATCAAAGCTGAGTTTTCAGCATCATTACTCCAGCCTTCAGTGTCACATGATCTTCAGAAATCATTCTAATATGCTGATTTGCTGATTATCATATATTTAAACAGTTAGTACGTTTTTTTTTCAGGATCTTTGAAAGAATAGAATTGAATAGAAAGATCCAAAGATCAGCATATATCTGAAATAAAAAGCTTTTGTAACATTATTAAATGAAATGTATGCATTTACCAGACGCTTTTATCCAAAGCGACTTACAGTGCATTCAGACTATATATTTTTTACCAGTATGTGTTCTCTGGGAATTGAACTCACAACCTGTTGCGCTGCTAACACAATGCTCTACCACTGAGCCACAGGAACATTAACATTATACTCTACACCATTCAAAAGCTTCAAAAGCTCTTTTTAAAATGTGTATTATAGACATTTAAATTATGGAAATTATTACTTTCATTTAGCAAGGATGTTTTATTGATCAAAAGTGATGATAAAGACATTTATAATGTTACAAAATATTTCTATTATTTCAGATAAATGCTGTTCTTCTGAACTTTCTATTCATCAAAGAAACCGGAAAAAATTCTACTCAGCTGTTTTCAACATTTGAGCAGCAAAAATATTAGAATGATTTCTGAAGGATCATGTGACACTGAAGACTGGAGTAATGATGCTGAAAATTCAGCTTTGAAATCACAGGAATAAATTATGTTTTAAAATATATTCAAATAGAAAGAAGTTATTTTAAATATTTCAAAATGTTACTGTTTTTTTGCTGTATTTTGGATCAAATAAAATGCAGGCTTGGTGAGCAGAAGAAAAAACATAAAAAATCTCACTGTTCAAAAACTTTTGACTGGTATGTTAGCCTATAGTTTGAAGTTAAAGATATTAATATTAATAAGGAGAGTCTGAGATGACATTTAGTTGACGTGATTTCACATTCTTGTTTGTATGAAGGCTAATACAAACTAATGTGAACATATTATTTATTTGTTGTCATTTGTTGTCTCCCCCATAACACTATAATAGTTTTTATGGTAGGAGGTTTCATAGACTTGGCAAATAAATTTTTTCAGAAGTTTGTAGGTACAGATATCTGTTGTGGTTGTTCTTGGCAGTTTTTATGAGGCTTTTTTAATAGTGTTCATATCCATATCGGAATTATATCGTATCGACCGAAATTAAGAAATATATCGTGATATAAATTTAGGCCATATCGTCCAGCCCTATTTACTGTTATGAAAATATCCATAATTCATAATGTTTTTATTGTTGTAGTCTAATAATTATTTAGTTATGTGTCAAAAGCAGAAATAAAACCAGCATATTGGTACGTATAAAAATGTAATCATTAAAATAATCGGTATCGGTCATTAAAATAATCATTGATTAGTCTCTAAAAGTGGAGTATGAGGCGTTATGAATGTACTGAGAATATATAAATATTCATCTTCCAAGTATATGCTAGCATACATTTGAGCACGGCTATATGACGTCAATGCCTACCCATTTTTAATAATAAGGCAATGATAAGAAGAAGAGGAAGAAAGCCACCATACAGTAGGCACGGCAGCATCACCCACCTAAGAGCAGCAGCCGATGCGTCAGCTTATATTCCTGTTTGAGTTCCTTCAAGGCCCTGTCAATGTTCTTACTGACTTTCTTGGCCTCCTTCTCGGCCTCTTCCTCCACCACCAGTTTGTCCCAGTTCTTGTGTTTCTGGGCGCTGCTGGGAGTCTGGAGCAGCTGCAGCCTCCTCTTTCCTCCTCCTCCTCCTCCGTTCTGGATGAGCGCTCTGTCCGCGTCGCCACGGCGGAGCTCCCCGGCCGGGATCTTGCCGGCGTCCCCGGCGCGTAAAGGGGAGGTGGATGATGTCTTCCCGCTGTTCCCCCCAGAGTCCTCGTCGTGCTGCCTGGAGCCCCGGACGCATGAAGGCATCATCATCATCCCGGGATCCGGAGGCTGGTAATCTGACTCCGAGTTGGTGTTGGAAATGGATCCACTGAGGTCCCCAAACAAGCGGGGACGCAGACTGTAACACAGCCCCATGATGTGGCCAGGCGCTCACTGCTGATATTTGATCATAAATACACAACAAACGCTCTATTGCCAGTGATTTAGCGCATCATCACATGAGCTGATAGCACACGGTGCATTTCCCAGCCATGCGTAATCCCAAAATGATGCTCTTGTATTTACAAAATGTCATTTTGTGTGTTCTTACAGTCCAACCTACGCGCAATAGTCGGTGGATCACCTGACATCTGTCTGTGCTGACAGTGCAGGTCCACCTTACCGTAAAGAAACCAAAAGCCCAACCACACAAAACCAGTGGACACGAGGTCATCTAGGTGCGTTTTTGCGCATGTATTGGGTGATTTGTGCGTCTAAATCCCCGTTGAGGGTTCTGGACTATTTGAGCATGGAGACTGCCTTATACTCCTGAGACCCTACTCACTAATTAGACATTTAATGAGCACACCTGATGTATTCCGAGTGTGGAACAGTATAATAACAAAAGTGAATCTCTAACAATGTGAATGTTATAAGTGATACGTTTATTGTCTATAAGACGTAATAATAAAAATGAAACAAAATTATTGTAAAGTTTTTTTTTTAGAAGTTATGGAAGTACGTTTTATAAGAAAATACTACTAGTCTTTCTACTTAAATATTGCACCTTTTAATAAATGTTACTTGCCGTTTCTTATAAGTGAAATGTAGCTATTTCTGAGTAAAATTTTCTAAACCATTTTCAGTGTTACAGCAGCATTTTTCATAACTGTGTAAAGAAAAATTACATTTAATCATTTAGCAGACGCTTTTATCCAAAATGACTTACAAATGAGGGTAAATAATGAATGTGTAACAGACTGTATTTTACATTTAATCATTCTACACTAAAAAATAAATAATGGAGAAATAATTTCACTCAGACATTACAGGTAAATTTCCCAGATGGGGCTAATGACAAAGAAGCGACACAGGAACACATTGAATTAAATGTATTTTTTTTTAAGTAAAAGACTGTAAAAACAAACAAAAAACGTTAAACGTACTCCAGTTGTTTTATTTGCAACTTCAAACAATAATTTTTACAGTGTATTGTGACATTTTTAAAACAACGATTTACCAATATTGACGATGGTTACACGCATGTAAGTTGTATTAATTTCTTAAAGGGGTCATATGATGTTGCTAAAAAGAACATTATTTTGTGTATTTGGTGTAATGAAATGTGTTTATGCAGTTTTGGTTAAAAAAACACGTCCTTTTCCACATTCTGTACATTATTGTTTCTCCTCTATGCCCCGCCTTTCTGAAACGTGTCGCTTTTTACAAAGCTCATCGCTCTGAAAAGCGAGGTGTGCTCTGATTGGCCAGCTATCCAGTGCATTGTGATTGGCCGAATTCCTCAAGCGTGTGACGGAAATGTTACGACGAGACAAAAACATTAAATACACATTATAAACGAGGCATTCGTATGCATCAGAGGGGACATAATTATGGATTATAATGATTTATACCGTCTTTTTACGTGTTGCGTTGCATCGCAGTGCAACGTTGTAGTATTTCCTCAGCGACCAGCACGGATCAGCTCTAGGCATGATGAAGCAGATATCATCCTCTTTTGGAAGATCAAACAAAGTAGTTTCGCTTTCACAACGAAACACACAGCGCCTTCACGACATGGCAGCGGCGGCGGCGGCAACAACACTACCACGAGAATAAAAGTTACGCCTTCTTTCTTTGCGTGCACATTTGGGCGGCGTTATGCAAAGCTTCCCACATAGTGACGTAGACATGTGGGGGCGTGTTAGAACGAGCCGTTTTAGGAGGGCGTGGCTGACTCTTAACTTTTATAAAGAATATCTCTTTGGATTTTAGACTTTAGTCTTTGCAACTTTCAGATCTTCTTTATGCACCAAGAGCTTGTAACACTCCAAAGAGAAAAAAAAATTTGAAATCGCATATGACCCCTTTAATAAAAACGTGTCAAATATGATACATCTTTATATGCTGTAAAAAGAACAGCCATTTGTGTGGTCTAAAAATACTGGTTTTATTTAAAGATTTTGGGGCCCTCTATAGGTCAAAGCAAATACATCTCAGTCTGTGACTAACAATACTCTGTATTAATTATGTCTTTGGTTATAAAACTTTTAGATAATAGTTACAGATCTGTACATGATATTACTAGATATTTTAGAGGAATTACCAATTACCCAAGATGGTGAATATGGATATCATCTGTAATGTGTAAATATGTAGCGTACATAAATCAACAACTATTTGAATCCTCAATAAGTAATACATTTTATTTTGCTTTTAAATTTGTTCTTCTACAGTTATGAAGGCACTTCCATATGACCCTAAACTGGATTTAGTTGTCTTCCTCATACAACTGTATGAAATGTCCTACCATTCAGATATAATATAATATATATATATATATATATCTGCTGTCAGTGCATCTCCGCAGGATCTGCCAGTACAGTTTTCTGAATGGTGTCATCGTATTCTTTCTTTTTGTGAATTCCTGTAGCCCTTTCACACCAATCTCAGGAACATCCACAAACTGCAAAACAGCACAAACAATAATTCAACAACCAAAACAATGCATTTGTCCATGTTAATGTCAATTATAGCATATGTCAATATTGTATTTTTTGCCTGTATATCAACATTATGTATATCTGGGAAGTCTTTTCAAATGTAAAATTTGGAATGAATAAAAAAAATCATACATAATATATAAATAACAGCTCAAATAAAATATCCCTGCCCTTGCTCCTGCCCTGAGTCCATCTGCATAGATCTCCTTAACTCAAAATCTCACTCCCACACTTAGAGCAGTCAGTGATCCAGAGGTGGCCTTCAATTAAATCAAATCCCATTAATGTCTCTATGATCCCTTATCATTTTATCCATTGTTTGTGTATATATATATATATATAAAATACTTCTAGAAACAGACTTACCCAGTGAAACCCAGATATCCTTGTCATTCTTTGACATCTGATAAGCACCAACAAATGCTGCAATGCCAAACATCAGCCCAGCAACCAGAGAGATAACACTACCTGCAGCCGGAAGTGGGAACATGAGACATCTGGCCATATTAGGAAGTTCCGGTAAAGTTCAGGTAAAGGTGCGTTAACAAAAAATTGGAGCTTCTGCTTTAACAAAGTGCATTATAGTTTGTTGACAAAAAAAACTAAAATCATTAAAGTTGTACGCTCGCTATATCTATACGGTTAAAATTTGCTAAAGAAAATTATATTTTCATTCATCTGAATTTATACGGAATTATTTGAAACGTGTTTTACATACACTGGCTACTCAAAAACTAAACCAGAATACTAAACATAAGTTAGTTGTTTGTTTTCTTTACCTGCTTTAACATAACCAACAATCCCTCCTATCGTTATTAGAGCTGCATAACCATAACCAAACCAGTCCACAGCCATATCTGCACGCATGTTTAACTCTCAAATAAAACAAAAAGACATGTTGATTGCTAGTAAAAAGCTAAAGCATCTCCACTTTTTAACTTCCTGAAACGCGGCACTAACAATTTTCAAAATAAAAGTCCGCATGTGCCGGCGAGAACTGCAGAGGTTTTTCAGATTTAAAATAATCTTTATTTTCTATAGCGCCTTTAAATGTTACATCTCAAATTGATTTACATAAACAAATAAAACAACAAGACAAATAAACAAACATACAAAAATAGAGTATTTTATCTTTCATTTAGCTGTAATTCAATGGTTTTTTCCTTTACTACTCGGCAAAATAATCATGGTAAACAACTGCAGTGTTGACTTCAAAAAATGCACTGTAAGTCACTACACTATGAAATGCAAGACATGAAAAGTATATAACAGAAGACCACCAGTGATTTCAATAAAACTGTTTATTGCGCTTTTTGTTTTTCCTTCTTTTGTGGAGCTGCTTTCTTCTAGAATCACCTCTTCTCCTGGTAGCCTCACTCTTTTACCTTTGGCTGGCTTCGGGGGCACCACAACAGCTGTTTTGAGAACACAGATATTAATACGTTTTTCCCTCGACAACTATTGCAACTCTTTTAACATGCAATTATGGTTACTCCTCTAATTCAAATCACACAGCACTCTGGATTTTTTTTTGGGACACACTCAACAAAAATTTAAGTATTTACAAAAATAAAAATTCTGTCATTATTTACTCACCCTCAATTTGTTGCAAACCTGTGAAAGTTTCTTACTTCTGTTGATCACAAAAGATGATGGCTGTGTCCGAAATCGCCCCCTATACCCTCATTCACTATTCCCTACATTAGGTCACTAATTCAGTTCACTAGAAGGAGTGAATGAAAACGAGTAGTGAATTCGGACACTGGGTGCACCGGAAGGAATGCCGCTTTTGCATAGTTTGTGCTTGCTGTTTATTAATCATTTGAAACTAGCAAACTAGCAGCTCCAGTAGTAAGATTAAAGGATTTATCTTGAAATCTGTCACAGAAAATGAAAATATGTACAAACCCTAAT
Organism: Sinocyclocheilus anophthalmus; assembly: GCA_018155175.1. Taxonomy (NCBI): domain Eukaryota; kingdom Metazoa; phylum Chordata; class Actinopteri; order Cypriniformes; family Cyprinidae; genus Sinocyclocheilus; species Sinocyclocheilus anophthalmus. The sequence goes on from JADLZN010002856.1 coordinate 82,403, forward strand.
TAAACAATTTAATAATCAATTTACAATGAATTTATACCCGTGTTGTACATTATGCTGTACGCCATGGTTGAGCACTCTGTAAAAATGAACGGATTGATTATTCAGCTGCGGGAATTCATGACTCTCACAGTGCATTATGGGTATTCTCTAGCCGTTGAGCATGCACCGGTTGTACACACGTTTTGGCGGGGAATTGTGGGATTGAATGAGTGCACTCGAGAACGTCCACAATGCTTTCGGACACCACTAAAAATGGCTGTTCCCTCAAATAGTGCCCTATTTAAGGGTATAGGGGGCGATTTCGGACACAGCCGATGTTTTGAAGAATGTTGGTAACCAGACAGCTGCCGGTAGACAAAATAATGTTATGAAAGTCAATGGCTACCAGCAACTGTTTGGTTACCAGCATTCTTCAAAATATCTGCTTTTGAAAGAAAGAGACTCGTACAGGTTTGGAACAAATTGAGGGTGAGTAAATAATGACTGAATTTTCATTTTTGGGTGAACTATCGCTTTAAGGTGAGATCACATTAGTGAATTTTCAGCTATATTTCGCACACTAAAAAGGTCTATATTGTCAAGCTCACACAGAAGTCACTCTCAAACCAAGCAGCTTTCTGTCGGTCAAAGCATTAAATTCATGTGACCAACTTGAACCTGTTGCAAAATCTTTTTGAAATTCCCACTAGGATGGATTCCTATTGAAACGACTGGATTTTACCTGTGAAAATCGGCTGAAACCCTGATAAATGTAACCGCACCTATAGAAGCTTCAGGCTGGGCAGATTGTTCAGTACTCGTCTCTTTCGCTTCACCAGGTTTCCAGATGGAAAGACAGGTGAGTCTGGCAGTGGTGTTCACCTGGCCAAGCAGGGAAGGAGTCTCAAGGTTCTGTATGCGGAAAGAGTGAGTATAAAATACTGATCAACCAAAATGAAACCATCAGGTCAAATTATTTTTGTCTAAAATGGTTCAGCTCAAGGCTAAAAAAAAACACTTGTGTCTGTGTGTTACAGTTACTAGCAAAGAAGATCATACAATACCTCAAGATTGAGTTTCCACAACTTAATGAATCCATCATTTGATGCCGTAACAAGGACACAAAAACCATCCTTCATGAAGCTCTCAATGGCTTTTACTCTGGGGGGGAAAAAACATTAAATGAATTAGGGATGTTCATTTCGGTTATTTTTCCTAACCTAATTAAATTAGAAAGGATAAGTGTCTGTGACCCGTTAAAAATACTAACATTTGTTTCCCGGGGATTCATTTTACATGCGCAAAAAGCAGCAAACAACAGAACATGAGGATTCACATGGTCATCATATCACATCACGCACCTGCAGCGCTTCTGCGAGGAGAAAAACATAATAAAGCTAGGCTACATATATATATATATATACACACAGGTGGGGCAAATAAGTATTTGATACACTGCCGATTTTTCAAGTTTTCCCACTTACAAAGAATGGAGAGATCTGTAATTTTCATCGTAGGTACACCTCAACTGTGAGAGACCGAATCAAAAAAAAATCCAGAAAATAACATTGTATGATTTTTTAATAATTAATTTCCATTTTATTGCATGAAATAAGTATTTGATACAATAGAAAAATAGAACTTTTATTCTATAGAATAGAAATAGAATATTTGGTACAGAAACCTTTGTTTACAATTACAGAGGTCAGACGCTTCCTGTAGTTCTTGACCAGGTTTGCACACACTGCAGCAGGGATTTTAGCCCACTCCTCCATACAGGTGTTCTCCACATCTTTCAGGTTTTGGGGCTGTCGCTGGGCAACACAGACTTTCAAGTCCCCTCCCTCATTTTCTATTGGTCTTCAGGTTCTGGAGACTGGCTAGGCCCCCCCCACCCCCCCCAACCTCCAGGACCTTGAAATGCTTCTTTCGAAGCCACTCCTTCGTTGCCCGGGCTGTGTGTTTGGGTTCATTGTCATGCTGGAAGACCCAGCCATGACCCATCTTCAATGCTCTTACTGATGGAAGGAGGTTGTTGCCCAAAATCTCGTGATACATGGCCCCATCCATCCTCCCATTAATACGGTGCAGTCGTCCTGTCCCCTCTGCAGAAAAGCACCCCCAAAGCATGATGTTTCCACCCCCAATGCTATCACGGTTGGGATGGTGTTCTTGGGATTATACTCATTCTTCTTCTTCCTCCAAACACGTCGAGTGGAGTTTATACCAAAAACTTCTATTTTGGTCTCCTCTGACCACATGACCTTCTCCCATGCCTCCTCTGGATCATCCAGATGGTCTTTGGCAAACTTCAGACGGGCCTGGACATGTGCTGGCTTGAGCAGGGGGACCTTGCCCACGCTGCAGGATTTTAATCCATGACGGTGTAGTGTGTTACTAATGGTAACCGTTGAGACTGTGGTCCCAGCTCTCTGCAGGTCATTCACTAGGTCTCCCGTGTGGTTCTGGGATTTTTGCTCGTAGTTCTTGTGATCATTTTGACCCCACTGGGTGAGATCTTGCATGGAGCCCCAGTTCGAGGGAGATTGACTGTCATCTTGAATTTCTTCCATTTTCTAATAATTGCGCCAACAATTGTTGCCTTCTCACCAAGCTGTTTGCCTATTTTCCTGTAGCCCATCCCAGCCTTGTGCAGGTCTACAATTTTGTCCCTGGTGTCCTTAGACAGCTCTTTGGTCTTGCCCATAGTGGAGAGGTTGGAGTCTGATTGATTGAGTGTGTGGACCGGTGTCTTTTATACCGGTAACAAGTTCAAACAGGTGCAATTAATACAGGGAATGAGTGGAGGATAGGAGGGCTTCTTAAAGACAAACTAACAGGTTTGTGAGAGCCAGAATTCTTGCTGGTTGATAGGGTATCAAATACTTATTTCATGCAATAAAGTGGAAATTAATTATTTAAAAATCATACAATGTGTTTTTCTGGATTTTTTTTTTTGATTCTTTCTCTCACCGTTGAGGTTTACCTACGATGAAAATTACAGATCTCTCCATTCTTTGTAAGTAGGAAAACTTGAAAAATCAGCAGTGTATCAAATACTTATTTGCCCACTGTCAATATATAATATATATATATATATATATATAATCTATATACATAAAACAAATAATAGGCCTATAAAGTATTTTTACTTAAATTATAAATTAAGAAAATGTAAGAAAAACAAGTAGCCTAGTATGCAGAGTTTCAGTTTATTAACAGACGGCAGAAAGCGGCATCCTATTTTTCTTATTTTACAAAAGCACAAAGATTTGTTTTTATTGTGAATGTACACAAATAAAGGCAAACCTTTTACAATTCCGATTATCTTTAGGAATAAAAGGAGTAGTTTCTTCCACTGTTAGAAGGAAAAAAAATTCAAGTGATTACGCCGGCGCCGCATGACCGCACACAGTTGAGCATTGCTACCTTGACAATACAGCCTGTTCATTATCATAATAAAATACAGTCAGCCAAACACTGAAAAAAATATGTATTAAAATCTGTTGCCATTAGGTGACGTGTTTATCACTGTACCTGGCCGTGATGTAAAACAATTTTGGTTTTGGGGATTACATTGGAACGCAGTGAAGTACATAATAAATAATAATTTGCCATTCAAATACATCGCGAATATGGAAACATTTGATTTTGTGTGGAATGAGAGACCCAACGTTGGTTTCAGTTTCATTTTAACCTAAATGAATTCGTTTTGGCTTGTCATTTATATTGCTATAGCTTCTTATATTTTAAATTATTGTTCCTTTCTAAATACTGTTAATTGAAAGGATTTTTTGTGGAGTGAGGGGAACTAACACTAGCTATGTTTACAGTGTTTATTATAATGTTTGTAAACATTTCGCGTGGGCATTAGGTCTATTTCTGAATGAAATAATAAAATGCGACTTTTTTTTTTTTAAGTTTAAAAAACTAATTTTTTTATACGCGTAGCGTATTTTTACCATGCAGCAAACCATTTAAAATATTTTGATAAATTGCTGAAAAAATAAATAATTAAATTACTTTTTAAACCGTTTAACTGATTGTATTAATCGGTCAAAATTCGGTTAAACGGTTAAAATGAACATCCCTAAAATGAATACAATAACAAATACAGCTTATCTCACTCATTTTACAACGCATTCTGAGTATTTCAATGCACTAGAACAATTTTGATGAAAAGACAGACCTAGAAATGGCCGATTCACTTGGATTAGGATGCAGCCTTAAAGAAAGGTTAAAAAGTGGCGGTCATACCTGTTCTCATGTGCTTTGAACTCGCAGACACACTTCTGTGAGGTCACGTCATAGATACGCACGCTCTCATCGTCTCCTCCCACAGCCAAGAGAGTGTTCTTGAAGAGACATGCAGAACAGAGGCTGGAATAAGATTTCTTTGCAGTAGAATCAATTGATCACATTACATTTGACAAACCAGGGAAGCAACATTTTAATTGCAAGTTAAAACTAGAACTGACTTAATAGACATATCTGTTCTCTTGCGACACCGATAAGACTGATCACCTTCAGAAACTTCACACATGAAATCCTTTGTGTGAATGCAATGGTTCCAGTAATTGTGGCAGATTTTAGAATGTAAATGTCCACTCGATCATTCCCAACCACTGCATACTGATCTCCGTCTGGTGACCACAAGACGATCTCTGCATCTACAAAACATACAAGTTTTGATTTAACTGAGAAGTTTAATTTTCTCAATATAATACAATTATTCTATAAAATCATTTATAAAACAAGGAAAAACAAGGAAAATACAGAATCAGAAAGTATATCTTATTATAATCTCACTTACTCTGTTTAAGATTCTTGATGAAAGCTGAACGTCCTTCAATGAGATTCCATGTTCTACAATAATATTACATTTTGTCATTAAAACTATAGTTTTGTTGAACCGCAAACCAAGCCCAGTGATATTTATTACCATTCATACACAAATTAAAACAGCTTAACTTAATTTACAGCTTAACAATCTGACCAGGACTTTTGATATTCATGTTAACATCTGTGTACTTGCCGCAGAGTCTTGTCTGTTCCGACAGAGAGCGCGAGTTTTCCAGAAGGGTGTACAGACAGTGAAGTAACATGACCCCTAAACAAATAAATACACTGGATAGGCATTTGGGGTCAGCAGGATTCTTAACATTTTTGCAAGTTTCACCATGGTTGCATTTATTCAAAAAAATACAGTAATATTGTGAAACAATTTTACAATTTAAAATAACCATTTTCTATTTAAATATATTGTAAAATGTAATTGATTCCTGTTATGAAAAGCTGAATTTTCAGCATCATTAGTCTTCAGTGTCACATGACTCTTCAGAAATCATTCTAATATGATGATTTGCTGCTCAAGAAACATTTATTGTTATTATCAATGTTGAAAACAGGTATGCTGCTTAATTTATTTGTGGAAACCATGATATATTTTTTCAGGATTCTTTGATGAATAAAAAGAATTCAAAATAACAGCATTTGTTTAAAACAGTTTAGGTGACATATTATGCCCCTTTTTGCAATATGTAATGTAAGTCTCAGGTGTCCCTAGAATGTGTCTTTGAAGTTTCAGCTCAAAATACTCCACAGATCATTTATTATATCATTTTGAAAATGCCTATTTTGAGTGGAAGCAGAAACACGCTGTTTTTCGGACCAGTCTCTTTAAATGCAAATGATCTAGCTGCTCCCCGCCCCCTTTCCAGAATAGAGCTGCGCCATTACATCTCGTACCTGCTAAAAACATCTGTTTTGTTTCTGATTATCATGTTTATCGTGCTGAAATCATGCGTTTTAAACCATATTAGTTTAAACTTCTGATATATGGTTTTCTGAGCGCACGTATCTGAAGCACACGGACAGAAAGCGGCTGTCACAGGCATGCGAGTACTAAACTAAGTTCTCATTCACACACACAGTTTACGTTAAAAACACACGAGTTACAAAAACAGTTGGTTATGTTTGTGAAGGTAAACAGCTGGGAAATAAATTGCATGTTTATTTTAGATCTGTGTAGCAGCAGCAATATACAGTAAATAAATAATAAATCCACTGCTCTCTTGTCTCATCTGAGGCTGGGACTCTAAACAGTGTAATGTGTTCGACGATGCAGCCAAAGACAGAACAGTTAGCATGATTTGCCCAAACTTTCGCCATGGCATTAGAACTAGTACACTGTTGTCGCTTGCAAAATTCAAATGATGGCTCCTTGGGTGGAAACTTACAGATTAAGGGGCATTAATATTATAATGAGATCCCATTGCAACGTCACTAGGGGAGAGAAATCAGACGAGCTCGTTTTTTTCAGAAGCTTGCAGAAAAAGGCTTACCAAAAACAAAGTTACTGGGTTAATCTTTTCATGTTTCCTTGTTTGGTAGATGCACCGGGGACCAGATTATAACACTGAAAACCTGGAAAAGTCCGCTTTTCATGATTGTCTTCCTTTAAATCTCTGTACATTATAAATGTCTTTACTTTAATACATCCTCGCTAAATAAAACGAATAATTTCTTTAGAAAAGTTTTGGACGGTAGCATATTGTGTGTGTATTTCAGATCACTTACTTATGAGCGTTGAGAGATTTCAAACATTCCCATTTTTTGGTGCTCCACACACAGATGAGACCGTCCTGTCCTCCAAAGTTGGGCTCAATTGCCCACTCCTAAAACAGACATAAAAAACTTTAGAATTAAGATATATTTAAAATATAGTCTAAATAATTATTAGAGTAAGTTATAATAATAATAGGCCTGTTTGTAAAATTATGACAGTTTAAATATGGACCAGTATCAAAATGATAATGCAAATGCAGACTGGAAAAAAAACTACATTTAATATTCACTATGAAAACAAATGAAGATTCTATCAATTAACAGAATTCAAGTTTTGAAAAATTATAATTACCTCATCACCAGGACACACTCGATATCCAAATACTATCTGCTCATAACAGCCAGCGACCAACTCGACATGATCCCCCATGACTGTAAAACACGTGTTCATACAGTTACACACGGCCTGGCCTGTCCCTCATTAATATTTAATTATGTTAATAAATATGTTGTACCTATAGATTACACAAGACTAAACGCTTTAGAACGTAAACTGCATCTTCTCATGCCCACAGCAACATGTAGGGAGATGTGTGATCGCTCCTTTAACGTCCACCGGAAGTGCAATATTTCATAATAAGAGTTTCTATATTTTAATAGGAAAATTAAAAGTCAATAGGCATGACGTCCAAAAGAGGGGAGAAAAATTAATAAAGTTAGAAAAACAGGAAAACGGTTTGTACCTGATTCTTCAGCATTGTTGAGATCTCGTGCATTATGCCAAAGATGAAAACAACTTATGTACATGCATACATAATTCCACTTTTGAAATTCAAGTGATCAAGTAAAGAAATTGGTTAAAATACAAATTCAGGCCATTCGTTTCAGGTCAGTCATTTGTTTCCTACTATAGGGTTAAAACATATTGTATGAGTAACAAATGTAAGCTGTTTTTCATCACTGTTTGTAAAGAATGAGCAAACATCCCATTTACAAATACTGTATAAAATCATGCCAATCATCTGGCTTCTAAAGTTGGTAACTGCAGAGGACTAAATTGTAATTCAAATAAAAATGAAAAAGAACAAATCAAAGTTTTGGCTGGAGTGATTTTAAGCTTTTGTCCTGCTGTCGAAGATAAAGAAAGATCTATCTGTAGTCATTTTCATGGGTAAATTAATATAATTCAATCAAAATACATATACATACATAAAATCATTCTAAAAAATATTAAAATTAGATGGAATACTATGAGCGGGCAAACTTTCTGAATTATTACACTTGTGTTTTAAAAACAAACGAATCAAATTCATTCCGCACAGTGTTGTGCAAAACCAGTGACTTCTTTGAAATCATCTGCTGTCTATCGATGTCAATGCCAAGCATGTAAACCTCTTTAAAGGGGTCCTATTAGGCTGTTATGCTTTTTAAACTTTAGTTAGTCTGTAATGTTGCTGTTTGAGCATAAAAAAGATCTGTAAAGTTCAAAGCTCAAAGTCCACTTCAAAAGGAGAAATTTTATTTAACAGAAATCACTTTTCAAAAACTACAACGAACGACTCGTTTGGACTACAACGCATATTTTCCGGGATTTGTGATATCACAAATATCGACGAATGGGACGAGACCTGGTTGAGCTGCACTAGAGAAGGCAACGAGTGTTATCAAAATGTCTGAGACACGCTAACTTTCCCAAGGCAGACGAACTTAGAGCGGTTACAATCATCCGGGTTTAAATCAAACTGATTTGATATTGACACAATATTTACACTGAAGCTCGCAGGCGGATATTATTAGGGGCGTGACATTTCCCGACTAGGTGACAATCACAACACACACTGGCCCAGCTAACCAATCACAACACACACTGGCCCAGCTAACCAATCACAGCACATTTCGTATTTCAGAAGGCGGGCCTTCATTTGATACAGGAACTATTCGAGCCGTTCATGCCAGACTGGGGAGAGAGGTGTTGTAATAATGTAAAATATGTGAAAAATAATGTGTTTTTCGAACAACCTAGTATGAGAGCCTGTTCTAGTACACCCCCAAAACAAAATCAAGACTTTGTAAAAGAGCATAATAGGACCCCTTTAAAATGCACATGGAACACACTGTATTAGCAAAATACTCTCTCTTTGAAAATAGCTGAGATGATGTAAGGGTTAACGGGAGATTTCCATGACAAATTCATATGAGTTTGTCAAATTGAAGATTCAATAAGTTGGGTCGTTCGTCCTCATCGGACGTCCGACGCATTGCTTTACAGTAGAAACAGTCAACACGTGTACTTCCTAATGTTCCTAGGAAGATAGTACTTACATATGGATTTTGCAATGTGCACTGGACTAACACGGACTTGCCTTAAAACAGGCGAAAGTAACATGTCCTAAAATAGGCTGTTATTTGTTTGTTTTGTGTTTTTTTCTCCACCTAAACCTGAGAGAACAGTTTAGATGTCTTTCATTGAACGATGCATCAGGCATAAGCTACTGTGCAGGCTTATTAACTGGCCGTGAGGGTTAGATATCAATGTCTAACATCCTACACCTCCTGTGCCAAACTTTGCCAATTCAAACCAAGACTCTGAAGAAAAAGAGCCTTTAAAAACACCCTATGGTTTGACGGTTTCTGTTCTCTCACTTCATTTTTGCACTGTTTGGTACAGTGAAATAAAGTCTTCTAAGTCCAGTCCTCTTCTCAAATGTCAATATTTTAAAACTGAGCTCTATGTCCACATCCTGTCAGGTTGAGCGATTGCCGCTTACAAAGTTGTAGACCAAAAACTGAGAGGTTCCACAGTAATGCGTTGCGAAGAGTTTGCCGTCAGGCGTGGGATCGGAAAAGGCGATTTCGTCTTTACTTAGATGAGACCCATAGATGAAATTATTCCTGGAGGAAAAGAGGAGTAAACATTTATGCATTATTGTAACACATTACTTTCTTGAAATCTGTAGAAAGATTTGTAGATCTGTAGAAATCTGAGGATTTTTAAAAAATATATATATATTTTTATGCTCACAATTACAGAAAAAAAGCCTAAAAAGGCAGAAAAAACAGTAACGTTTTGAAATGCTTATCAATTTAAATAATAAAGCATTTTAATATATTATGGCAAAGCTGAATTTTCATTCTGATATGCTAATTTGGTGCTCAACAAATGTTTATTATTAATATCACTGCTGAACACACTTGTGCTGCTTAACATTTTTGTGGAAACAGGATTTTTTGTTGAATAGAAAGTTCAAAAGAACAGCATTTATTTGAAATAGAATTGTTACATTATAATTGTCTTTACTGTCACCTTTGATACATCTAATGCATCCTTACTGAATAAAATAATTTATTTAAAAAAATCCTAACTTATTTTAATATAATTATTTTCAAAAATAATTGCATTAAAATGGTACATTTACACCTTTGACAGTATGAAAGTAGTTGTTGTGTTTTAATGCATTATAACTACCAATATTTACATAACACATTATATCTGTGCTTACAATTACTCATAAAAAAAATTCAACCCTTTACCTGAGGCACTCGATCATGCGTGAGGCGATGCCTCTCCGTCTCATCATGCTGAACACCCAAATGCGACTGATGCCACAGAGCGCCGGCTCAGGTACAGTAGAGCAGCACCAGGCCCTCTGACGCTCGTACATGACCTTCTCTCCTTCTGAACCCTCCAGCCCAGACTCTTCTATAACCCTGTATCCCTGCACACCGCAGCCAAAACAAACCCATCAGATGTACAGACTAAGATGAACATTACACAAAGACATAGCAACTTACAATGACTTCAATTAGTTGTCAAAAAGTCCATTTGGAATATGCAAGTTTTTCACATTTTCTGTGCTAATTGAGAGAGAAAACCAGTGGAATTCTGATAAATGGATTTAAATAATGTAAAATATAATAAAGTATATTAAATGAGCTTAGAGTATTGTACTCCTATTGGTTTCTAAAAAATATGGCAATGAATTTAAGAAGATAAAATGCAAGATATACACCTATAAACATGCTATTAAACACCTGTATGCTCAGCTGACCTCTTGTATGTGCTCGGCGATAAGGCAGCCAGCGACTTTCTTATCATTTGAAATGAAGAGGAAGGTTTTGGTCTGTGACGGGACCTTGGTTTCCACTTGCTGGAAGCCCAAGTCATTGTCCACCATTTCTCTGATCTCCTCAACCTCAAATCAAACAAGACAAATATTAGAAACAAGCATCATATGTATCAGGAAAGCTATTAGAAATCTCTAAACAAGTACCTTTTTCAGTGCATACTTAGGATCATCAGGGAGAACAAGAATAATCTTGCCATCAGGATACTCTCCCAGGATTCTCTCTTTCTTCCAGCCCTGGACCAGATATTACAATAAAGCTTTTGAGATATGGGTATGTAGTTATTTTGAGATTGTAAGCCCCATCCTAAACTGGAAATTAAGCAACACATAATTGTGTCTCTCAAATATTACACTATATACAACACACTATATTAAAGGCACAGCTAAATGCGCTAATGGTTATAATTTTTGTAAAAGTTATAATGTTTCGCACACAACTTTATTGTAATGTTGAATGGCTAAATTTACTAATTTTATCCCAAAAACCAGTAAAAAGATGCCATATAACAAGTATTTGAAATATAATGTCTAATATTGTTTCTAAATTAATTTGAAGTCACTGTGAAAATGTATTTATGATAACAAATTCAAATTTTAAGCGCAATTAATTGTGATTAATTACAGAACAATGTGTGATTAATTTGTTAATAAATGTACATTTAATGTTTAAAAAAATATTAATCACATTTTATATTAAGATTGAAAAAATTATATATATATATATTTTAATTCTTCTACATTAATATTTTTAGTTTTCTATTTTTGAATGACCTAAAACAACATCTTTATGGAATGGTAAGTAACTTTGAATCACATAATAATAAGTATGTGGATAAGATGCAACAGTTTCTCTCTTGACTCACCACATATCTGACAGCACTGATGAACTGGTTGTGGAAGAGGAGGTGTTGGGATTCGTCCTCTGGGCTGGAAGGAGAGTGCAGCATCCCACAAACGTTACACGTCACCGCACCAAACGCCTTCTGACCAGCATCCTGTAAAGCACAAAAACAGCCATCACTAAATGCTAATGAGCACCAATGCTCCAATGTAAAATAATGATGGGCATGTTGTATTCTTTTCTAGGTTTAACTGTTTATACCAAAACAATCTCATAGTTGTAACATGGTATTCATTTATTTAACACAAAGTCTGTAAGTTAATAAACTAAAATGAAAGAAACACAAGGAAATTATTATGAATTAATCCAAACGGTGATGGGGGATAAATTAACCCAAGCAAATACACAAAGTTTATTAGGATATAAATGACTTGCATTGACGGACTGTGCTGCTGTACTAGCAGGTTTGGGGCTGGTTGTGACCTCTTTCTTCTGTTCTGCTCCAGGTTCAACACTAGAACTTGCCATGAAATGTCAACAGAAAGGGTTTAACTCATAGATGTTAAACAGTTTTTCTATAGAATGATTTCTAGACTCGAGAATAGACTAGACTCATAGAGCAGATGGTACTCTAATGACATGAATTCTTTTGAGAACATCATTTCAACAACACATTGAAAGCTGCAGTGTGCAATTTCTGCTCTAGCATCAACAAATGGAAATGCAAAAATAGTGAATTTCTCAAAAATGTATCCAGAGCAAAATAATAGCACCTAAAACACATGGCATTGGTTGTGTCAGTGTTGCCCAAAACAAACAGAGTAACGCTCTAATACGCAGATCCACATTTCATTTATTTTCAGGCAAATAAAATCAAATATCTTACTTTTAGTTGCATATTAAACTGATAAAGCATTTTCACAAAAAAATTACAATTCAACAGGATATTGTGCTTTTTCACAAAAAGCAAGTTTTTACTTTTCAAATCTTTAATGAAAGTCCTTTGAATTACCTGTTGCTGTTTTCTGTTTGCGTCTTTTGGGCAGGTTCTTGCTGTGGAGAGGGTTTCGGCTTATTTTCTGTGAACACATGCACCACAAAGTAGTTAAAAAATATATTTTTAAAAATGTTTTAAAATAAAAGTATTATTACGCATACTGTCAAAGAGAATTAGTTTAGCATGTGTTTAAAGGGATAGTTCACCCAAAAATAAAAACAAACGCATCGCGTTGCTTCAGTAGGCCTTAATTAACCCCCCAGAGCCGTGTGGACTTCTTTTATAATGGATGTATGCAATTCTTTGGACTTCAAATTTTGGGCTACCATCCACTCCCATTATAAAGCATGGATTAGCCTGGACATTATTTAAAGAGCAGTTCATATGGTATTTTAAAGTGTCCTAATATATTTGGTTTGAGTCCTTTACAACAGGTTTAAATGCATCTAAGGTTAATAAGGAGAAACACACATTATATTTGCAACTTGTTGTTCAACTAGGATAGTCATGTTTTCTTTATGCTTTGAAGAAAATGTGCAAGTTATTAGTATAAAAATACCGGGGATTTTGCTCGGGATGTCGACCTTGAATTGACAATTTCTTTGGACCCCGCCGAACTGAAAGATTAAGGACAGTTTTAAACTTCTAAAATAATAACTATCCGGAAAAATTTTGAGATCATATTTCACCGTATCCACTACAAAAATTGTTCGAAATTTCGTTTTTCAGCCCACACTTTGAAAGAGCATAGTGGACATTCATATACTTGCACAAAAACGTGATTATTTTGAAGCATATCTTCAACAATGTTTAACCATGTTAAAGCATAACGAATATCTTCAATCGTACTTACGTGTTGTGTCTTCTGCGATTTTGCTTGTAGTTTAGTCCAAAATTATGGTAAAGAAGATTAGAAGCCAAACAAAGCCAAGATTAGAGAAGCAGTCCTTGCCGTTTAAAATAAAGGAGCAGAATGCTACACACACAAAAGGTGTCTGATTTGTATTTCTGTGGTATATACTTGAACCACACAGTCTTCTAGAACATGATTGTAACACACGAAACTAAGCGGAAAAGGTGTTGGTGGGAAGGGCAGTACTTCGACTTAGTGGGGAAAGCATCGGATCCAAGGAGGGAGAGGGGGGGGGGGTAGGGATTATAATGCAATATATGTGATTAGACCCGAAAGGAGTGGGACTCCTCTGCAACACTCGTCTAGACGCAAAGTTACTGATGGTAACAGGCAGAAAAGATTAGAATAATAGGAACACCTAGGTTAAGGCGGATTCGAAGAATCTTGTAGTTATCATGACCCTTTTTGATGAACAATTGCGAGCCTTTCTTTTGCAAGCATTATCGTTCATGTATCCAAGGATAAAAGGCATGACCAAAGATTATAATCTGCAAAAGAGATATTTTTCAAAAACCCCATATGACCTGCACTCTGTATTATAAATGGACGTAAGTCGGAAAGAAAGAATGTCATACAGGTTTGGAATGGCATGAGGTTGAGTAAATGATGACAGACTTTTCATTTTGGGTGAACTATCCCTTTAATGCTGTAACACATTCATTATCTGTGTATGATAAGCACCGATTATGAAACTAGCATTGCAAGATGGACAGAACTTTTTATGAGGCTTGTTGTGTTTGACTCAAAAACACACAAATCAATACACTGTTTACCTGCAGAAGTGGGGACACATGGCTTCCTCTCCACTGCTGGTTTGGGCTGCACTTTAGCTGATGAAGAGGGCTGCTCTGGTTTGACCTGTGAGCATGACACATTTTGTGAACAGCTGTACTGGTAAGATTGTTAGTATAAAGACATTTGATAAAGTGGACATATTATTGACCATACATTTTAGACTATAAATTGTAAGTCTGAAAAAAGGGATGGAAAAAAAAAGAAATCATACATCCTTCCTCAACAACCTGCACAATTTGAAGTTTCATTTAAGCCAAAAATTATGCTGAGCAAATTATTTGCTGAAATTTAATATTCAGGGATGAGGCACTGTTGTAATCACTACTTTACAAATTACTCTACCATTCAAAAGTTTGGAGTTGTGTATGATTTTTCTTTAAAGAAGCCTCTTATGCTCACCAAGGCTGCATTTATTTGATAAAAAATACAGTAAATATTGTGAAATATTATTACAATTTAAAATAATTGTTTTCTATTTGAATATATTTTAAAATGTAATTTATTCCTGAGATGCAAAGCTGAAATTTCAGCACCATTACTCCAGTCTTCAGTGTCACATGATCCTTCAGAAATCATTCTAATATGCTGCTCAAGAAATATTGCTTATTAATATCAATGCTGAAAGCAGTTGTGCTGCTTAATATTTTTGTGGAAACAGATATAAAAAAAAATTCAGGATTCTTTGATGAATATAAAGTTCAAAAGAACAGCATTTATTTGAAATCAATATCTTTTGTAAAGTTATTAGTGAATGCATCCCTGCTAAATGCATGATTTTCTTAAAAAAATAAAATAAATTCTACTGACCTGAAATCTTTTAATATTTTGTGTAATGTAAGGTATTTTAAAAGTATTTTTTAAGCATCATAACTGAGTGCATTATAATACACAATTTATTGATTTGTATTTCTTCATAAATAATTGCATTAAAATCTGTAAAAATGTGAACGGTAGTGTATATGGGTGTGCATGAGTGTTTCACCTCATTTTTGGGTGCTCCTGGTTTGGTCGTCTCCTCTTCAAGACCATCGAGTTCAAAGTCATCTGGTGAATACTTGCGTCTGGGAGTGTAGGCTTTATACTCCATCACTGGTTTGGGGCTGGTGATTCCATTAGGCATGGGTGGCGCCTGAGCCGGAAGTGCTCGCCTGGGTTCATTCGAGCCCACTTTGGGCACGCTTTCCGGCACAGGAACCTGTGCAGGGGTGATGGCCGGGCTGGGCGAGACTGATGGAGCGTCGGTCTCCTTGGGAGAACCAGCCTGACTCGCTTGATCCGACTTTAGCTTCTTAACACGGGTCCAGGTCAACTTATCCCGCTGAAGCTCCACCTGCCTGAGCCTCTGAAAGCGGGATAGTTTCTTCTTCTCCTGGGTCTTGAGCGGCAAAGACACCTGGCTGAGGAAAAAACGTTTCTTGGGCGTACCATCCTCAGGTCTGGGATCGTCAGTCATGTCACTGGGGGTTTCGGGGGGAGATGCGTTTTTAGACACCTCTTTTTCAGTTTCGCAAACCTCCGTAGATTCACTCACCTCCTTTTGTTCATCAATATTTGTCTCATCTGAAGCTGCCGGAGCATCCGATGCAATATCATCTGCAATTTCCTCACAGAGAGCAAGGAGGTTGAACTGCCGAGGTGGAGGTTTCTTGGCGGCAGCCGCCCTTTCTTCGGCCAAAGCCGCTAGACGTGCCTTCGTCCGAGCCTGTGGGTTCATCTCCTGCTTTTTAGGAAGCCCTAGCGTGGAGTCCAGCGCAAGATCTGGTGCACAAGAGGAGTGTGGGAAATGTGACCTCCCTGAAAAGGTGGGTCAACAAGAATTCACCTGAATTTGTTATTCATCCCCGATTATCGTTCACTTCTGAATTGCTGAACAACTACCGCATAAGGAATTCGCGGAGTCCCATCCACAACCCAGAAGCAATGATGCAGGTGTACTGTCAGAAATATCGTGCAAACAAGAAGATAATTGCTTCTAGGAGATCGGTCTAAAGGGGAGTAGAAACCAACGTTTCGACAGGACTTCATAACTTTGAATAGTCTGCAGTCCGGCCAGGGGGAACACGTGTTCACTACTTCTAACTCATCCATGTCAGAAATGTCTTTACCAGCAAACGAGTGTTTAGTGATGCTAGTTTCTTGAATGACTTTGAAAAGAGCCTCTAGTGGTGGAGGAGATTTGCTCATCACATCTACTTTTGCATCCACACTCACTGTGATTTTCTCAATAGGGTCTGTCGGAAGCTCCTTATGCTCTTCTACTTTGCTCACTCGTGGTTCGTGAAGCGACTGCAGATCGCTTACATTGGCCACGTAGATTTTGTCAGGTTTGGGTAACGTGATCTCCTCACTTTGAATGTCAAGCAATCGCCCGTAATTGTGCTCTACTTGCACAGGAAACAAGACTGCGACTGTTTTAATCGTTTCGGAGATGGAGGGCTTTTCTTTCTTTACTCTTGGAACATACTTCTTGTTTCCTTTTTTCAAGACAGACATATTTTGAGATGGTTTATCTCCAGAAGCTTTCGGCTTCCCCTCATCTTTCCGCCGTCTTCCTCTTAAGCCCTTCTTTTGTGGCGCTTTCAAGCGAGACGACCGTCTAACAGGTTTTCCATTTTCTTCCCTCGGCTGTGCTTGTTGTCTCTGCTTAGACGACTGAGTTTCCAACGCTTTGTTTTTTGGAGGTCTTCCTCTCAAAGACTTCTTGGGCATCTGAGATTTATCTGACTCCACGAGACTCTGATCCATCTTTGATTTCTTAGCTTCCGGTTCAGAAGAAGACATCTTTCTTTTCTGCCCAGGCATCCTAGGGAGAAATGACAGAGCAAGTTACATGCAAGTACAGAACCAATCACATTTTCCGTGTAGGGCTTCCTCTGTGCTTACGACTGACAAGGCTGTGTTTGCATTCCTAACGCAACTACCTTTGTGTAAAACTAAGCAGTCCGGAGTAAATGCCTTTCTCCCCATTCCCCTAACACCCTCTTGACACGAGCCCACCACCCCACACCCAGATTAAAACGCAATCAGATCAACGCTTCATCAAGTGCACACCAGACATTAGGGAAGGTGTTTGATCGTCAGTGAGAGCGTGCGGACGAGTTCAGGTTGGTTGTAAATTTAGGGCGACTTGACTGCAACAAAATCGGGCTCCTACCATAATTGATTAGTGAATCAAACAAACACTCTTATATCAGATCGATAAGTGTATTAGAAAAGTAAAGTGCGCACATAAATCAATAAATACGTAATTGTAAGAGTACAATCAATCGTTGAATGTCATCACGAGGCTCAAGAGTCACGAAGAGTCTCATGGCGGTGCGCCAAGCTAGGAAATGACAAAGTATGAAGTGAGAAGAGTAATTTATTTCAATTGTACAGGGTGGAAACAATTCACACATTATATAATGGATGAGGGTGTGGATTGGATTGTAAAAAAAGATAGGATTAGGAAAGGACAATGGGTAAACCTCGGGCAGACACAGATATATACGATGAAAGGAAGAGAGAGAAGGAACATGAAAAGAGAACGGTACCTTGTAGTAATAGATTTACATTAAAGACGTGTTAAAATAAAAGTATAGTGATAAAACGGGATTTTTTTTTTTTTTTTTTGAAAGGGAGAGTGTATTGGTTTTTGTTTGTGGTGAATCAAAAATTTGCTTCATTCCAACTAGTTGTAATTTGGCCATGCCTAGGAAGAAAATATGTTTTTAAATTTTTCTTCTTTCTTTCCTTTTGGCCATAACATGAGATGATAAGGGGATTATGTTGAGTCCCTTTTCTAAAAGATTAGAAGACTGTGTATTAATTATATCCTTTCGAACGGTTTAAAGTTCTTGTGGAGATTAGTATGTAATATTTTATTATAAATAGAACGTTAGATATATAATCAAAAACTAGTTTTTTTTTTAACGAAAATGGTGTGTATTGCATCTAAAACGTTTTGTTTGTTGGAAGGATTTTAATAAGGTTGAATTTATTTGTGATATGTAGAATAAGATGGAGAAGAGGATAGAGAGGAGAATAATGGGAAAATTGTAAGATAAAGGGGATGTACAAAGAACAGGAGAAATGTTGGGAAAAATTGAAGCAACAGACACATAAATTAAATAGGGAATCAAAATAGATGGGTTAAATGTAATTTATGCAATGATGTGTTACACTTCATTCGATCAGGGCTTTCCCCCCCCCCCACCCCCCAAAGACAAATGCCACCCTCCCAAACACCCCCCCCCCCCCCCCGACACCCAACCCCTTCCCAACCCCCCAAATCACTAACCCCCCCCAACACGACACAGACCCCCCCCCCAAGCGTTAAATAAATGAATGACATTTTTCAACGGTCTCATCAGTCTGACGTCGAGAAGAAAGTTAGCAGAGCTGGCTAACTCCGTTAGCTGCCTCCTTATACAGCCAGCGACGTTCACACTACTGTCGATGAAATATTACAAATAAGTCAATAAGACTTACATATAACTATTACGACTGGTAGAAAAACAAACAGCAGTAATAAAGTGCAGTGCCGAACTTACCTACGTTTTCCTGTTTCTAAACAACAGCTGTTTTCCGCTGTGTGGAGCAAAGTTTAGCCTCACTTCCGGTGCTGAGTCTTCTTCGGCGAATCTGCTGTGTTTCCGTTTGATTAAACGACACCTACTGGACTAGAGGACAGATAGTAATATCATTTCACTATGTACCTACATTTCTTATTGCTCCTTAATGTGATGTATTGATGATACAACATATACATTTATGTATTATTATAAATTATGATTATGTTTTAACGTGTGTGTATATATATATTTATTAATATTTATAGCTATTATAGATAAATATTAATAAATTGCTATATATTATATATGAGTGTGATATCTGTAATAAGATGCATTCTTTTTCTAACGATTATATGTAATTGTTTTTATAAAATTGAATATTGATAGTAACTTATATATAGCCAATCAAATATGCAGCCCAAGACTGGTTGCCTACTGAAGCCAAGCAGGGTTGAGCCTGGTTAGTATCTGGATGGGAGACCTCCTGGGAAAACGAGGTTGCTGTTGGAAGAGGTGTTAGTGAGGCTAGCAGGGGGTGTGCTCACCCTGTGGTCTGTGTGGGTCCTAACGCCCCAGTGTAGTGACGGGGAAACTATACTGTCAAAAAGCACCGTCCTTCGGATGAGACGTTAAACCGAGGTCCTGACTCTCTGTGGTCATTAAAAATCCCATGGCACTTCTCGTAAAGAGTAGGGGTGTATCCCAGGTGTCCTTGCCAAATTGCCGCCACTGGCCCTTGTCAATCATGGCCTCATAATAATCCCCATCCACTGAATTGGCCGATGACTCCCCTTCCTTTCTCTCCTCTCCACCTGTAGCTGGTTTGTGGTGAGTGTACTGGCGCCGTTGTCCTGTGGCTGCCGTTGCATCATCCAGGTGGATGCTGCACACTGATGGTGGATGAGAAGATACCCCTCACATGATTGTAAAGCGCTTTGGGATTACAGCAATACACAATAAAGCGCTATATAAATGCATCATTCATCATTCATTCAATCATTCATATTCTATATATATATATTATATATATATATATATATATATATATATATATAGATATATATACAAGTGTAAAAAAATGACTGTGAATGTAACGGTAAAAGACTGTAAAAATGCTACAGTAAACACCTGTTAAATGGTTAACGGTATGTTCCCCTACTATATACGGTGAAAAAATGTATTGGACATTACATGTATTGGACATTAATTTTATGGTAGTATACTGTTTTTTGGAAGTGGAAAAAGACTGTATAATTTAGTGAATAACCGTAAATTGACATTCCAGAATTCCCTGCGTTACATTTCATATTTGATGTTTTTTTTGTTGAAATAATTGTTTCTTCTTAGATTTTTCTTATCAGTTTTTTATATTAGGGTTGTGTGTTACACCTAATGTTGTTAAATGAAAGTTTATTGCATTATTTCAGTATCATGCGTGTTACCATGATGGTGTTTGGTGTTGGTGTGAATGACGCTGTGCACCTTCTACGTATATATGTTAATATTTAAAAGCTGCATGTGATGGGCTTTGGTTCACATGTGACTTTCTTATCACCACCTGCACTTGGTGGTTATCAGTGTATTACAAAGACACAAAACAGACTTCAATACTTCAATAGGTTGGTATATTAACAATATATCAGTTAATTAAATTACGGTATTTAACTGTAAATTTAAGTTAAAACCGTAAAACCTAAAATGTTGCTACCGTATTTTTTACAGTAAAATTCCGGCAACCACAGCTGCCGTTTTTTTACCGTAAATTTTACGGAATTTTTTTATTCTAATTTTTTTACAGGTTGTATATCTAGAAATATATATTGTGAGGTTTTGGGTGTGTGTGTGTGTGTGTGTGTGTGTGTGTGTGTGTGTGTGGTTGTATAAATTTTAATTAATATTATTAATAGAATATATATTTTAGAATATTATTAAATAAATTTTAATAATAATAAATAAAAAAACAAATATTTGATATTTTTACATATATAGTGACACAAACATTTTAGAGTTACTCTATCCGTGAATGTAAATTAAAATAATATAATATAATATTCTTATGTGCAGTATTATGGAATCCATACAGTATATCTACTTTTTCTCTCTTAATGCAGTTTTGGCCTCTAGATGTCAGATGGAACAGAAATTTCAGGAGTTCCGAGACATGCATTTGTTTTATAATACACTTGTCTTGTTTTATTCTTATGTTGGGATACATGTAGCGCATGATGTCGTTATGTAAACAGCCAAAAGGAATCCTGAGAACCAGAAATAAAAAGCTTTGTGCATTTAGTATTTTTTCATGTCATTACATTGTTTAGAGCATAAGAAAAATATGGAAAAATAACATTTTTGAAAAATTATATTTTATTCATAAGTTATGCTATGTCCTCTGTAGAAGACACCAGGACTCAGTTTTTCTAAAAATAAAATGGCAAGAGTAGACTTGAAAAGGCAAAAACAATGGGATTTTAAAAAAAAATCACCAATCAATTTTAGGTTTCAGGATTTTTTTTTAATACCTGATGTTCTCACCTATGTTATAAAATATATAACAAAATGATTTGATATACCATTTTGCTTTATGCAATATGTGTGTAAAAATTCCATAAACTGGTTTTCCCATGAAGCACAATGTTATCTATAGACTGTATCTAATTTGCATATTAAAGTACTGTTGGGACAGCATGTTGAAAAAAGAAGTGTAATAATGGGGAGTAGTATGGCCAGATTTCATAATATCTAAATTTTAAGAATATTGATATTATAATTTGGTTTCCTATCAATTCTTTTGTTCCCAAAAATGTATAAGAAACATGCTTTTAGTCCTGGTGTCCTCTACAGTGGACATGTATGAAATGATGGAGAAGGGTCTGTCTGCGAACTGCAAGAGAGGGGCGTAACTGTCTATCTGTAGTATCTTGATAATGATGAAACGTGCCCATTTTGTGGTCTTGTTGAAGAAACAGCTGCCCTTTTTTGTGATTGTAGTATAGCCAATACATTTTGGGTTGATTTAATTTCTTATATTTTTAACTCCACTAATGTGATCCACAGTTTTATCCTTAAAGCATTAAAAAAAAATTATTACAAAAACCCAAAATCGTTATCTCTTGAATATTTTGTTAATTATTTTGTGCAAAAATGTTTTATCCACAAGTAAAAGTGGCTTAAATCTCCTTTGTTTGATTCTTTTTCTTCTTGAATTTAACTCTCGTTTCATCCCTCAGGCTTCTAAAAAAAATGCATCATGATCATGAGATTTTTAACCTTGACACTGTGCTTTTTTTTGTGTATATTATCTCATACCATGATGAACACATGAATGTTTTAAAACTGTTTTATCAGAATCAGAAGAGCTTTATTACCAAGTATGTTTACACACACAAGGAATTTGACTTGACGACAGGAGCTTCCAGTGTAGAAGAAAAGTACAAACATAGTGCAGACATACAGAGGAATAACACAGTAGGGATGTATTATAACACTAATATAATATTTGCCATTATGATTGTTCATTGTTAGATACAACCATCTTTCCCTGATCTTTTATGTAATTATAAGTTCGGCAATAATAATAATAAAAAAGAGGGACAGGTGCACTAACACCTCATAGCATCACAAACTCAACAATTTAGTACGGTTTTCCTCAGCGTTTGCAATGTTTGCACGAAGGAGACGTCGATCAGCTGCTAGGAGATCTCGCCTTTGGAGAAGACTGTTGGTTTTATACTCTAAAAATGTAAGTATTACTACATAAACATGACGATTAACCCAGAATGAATTGCATCGTTGGCCCACCCCAACACTTACATGCAATAATAATGATAAATGCTAACCAATAATTATAAACTTTTTTTTTTTACTTAAAATAAAAAAATATTTTTGGTCGTGACATAGATATACACAAGATATACAACTAGTTGAACAAAATGCAGACAGGATTGTGAATACATTAGCAATTTCAGTCCTCAATTAATACACGAATAATATGATATTAAGTATTTATACTTATAATGACAACAATAAACTTGAATCAAGGAAAATAAGCAGAATGAGGTATGAACAGGAATGAAATAAAAGGATGAATAAAAGTAAGCATCACAATAAGTCAACAACAGATGAAACAAAGCTTCGTTCAAACGTATTGTTCTAACGATCATGTATTTACAGATGGTGAACCCCACATCCTACTGCCATCTCAACACAGCTGAGACATTTCTGCTGCTGCGCTTCACAATCTCGCTCTTCTCAATGGCAACATCGTTGAGGCAGAGGATGAGGAAGACCATGATGACGACTCTCTGAACCACACAACCTAGAAACAAGAGCAGGGGAACACATGTGGGACAATCTGGCTGCCACTGTGTCTGCTCCAAACATTTGTGTGCTGCTTTCCATGAGCACGACTACCTGTAAAACATTTAAATGGAGTTAAACATTTTACAGTTCATGTTGTCAGCTTTCCATTTCTTGCCTAATTTCATGTTTACAATTACATGCATTTTTTTGTTGTAGCTTTATTACTTTTGTAGTGGGCTAAACCACTGAATTGGTGAGCAGAAGGTTGCTGGTTCAAAACCACCAGTATGTCCTTAAGCAATCCAGGTTGTTCCAGTGGATTGTAGGTCCCTGTAATAAGAGCACTGTAAATCACTTTGGATAAAAAGCGTCATGACATTTTGAGGAGATGCTTTTGAAAGCTTTCTGAAAGTCAGCACGTTCAATTCGTAATGACACAGGAAACCAGCGCCGCAGAACAAATTTGAACAAATCACATCCTCAGTGGGGTCTTTTGGTGTTTTTGCTTACAGATGGCTATGGGTTCAAGAGGATGAAGAGACAACAGCAACATCTGGACCAAGGGGCAGTAAGAGCGTGGAGGGATGGAGCGTTCATCCTGGTCACTGGCCCTTTTCAGGATGGCTGCTGTGAGTTCCCATCTCCCTGACTCACCCCAGTCTGCAGGACCATTTGTGTTGTAAAGGGAAAAGCCACGTGTGACTCGTCAAGGTGGGCACGTTTCAGGTACCAGGAGGGCGCCGTTGTTGTTTGCTGACAGCTTGCCGGGAGATAAGCAGTCTTCGCTGACACCTGTTCTTATATGCTGAGTGGATGCAGGACAGAGGAAAGCGCGGCTCTATCTTTCCTCAGGACAATAGCCAAATCGGCGCTGGATGTGAGAAAAGAGCAGCAGCGGAAGGCAGGGGCAAACGGGGCTACAATGTCAAAAATGAGGATGGCGTGCAGATTCACGCTTCAGCATCTGCTCCAAGTCATTCAGAGCACAAAGGACCTTTCAGGAGAGAACACGACAGCCCAGTAAAGGAGGGTAGGTGGTGGAGGTGTCAGGGAACGGCAGCGAATGGATCAAAACACTCTTCTGGGCAACAGGAATCCAAAGGAACATCTTCTACGAGAGATTCAGAGGTCTTGTATGTTTTTATATTAGTTATTTTCATTTAAATACTCCCAAATAAAGTAAAATTAAGAATGTGATTTTTTTGTAAAAAAACAAAAAAGCGGAAAAAGTGTGGGTGTGTGTAGACTTGTATATATATTCAGTGACCATTGTTTCAATCCAAACAGGTTTTTGCTGCACATCACACAGCGAAGGCAGTTACGGGGCATAGTGAAAAACCCACCTATATCATTCAATCTAGATAATAGTAATTTTTTTTATTTTACTGTTTTCTACCAACAGTAAGTCTTGCACAAGTGATCGTACGGCCCTAGGAGCAGCTAGACGGGTTCTTCAACATCACAAACATGAGGAAACACCGGATACCCGCAATGGAGGTGACTGCCAATGAAAACATGAAAAACTTAATTATGACACCTTCTATGAACCAATAATAGGGTAACACGTCACAGTAAGGTCCTATCAGGGTTATTATAGTTAAATAAAATTAAAACTATACCATTCAAAACATTTTGTTAATTGAAACAATATTCATTTATTGTAAATTAACTTGATGTTCTAAAATAACTAAAACTAAAACTGAAATAAAAATGGATAAAAACCTATAACAAAAAAACAATAAAAGAAGGACAACTGTTTAAAGTTAAAAATGAAAACTGGATAAATTATAAACATAAAACAAGTGATTCAAAACTATTAATAAAATTACAATAGTTCATAATGATACTTCAAAAACAAACCTATTAGGTGAACATTGGTTAAATCATATGACCCCTTTAAGTAACAATGAGCAATACATTTATGGTATTTATTAATATTTGTTTACTTTATAAAATACAATTGTTCATAGTTCATGTTAGCTCAGGTCCATGAAATAGTCACAACTTTTCTATATATAAAAATATATTGACATATCTTTAAAAAAATTAATAAAAAACAACAAAATTAATCAAATATAATCTAATATTAAAATGACAGCTGAAATAATTGTTAAATATGATCTAAAGCAACAGTCGTTTGAATATAATTGTACTTCTGCGGTATTTCTTTCTTTCTGCGTCACTGGACTGAAAACACAGATCAAGGATCAAGTGGCTCTTCTGAGGAGAACAGCACATGTTTATGACAGCATTTCTACACAAAAACTCTAGATAAAAACTTGATAAACTAATTTAGATATAAATGTGTTCAATTAAAAGGGAGGCAAAAATATAGATTAAAGATCTGAAGTTTAAATGCTAATGAAAGAGAAAATGCATTTTACACTCATGAAATGTCTTAACAAGAAGCAAATAAACTGTCTAATGTTTATGTTCCTGTAGGATAGTTTTGATCAGAGCCAGAAGAGCTGTATACGGGATGTTTTCTGTCCTGCCCTATCGAGACTTCAGCCAGATCAAGTGAGTCCTGCTCTGTTTACATCAGATTTTGAATCTAGATAATCTCACACTCATCTGTTGTCTACAGCGATCAAAGGTTAGACTGCGGCCATCAGAACAACATCAGTGGAGCGACTCAAGACGCAGTGATGCTGACTGATGCTGTTGAACCTGGAGCCAAGGGTAAGGTGAGGTCCACTTGAGATTAAAATGACTTATTTGATCAGTGTAATATTGAGGTTTCATAACTAATATTTTGTTTCCCAACTTTCAGACAGTGTCGTACACAAAACTTCTGTCTCACACTAATGCCTTAAGCAGCAGCAGCAGTGGCGGCTCTGACGTCTTCGCACTGCATTCTGGGTCACAGTGTGTTTTGAGTCCAGCATGTGTCCTCACTCAGACTGGCATAAAGAGAGGTCAGTGAGGAAGAGCATGTTCACATGTCAAATTGACCTTGCTGCCTTGTGTATTTTATTTTAATAAATAAATATTCAAATATTTAGTGTTTTTGAGTGACATATCAATTTAGAATGAAAAGAATTTACTTTTTTTTTCTTTTTTTTTAAATTGTAAAAAAGTCTGACAATTGTAAATTGTAAAATTAATAGATTTATAAGTAAAACTAAGCTACGCATCAATTTAATATGAATATAATTTAATTTTTTTTTTCTTTTAATCTTTTTTTTTTAATTTCCAGAATTCCCTGGAATTCATTTATTTATTCATTCATGTTTTTGAGTGTCAATTAAAAGCAGTTCATAAATTAAAAATTTATATATTTAAATAAAATTAAAATGTACATCAATTTAGGATGAAAAGAATTTAAATTTTTCATGAATTTCTTTCTTTTTTTTCTGTCCAAGAATTTTTTTCTCTTTTAATCTTTTTTTATGTATTTCCAGAATTCCCTTCATTCATTCATTAATTAGTTAGTTCATTTGTTCATTCATTCACTCATTTTTTAAAATTAAGCTGCATGTTTATTTAAGATTAAAAAATGTAGCTTTTTTCTGAAAATTATTCTTTTTTTAAATAATTAATATTAATATCCAGAATTCCCTTTTTTTTTTTACATGCAGGATTCAAAGGGAAAAACATTGATGATTATGACCCGAATCTTCTGGATGATCCACAGTGGCCTTGTGGGAAACACAAACGAGTGCTTGTCTTTCCATCTTATACGGTGAGAGCAATCAGTCGATGCATATGAAGTTTGTCATACAAGAACATTTTTGTTCATGTTATTACTGTAACATTTTATGACAGTTTCACACCTGCCTTAAAAAATATACTAATGCTGCTTATGGAGGAAAAACTTCATCATTGTAATAAAAAAAAAAAAAAACTCTCTTTTTGTATGGATGAAGTGCAGCATTTGAAACATGAAGTGCAGCATTTTTTTTCCTAGAGATGTGTGTTGATTTTTTCAGACAACGGTCATTGAATACGTGAAGCCGTCCGACCTGAAGAAAGACATGAATGAAACATTCAGCGAAAAGTTTCCACATGTTCAACTGACCCTCAGCAAAATCAGAAGGTACCGGCTTCCTATCACCCAACTTGAAAATATGAATATCTCGAAGCAACGCAATTGTATGTATTATTTTATTGTATTGTGACTTTCTCAGTCTGAAAAGAGAGATTCGGAAATTGGCCCAGGACGATTGTGGGTATGAGGAGCCGACGATTGCAATGGCTTATGTCTATTTTGAAAAGCTCGCCCTGCACGGTAAACTGGACAAGCAGAATCGTAAACTTTGCGCCGGAGCTTGTATCCTTCTCGCTGCCAAAATAAGCAATGACCTCAAGAGGCCAGAGGTCAAACACCTCATAGATGTACGTAAAGCTCTGCGACATCAATATCTGTTCCCTGATTTCTAATTCAATAAATGATTCATTCAGTTCTCACTGTGGACGTCCATTAGAGACTGGAGGAGCGACTGCGGCTGAATCGCAGGGAACTTTTATCACTGGAGTTTCCTGCGCTGGTGGCGCTCGAGTTTAAACTGCATCTGCCACAGCGTGAGATCTTACCGCACTACAGACGCCTCTGTCAGACCACCTAAAACCAGACCAGATCCTCAAAACCCACCCTACTGCTGTTCAGTATTTAGATGCACTGCTTGTTTCGTAAGCTACACACTAAGATTTAATAAAGATATCTAATATTGCTTCTGTGTTTTATGATTTAATTTTATTTTCCGGCAGAAAAAAATGAGAAAAAACAGAGATGGTCAATGAAAATCTTTCATTTAGTATTGCAAAAACTGATTCAAAGAAAAGTTATTTCATAATTGAATACATGGGTCAATTTCATAATAGAAGCTTTAGGAATATAATATCATAAAACGTGGCTCCAAAATACAGTAAATGTGATCCTGGACAACAAAACCAGTCATAAGGGTCAATTTATTTGGCCGAGATACAACTATTTGAAAATCTGGAATCTGAGGATGCAAAAAAATCTAAATATTGAGAAAATCGCATTTAAAGTTGCCCAAATGAAGTTCTTAGAAATGCATATTAATAATCAAAAATTAAGTTTTAATATATTTACAGTAGGAAATTTACAAAATATCTTCATGGAACATGATCTTTACTTAATATCCTAATGATTTTTGGCATAAAAGAAAAATCGATAATTTTGACCCATACAATGTTTTTTGGGTTATTAATACAAATATACCCCAGCGACTTAAGACTGCTTTTGTGGTCCAGGGTCACAAATGTCAATCGGCTCAAACAGAATAATCACAGTACTTTTTGCAGGACTCAATTTTGGGAGTTATTTCTATATTTGAAAAACCCAGATACCCTAAAAAAATATAACCGTCAACCAACCTGCAATAATTATGAATAATGTTAAACATGGGCAACATACATCTCATGCCATTATGTAAAAATATGTTTTAAAACCTACATGAGAGTTACAGAGGGCTTATGTACCAATGTTATCTTACTGATTCTCATACAGAGATGTAAGGTGTGACAGTATTCAGGATATTTTCTCTCAAAAGTAAACTGCTGGACAATGATGTGCAAAAGGTCGAACACTAACAGCAATTACAAATATTGCTGGTGAAAAATGCGTAATAAGTGCAAAACAGAAAATCTGTTACTATACAATACTGACTACAATAAACTGGCCATATTAAAATGTAGGACTAAAAGAATTATGGTAAATGGTAAACACGTGAAAAGAGTTTTGGGTGTAGCAAGGTGAAAATAATCTCATTGAGGCAATTGGCTTTGGTCAATTTATAAAGCCCCTATAAAGAGTTGGAGTGACTTATTTGGAAAATCTTCAAAGGCACTGGCCATATTCTTCAACAAACTTATTGAAATCTGTCTGAATACACAAACAAGGCCTCCCCAGCATAGTTCAGGATGATGCTAATGAGAGAAACAAAAACAATATAACATTAATTTCATTATTCACTTCATACTGCAAGTAAATAGATAGCTTAAACTCAATATCTTAACATAAAACTGTTCTCACCAGCACAGAGTCACGGGGCTGAGCACAGAGTTGAATGCGGAAAGTAAAAGGGAAAGACCTGACGCCAGTATCTGCATGCAAGAAGAAAAGAAAACCATTGCACCATTTACATTAAAATTTTTGTGCTGCAATGCATGCGATGTGAAACCAGCCTTTTGCTCGAACAGTACTGACTGGACACAAATAAATGGAGACACTCAACAAAGGATAATTGTGGTTCAAAATATAATTTTCAGAGGTCTGTCTCACCTTAGCCAGGAAGAACCAGATGCCACAGTGCCCCTGAGACAGACTGCCCTTCAATTTCACGGTTGCCAACATCAGACAAAAGCTGAATATAGCGCTATGAAATGAAATTGATTTCTAATGAGCTTAAGATTTGCACACACAATCAATTTCTTTCAACAAAATAGCAATGCATCACTCATTCTGGGCTTTTTGCAGTTGTAAAAAGTATTGGATATTTGCAGTATTGTAAATATCCAACAAATCATGCTAACTTTCATGCATTAGCACATTTATGATTCCCACTGAATGTTTGTCTCACCTGCCCAAGCAGCCAGTATGGAACCTGTATGAAGTCAGCAGAGGGAAATCTAAGGCACCGGACAGATCACCTGAAAGACAAAACATCAAGAAGTACACATGAATCATGTCAGAAAATTACAGAGCAGTAGACAAAAATAATATAATAGTATAAAATGCATTTTATTACCTGTCGAGTATGCAAGAGAGGCAAGTAACAATGCGCTAAAAAAGAAGTATAAAATTAGATGGAGTTGAAAAAATGACTACACATAGTATATACTATATGTAGTATACATATATACTACATATGCATTCAAAATTCATTTGTGTCAAAATCTGAGGTCGCATTTAAAGGATGACTTTAAAGGGTTAGTTCACCCAAAAATGAAAATTCTGTCATTAATTACTCACCCTCGTGTTGTTCCAAACCCGTAAGACCTTCGTTCATCTTCGGAACACAATTTAAGATATTTTTGATGAAATCTGTGGGCTCTCTGACCCTCCCATAGACAGCGAGGTAACTACCACATTCAAGGTCCAGAAATACCACGATGATCGAAAAAGTGGTCAGTTGTACATTCGCCGGTTCAAACTGCAAAGTTACAGAAGTACGAGAATACTTTTTTGTGCAAAGAAAACTAAAATAATGACTTTATTCCACATTTTCGTCTCTACTGCGTCACTTGTGGACGCGCGTTCACGACAGTATCATGACGCGAGTGTGTGGCAGCTACAGTTGAACCACTGATTTCACACGGACTCTTTGTCGATCATCTTGGTACTTTTTTGGACCTTGAATGTGGTAGTTACCTTGTTGTCTATGGGAGGGTTAGAGAGCCCTCAGATTTCATCAAAAAAATCTCTTAATTGTGTTCCGAAGATGAACGAAGGTCTTACGGGTTTGGAAAAACACAAGGGTGAGTAATTAATGACAGAATTTTCATTTTTGGGAGAACTAACCCTTTAATTTTCAGATTGATCTATTTACCTGGTCATGTAATTGATGAACTGCTCTTCAAGATCACTATAACATTACACATTAAAAACGGCACTTATTATGCATCTACTTAGATTTAAAAAAATAACAATATACAACATACACAACCATTCTAAAAGTTTAGGGTCAGTAAGTTACTTTTGTTTTTTAAGAAATGAATACTTCTATTCAACAAGCATGCATTAAATTGATCAAAATTGACATTAAAAGACTTTTCTACTAAGTTTAAAAATGTCCCAATTTCCACAGAAACAAACATTGAGCATCATAAGACAATTGTCTTGAGACAGCAACCCCTTTTTTTTTTTTTCAGTATATTAGAATGGTTTCTGAAGATCATGTGAAATTCAGCTTTTCATCACAAAAATGAATTATATTTTACAAAAGAAATCAGTTATGTGAAATTGTAATAATATTTCACAATTTTGCTGACTTTTACTGTATTTTTGATCAAATAAATGCAGCCTTAGTGAGCAGAAGAGACTTCTTTGAAAAACATTTAAAAATATTACTGACCCCAAACTTTTGAACGATAATGTAAATAAAACATGAAAGCACCTCAGAAGGTTTGTCTTTGTGTTCTTCTGGAATACTTTATATGCACCTAAATTAGAGAAGAGATGAGAATAAAAACACACACAGGTAAAATGCACACTTTCATGTGACCAAATCTTAAGTACATCTCTGTAGGTTTCAGATCGTTACTCACAATTCTGAGTCCCACAACAAATAAATTCACACTCACCAACACAGAACAGATGGATGGACGCCCATGTGTAGCCACTGGGACCAAACTGAGAGGTGAGACATATAGAACCATAAAGAGGACATATGAAATGGAGATTTTTACTGTCACAGGAAACAGAGATATTGATAAAACACAGAAAATCCCGGTGAGAGTGAACTTACCCGTGGATTGTATAGCATAAGGCTGCTGGCAGATCCCAACAACAAACACACATATATTTTTTTTTCTTTTTTATTTTTTTTTTTATTTAAGAAAACATTTCAACAACAAAAAAGATTCTTCTTCAGTATTTTTCTCTTGCTTTCTAGTACAAAGCAAAATTACTTAAAGGAGTCATATGATGCTGCTAAAAAGAACATTATTTTGTGTATTTGGTGTAATGAAATGCGTTTATGCGGTTTAAAGTTAAAAAAAAAACATTATTTTCCACATACTGTACATTACTGTTTCTCATCTATGCCCCGCCTTTCTAAAACGCGTCGATTTTTACAAAGCTCATCGTTCTGAAAAGCGAGGTGTGCTCTGATTGGCCGGCTATCTAGTGCGTTGTGATTGGGCGAATACCTCAAGCGTGTGACGGTAATTTTACGCCCCTCACCATACTGTTGATGCCATGTCCCACCAGAGCGACGAGACAAAAACATTAAAACCCATTATAAACGAGGCATTTGTTGCATCCAGTGGGGACATGATTACGGATTATAATGACTTATACTGTCTTTTTACGCGTTGCATTGCATCGTGCCGCGTAAACATAAAACCATGTCTGCATTTGTGATCGGAGAAATGACAAACAACAAGCCCTACTCTACTGCTTAAAACTCGCGTTTGAATCATCAGTGGCAATCCTTTAAATGAAACATACTTACAGTCTGAGAGTCAGAACTTCCGGCATTTTAGTCTACGTTACTCTCCCAGGATCAGTAAACAGTTCTCCATCATACCTCCAGAAAATGTGCTGCACACATCTGGATATCTGGGTTGAAGTGTTCTGGAACAGTGTTGTAAATACAACTTAACCACTGATTGCTAGTCATGTCCTCTTTTCGAAGGCCAAACAAAGTACTTTCACTTTCACAACGAAACACACAGGCCTTCACGACATGGCGGCAGCAACAAAACAGCGAGAATAAAAGTTACGCCTTATATATTTGCGTGAACATTTGGGCGGCGTTATGCAAAATCCTTCCACATAGCGGTAGATATGTGGGGGAGTAGTAGAAGAGGCGTTTTAGGTAGGCTGACTGACTATGAAATTTTATAAAAATATGTTCTTTGGGTTTGAGACTTTAATTTTTGCAACTTTAAAGATCTTCTTTATTCACCAAGAGCTTTTTAACCCTCCAAAGAGAAAGGAAAAATTTAAAGCGCATCATATGACCCTTTAAGGGATAGTTCACCCAAAAAATGAAAATTTTATGTTTATCTGCTTACCCCCAGGGCAGCCAAGATGTAGGTGACTTTGTTTCTGCAGTAGAACACATATGATGATTTTTAACTTTAACTGTTGCAGTCTATCAGTCGTATAATGCTTGGCAATGGTAACAAAATCTATGAGAGTAAAAAAACAGCACAAGACAATCCAAATTAACCTGTGCTGTGCGACACCACCGAACGATCGGTGTGCCAGAAAAAGAACAGTATTATATACTGTATACCTCTATACACCACTATGTCAACTGTCTTGTGGGCCGCGAGCACAGCATCCGGTGTGTAGGCGTGTACGCGATCTGGATAGTTCACAGCGCGGAAAGAAGTGATCTCTAACGCGTGTACGTACTCATTGTTTACACCAGGCACAAACATTGTAGAGAGCGTACACACCTCACGCACCGGATGCCGTGCGCGGGCCCAAAGACAGTTGGACATAGTGGTGTATTAGAGGAAAAAAAATTATATAAATACTCTTCGGTTTCTGGCACAAACCGATCATTTCATGTCTTAGGACATCAATGTGTAGTCACGAGCCACAGGGTTTAATTTGGATTGTCTGTGCATGTTTTTTTTTACTCTCATAGATTTTGTTACCATTGCCCTGCATTATACGATTGAGAGACTGCAACGGCTGGAGTTAAAAATCATCATATGTGTTCTACTGAAGAAACAAAGTCCTACATCTTGGATGCCCTGGGGGTAGCAGATAAACATCAACTTTTATTTTGGGGGGAACTAACCCTTTAAGTTATGACGTTTTGTTTTCTGAAAAAATTTATCAAAATGAAGTGTTTATGCTTAAAACAAGAATAAATATTAGCCAGTTGGGTAAGAAAAAGAAACTACATTTTTAGTTAATAACTTAAATTTTTCTTACCCCTGTGGAATTTTTTCCCCCGTTTTAGTTTTCGAAAAACCAATACGGATTATACTCCAAAAACTTATTACTCCTCAAGTAACTGTATCTTGATTTAAGAATGTTTAGATATTTTTACTGGAAAACAAGGTAAAAAAATAATAATTTTAAAGTATTGGTATTAATTTAAGAGCATAAACAAGCTCTTTTCCAAGTCATGCTTGCTTGGGCTGCTTGGTTAAAACAAACATACCTTATTAATTTAATCCATGGTGGTTTCTAAATAAAGCAAATATAAAGAAAATTAGAATGGTAGCATGACGGGCATTGAGATATGATTATGATATCTGAAACAGTATTAGGATACTATAGAAACAAGCTGTTTTATGATTTCTAATCCTACTAAATACATAGAGAAAGGAAAAAAACATGCAAAAAATAGATTTGTTTGTTTGTTCCCACAAAATAGCAACTGAAATCAGACTTACCTCTCTGTGAGTTGCTGTTCCGATGAGAAAAGCAAAGACTTCTGAGACATTTTGTAACACGAAGAAAAAAGGAATGGGCTAAAAAAAAAAGAGCAAAGACAAACATATTTCAACATAAGCACACACAAAGGTTGCATGTTCAGTCCCAACACAGGAAAGACACTGAAGTTAATATTTCAGCATATATTTTGTACTTACCAAAAGTGACAGTGCTTTGGACCCTGCATAAATATTACCAATAAATAAGAAGGACCCAGGAAGCTGGGAAAAAGCTGCAGATCTAAATAACAAACACAGCAAGAGTACAGATATTAAGAAACAGATCATAATAAAATGTATAATCCACAAATACTAATCAATGTTTTATATAAATGCATATTTAGTTACCTGGAAAAGCCATTGATTTCAACCCAACCCAGTTTCCATGTAACCAGTAGCAAGAGAGCCCCAGTGGAGGTCTGCCAACTGAAGAAAGTCAATTAATGATAAGCATAAATATTGAAATATCATGTAAACGAGGAACTGAACTTCAAACATAACAAAGTGATGAATACTTACCCCTGAAAAATGGTTGGAAATGTAAACTTTAAGATAGACAGGACATACTGTAAAGCAAAAAGCAATTCTACATTTTGTGTATTCTGGTACCTGTCAGCATTACTATCATTTAACAATCTAATACCCACAGCTAAACCACAAAATGTATTTTAGAAAATGCATTATTGTAAATGCAATACAAAAACAACAGGACAAACACACATTGATGCTGTCAAAAGTACAGTAGTTAGTTTACCTTATTTGTGAAGTAAGATGCTGTGAAAAAGGTGCAGAAAACTAGAGCAAGAATCACTCGAGCAACATTCATTGGATTGGATGCACCAGTAACTTTGGTCTCACAGCTCCTCTAATACTCTTCTTTATTAATGTTCTGACATCTCATCTGTACTTCCTCTGTTCTGTAGGCCACGCCCACCATGACACGCAGCACATTTTTAGCCAATAAAAGCCTCAATGAAATCAGTTCTAAATGGTATAGTGAGCAACAAAAATTGAGATTAGCCGGAAAATATAGTAATATTTTAGCACTTATAATATTATTTAGACTTATTTTATTCTTTAATGAACCAAAATAAAACACTAAGAATATTTATTTATTTTTAATTTATTATTATTAAGTATTTTAGAATACTCAACCATTCCGGATAAAAATGTAATCATGAAATTATGCCAAAATTTTTGATGATTAATATTATAGCATTAAACAATGAGCGTTTCGATCATTGAAAGGAATGATTTTTGTATGAATTGTGTCGAATGACAAAACTAGAAATAAAAAATCTCTTTTTTTACTATTTATGTTTTCATAAACATAGGAAGAAAAAGAAGTGATAATAAGGAAGGCTTGTTTCGGGATAACATATTTCTTATATTTTTTTAGATAGAAGATAGATTAAAGTAAATCATATAATAAAGAAAATCCTATAAAAATAAATAATGCAAAATAACACTCTATTTTTTTATTGGACTTTATTTTGTGAAAACGAGCTCTGACGTCATGAGGGTTCGTCCCAAACATGTAGGTTGGGTCTCGCATCTATTTTTATCTGGACACATGAATTAACTCGTTCGTTTAAACACGTTTAGCGGTTTGGGTAAAAAAAATAGTCATAGTAGTGTTAAATATCAAATAAAGCGAACGTTACGCGAGTTACATCTAGAATCTATCGCGATAAAAGTGTAAAGGTCTCGTTTCTACGTTAGTGTTTGAATCTAAACCTCGGTCACACAACATGGACAACTTGAAGTACTACAAAAGGAAAACCAAGGGGAGATTTCTAAACGTTTTATGTTCACATGTAGATGTCGAAATAGTGGAAACCTCCGGCGGTGGTAAAATATGAGTGTTCAATACAAGGCATGCGACCGTAGACAACAGAAGAGGGAGGGAAGTGCGACTGAAAGTAGGACCACTGCAGTGATCTTGATTTTTTTTTTTTTTTTTGTTTTTTTTTTTTTTTTTTTTTTTTTTTTTTTTTTTTTTTTTTTTTTTTTTTGTTCCCAGTTGAGCAATATGTTGATAATTGGTGCCAAAAGTTTATGGCGAGGGTCATCTTCAGCAGTGGACTTTGGAAACTCTGATTGGACTCGAGTCACATATCGCTAGAGGTTAAGTCGGTCAACATAAATATTGCCAACTTAAAGGGTAGTTCACCCAAAAATGACAATTCTGACATAATTTACTCACACTCATGTCGTTGCAAACCTGTATGAGGTGCTTTCTTATGTTGAACACAAAAGAAGATATTTTGCAGATTGTTGTTAAATAAACAGCTTGGGTTACCATTGACTTCCATTGTAATGTTTTTTCCTATTATGGAAGTCAATGGCAACCACCAACTGTTTTGATTACAAACAATCTTCAAAATATCTTCTTTTATGCTCAAAATTAAGGAAAGCAAATCATAGGGTTTGGAACGGACATGAGGGTAGTAAGATGATGACAATTTTCATTTTTGGTGTGCAACTATCCTTAAGAACAGTTTTAGTATCATGTTCATATACACTTTTGGCAGTGAATTAATATATGATTGCCCTCTTAGTTTTAGTTTTCAGTGTTTAATTGTGTTTAGGTTTAGCAGTTTTGTTCTGAGATTTTGGCTTGTGTTTGTGTAATTCTAAATGGTGTGTATTAATATTTGTATTTAGTTTTTTTTTTTTTAGTTTTAGTAATTTTAATACTTTAATTTAAAGTATTTATATTTTGTTTGATTGCAGCATTATTTAATTTTTTTGTAGTCTTACACATATATTTATACATAAGTAACTGTATGTATTTCTGATTCAGATTTGTTAAATATTATTTAAATTTTATTTTAAATATAAAACTATATACACTTTAGTTTCATAAATTTTAGTTTGCTAAACAATGAAAAACGTTGAGAGTTCACATTGCTTTCCCACCACTCTGTATTAAAAGAAAGTATATACATACTGTGGGTATAGAAAAGAATCACCCCCTTTAAAATATGAAATGAAGACGGACACAGTTTTGTTTTATCCAGCTGTATTTATTTAGTGCAACTTATAACATCCAAGTGAAAGATATAACACCAACATGTCAGGAAAAAATAAAAAAACAGAATCACTGAGTTGGAAAAGGATCACTCCCTTGTGTCGGTATTTTGCTTTAATTACAGCCATTAGTCTGTTGGGATATGTCTCTACTAACTTGTAGACAAAATTTTCATTTTTGGGTGGAAATCCATTTAAGCTAAAATACTATTCATGGCACATGCGACGGGACTTTTATTCTGCTTGTCAGCTGCTGATGGTGTTATTTGTTGGAATGTGAGCCTAACTTCTGCTGATAGAGTGTATCAGTCGTTCATGTCTGTGTGTTGTGTTATTTTTCCAGAGCCCATGGGGCGCTCCCGTCCTGGCACCAGCGCCCTGCTCTCTGGCTGATGTGATGAGTGAGCAGCTGGCCCGAGAGCTGCATGAGGAGGGCATTCCTTTCCCAGAAATCCCAGAGTGAGTCTCACACACACCTACATATCAAATTATTAACACTGTTACGAGTCTAGTAGCCCACTGTCTTTGGGTTGGATTACTTTTTTATATAGAAACAATAGTAATACATGATATAGTCACTTGGAATAAGCATTTTTAGTACTTATTGTCCAGTAATTTACTCAAGCACTATGTGTTTAACTTATCAACACATGCTTGTTTGACTACGAAATCATTCATCTGGCATTTAAACTCTAAGGCAGCAGAGGCACTCTGACAAAATGTTGTTTGAAGCAAGTTTGTCATCATTTCTGATGGTGAAAACATCTTTTGTATGCATTTACTTCCTATTATTTTCAGTACCGATCTGGACCTGACCTGCACTCCTGAAGCTGACACGTCCAGTGACCTGATGCTGGCCCAGATGCTTCAGATGGAGTTCGATCGCGAGTTTGATACGCAGCTGCTCAGGGAGGAGAGGAAGTTTAATGGAGACAGCAAAGGTAAAACAAGAAATTAAATTTAAAAGAATGTATGTTTTCATCTGCTGGACTTTCAAACTGTGTGTATATATATATATATATGTTCAGTTTAACTTGAAATTGTGACAGAAATATATTACTATTGTACAATAGAATGTACTTTTCAAATTAATAATCATAAAAAGTAATTGGAAATAATAAATTAACTTTATTTTTTAATGAGTATCACACACTTGTTCATTTTTTAAGATTCTTTACACAGAAAATCTTAGTTGCACGGTGACTAGCCATTAAAAGAATTTTATTTCATTATTTTAAAAGATGATTGTTAATGTTTACTTCATTTCATTACCATGGTTTTGCAAAAATTTGTATTAATAAAATTAAGGAAATTAACATGAAACAATTATTTTGGCTCTATTATTAGACATTTTTTTTATAAAGTATTAAAATGTTCAAGTTTTATCAATTCTAATTTATAGACATGCTTATGATTATTAACAATGTATTAAACCAGAAAACTGGAAATACATTGGGAAAATAAAGCAGAATTTTTGTTTTTTAATAGTATCGTAATGTATAAAAAAAAAAAAAAGTAATGTAACCATAAAATACAAATCCAGAGCAATGAAATTGGGGAAAAAAACAGAATCCAGAAAAATTCCCAACATTGACACTGAATATATTGATGAATTATATAGATATATATTACTATTATACTTATAATTCATATATTTTAATTTCCAGTCTCCATATCCTTTGAGAACTACCGCATGGTTCATCCATATGAGGACAGTGACACCTCTGAAGATGAGGTCGATTGGCAAGACACCCGCCATGATCCCTACAGAGCTGGTGAGCTTGTTTGTGCTACACATAAAATCTTTTATGTGCCCTTAGCAGTTAATATTTTTATGTTTGACCGATGCACTTTGATTACTAACAGACAAACCAACAACGACCCCTAAAAAGGGATTTGTTGGGAAAGGCAAGAACATCACCACTAAACATGACGAGGAAGTCTGTCGGCCGAAGAAACACGGCACGCATGGAAAATGTAGGATTGTTCACGCTTTATCCAGAATGACATCTTGAATTGTTTTTTTCGATCTTTTTAATCTCTGAATGTGTCTACGCAGTTTGCTCCAGAGGTGCAGGTGGGAGACGGGATCGGCATGGACCTGAAGCTCTCCAACCATGTGTACAACGCTCTGAAACGCCACTGTTACGCAGAGCAGCGCCGTAGCGCTCGACTTCATGAGAAGAAGGAGCACTCTACTGCTGTGAGTAGCTTTTCCCTTTTAAGAGCCCATTTTTATTTTATTTGTTTTTTATTGTAGGGTTTTTCCGACTCAACACACTGTAGAAGAAATATATAGAGCCCAACCCATTTTTATTTATTTTATTTTGTTTTTATTTTTCATGTTACTTTTTATTTCGTTGTATTTTTTATTTTAATTTTAGTTTATTTTCCTTTTTATGTAATATAATGTAAAGAGCCCAACCCATTATTTATTTCATTTTTATTTTAGTCATTGTTTTATTTTAGTTATTGTTTTTTATTCTCTTTTGTCAGAACATTCCCAGTGGACCCAAGACCAGACTGCTTATGTACAAAATGGTGAATGCTGGGATACTGGAGAACATCAGTGGTTGCATCAGCACAGGAAAAGAGTCGGTGGTTTTCCACGCTAATGGAGGGAGGTGTGTGCTTTGCATCATTGTGTGTGCAACTCGCTAAAGGCTTACAATTAGGGATGCACCGATACTGGTATCGGTATCGGGCCCGATACTGAGCTCCTGCTACTCTCCTCGTTTTAAATAATGACCGATACCAAAAGCCATTACCACACAGCATGTGAACAGTGCTGTGTCCAGACTAAGAAACACTGACAACAGAACAACAGACAGCAGAATGGAGTTAAGGATGTCTACTACGAAGTATATGTATGCAATGAATATAATATGTTAAACATTCAGTATTAACGCCTTTATAGCTGATGTGCGTGAGCTGATAAACACAGCACGCTGAGTGGATTGAGCGCGCGACGGCACAGATGCGCGAGCTTGTCGAGTGAATATACCTTTCTCACAGACATCACTGGAAAGTTTGTAGTTTGGTCGGATATGTAAGTAAAACAATGCACAAGTTACTTAACGGTAGGGAGAGAGAGCGCGCACTTCTGTTGTGTGTGATCTTTGATGTTCACTCACTAAGCACACGCATCATTTGGATTAAAACTAAATCGTAAAAATAAGACCATTTATAGGGGCATTTACTATAAACATCATCTATTTTCAACCTTAGGCATACATGACTTTTTGGTGAAAAGTGAAACTAACAGCCTGTGTGAAATGTGCTAGGCTGTACTTTACGACTGTCCTCTCATTCTGCATCAGTACAAATACGTGCACGCGTTGCGCGTTTTTCTTGCTTGAGTGTTTCTGCATTATATGAGTGGCTTTGGAATATTATTCGCAGCACGTTTCAGATGAAAAAAAAGTGACTTCTATTTCTGAAAATATCACAGTTAAGAGATTTATAACGAGTGGTTCCCAGCATTATTACAGCAAAGCACGTGATTACAGTACTAAGCCGCTGCAATGGAGCAGCTCTAATGCTATTAAATTAAAGATGATGTACCATAGAGCAAAATAATGAACAGTGAAAGCAACAAAAACTTGTAAAATACATTTTAATGGGCATAATTAAGTGTGAAAATAACCGAAGGATATTGTCAAACCAAAAATTATTATTTTTTTACTAGTGGGTGCAGGACACTATAGTTCATTTATGTAAGTGAGGATAGCAAATAAAGTAAACTGTAACAAATTATACCCAAAAATTCTTCATACAGTGGACTACCAATAAAACTGATACAAATTTGGGACCAAAAATTATTCCAACCGAGTCTGGGAAAAAAATTGAAGTTGAGGTTTGCATGAAGCTGGGTGACAGCATGCCCAGGAGACTACAGGCTGTCATTAAGGCTAAGTGCTGCCCGACAAAGTATTCATAGTTGTGTAAATACTGTCATACTAACAGCTGTCTAATTTTTGGTTGATTGTAATCTATTACATACCTTTCTATCAAAGTTATCTAACATTATCAAGCTTAATTTGTTCTGACACAGTTTAACTCTGAGTTCTTGTCATATTTTATTACCATTTTCTAAACTATAGCGATACATGTTGAAAGTGTCTGAATAAAGTTTGGTTTGACTGTATCTATTTGATAATGAAGTTAACCAACTAACATTATACATACATTTTTTGTTTATGTACCCAATATTTAAAAAAAAATAATGCTGTGAAAACACAGGTATCGGTATCGGCAAGTACCAAAAATAAAAGTATCGGTATCGGGCGAGTACTGGAAAAAGTGGTATCGGTGCATCCCTACTTACAATTAATGCAAGTTTGCATTTATTATACAGCTTTAATCTCAATGTGTCTCGTGTAGCTTTGAAGAGAAGATTGTTCCTGAAGAGTGTGTCCTCAAGGTATTCAAGACCACCCTGAATGAGTTTAAGAACCGGGACAAATATATTAAAGACGACTACCGCTTCAAAGACCGCTTCAGCAAGCTGAATCCTCGCAAAATTATCCGCTTGTGGGCTGAGAAGGAGATGCACAACCTCACAAGGTGTTAAACAGATTCATTTCAGTGTACAAGACAAATATTTGACATTTAAATATGACACATATGACTGTGATTAAATGACTTAGATACATAAAGATAACACTACAACATAATATTCTTTAATCTACTTTTTCATGCCATTTTTCCCCTCTTGCACACATAAATGTACATGTAGGATGAAGAAAGCAGGGATCCCTTGTCCAGAGGTGGTGATTCTGAAGAAGCATATCCTAGTGATGTCATTCATTGGAAAGGACCACGTTCCTGCACCTAAACTAAAGGACGCTACTCTGAGTTCTGAGGATATGAAGAAAGCATACTACCAAGTGCTAAATGTGAGTGTACTGAAAAACTAGAATAATCACATGAGCTTTGCTATTAAAAGGGTATTATTTGGTAAAAAATATATTTTGCATACTTTAATTTGTGGAGATTGAAATAAACAGAGACGTTACTGTGTCCAGATTTTTGTTACTTTATTACAGTGCTTAATTGTCATGAAAATAATGGTACTACTTCTGTGCAATATAATGTCTTATTTCTGTTTAAATTTTTGGGGTAAAATGTGACTTCTATTTATGATATTTGTTTTTGATATTCACCACTTAATCTCTGTCTCACAGATGATGCAGCAGCTATATCAAGACTGTAACCTGGTTCATGCAGATTTGAGTGAATACAACATGCTCTGGCATGACCGACAGGTTTGTTTTAAGCTAGTCCAAACATTCTTAGTAGCACATCTGTATAAATTCTGCAGAATTTACACTACCGTTTAAAACATAAAGTCTCTTCTGCTCACCAAGGCAGCTTTAATTTGATCCAAAATATGGTAAAAACTGTTGTCTATTTGAATATCCTTTAAAAATGTAATTTATTGCTGTGATCAAAGCTGAATTTTCAGCATCATTACTCCAGTCTTCAGTGTCATATGATCTTCAGAAATCATTCTGATATGCTTATTTGCTGCTCAAGAAACATGATTATCAATGTTGAAAACAGTTGTGCTGCTTCATATTTTTGTGGATACTGTGATACATTTAACTTTAAAAATGTTTTGATGAATGAAACATTCAAAAGAACAGCATTAAATTTAAAATAGGAATGTAATAGCATTATAAATCTATTTACTGTCCCTTTTAATCAGTTTATTGCATCCTTACTGAATAAAGTAGTATTATAATATATGAAGTATTATTATTTTATTTATTTTGTCTTACTAACCTCATGTCACCTTAAGGTCAATTTTATTTATTTATTTTTTTCCTTATGAAGGTGTGGTTCATTGATGTGAGTCAGTCCATAGAGCCCACTCACCCTCACGGGCTGGAATTCTTGTTCAGAGACTGCAGGAATGTGGCCACAGTAAGTGTCCGAACCATCTTGTGGTATAATAAAGAGCTCTATAATAGCTCTAAAGCAAGGTTGTGATCGTTAATGAATGCTATTTTCTTCTCTTCAGTTTTTCCAGAAAGCTGGTGTGGCCGAAGCTCTCAATGTATTTGAGCTGTTCAACACCGTGTCTGGACTGCAGATCAACAGCGATAATGAGGCTGATTTTTAGCACGGTCTGGAATTAAGATGTTTATGCTGGCAATCTGCATTTTTTTTGCCCCAAAAAAAAAAATATATATATATACTATATATATCTATATATATATACACACACATATATAGTACTGTGGACAATATGACTAATAGAAAGGTAGTTGTATATTTGGTAGGTGCATGTTGGTTTATTAAAGATCCAACTAATTTTTAAAGGGGTCATGAACTGCCTTTTAAAATTATTTTGTACTGTTCTCTTAGGTCCACTTATAATGTTACCAAATCTGTACATCAAAAACATCATAATTGAGAAGTAATAGGCTATTTTCTGTCCTGTTTTCACTCCGTTTGAATAGGTGTGGCGGATTGTAGACTTGGAAGTAAACACCCATTGCTGTGTTTGGCTAATAGTTGTGTATGATTGACAGCGTACATTCTTCATAGATGGACGCTGTTGTGATTTAGATTAAAAACGCATAAATACTCGGCACATATCAAACGCTCTGTAAGAACAGACAAAGCAATAGTGATAATGTAATAAAACAGTTACTCACACTTGTGTGGTGCGACATTACTGTCAGATCCAATATATTCGGCACAGCATCGTCTTTTAGTTTCAATCTTTCTAATAATCCTGCGTCGAATTGTGCCTTGTTTGTAAACGAATCTGCAGTAAAATGAACAATGGACCAAATTCTTACTGATGCGGTCTGGAACTTCAGTCTGGATCAGAAGGAAGGCGATGCAAAGACTGTTTGTCCACAACTTGGCACTGCACAACGTCTTGTTGTCTTCTGAGCCATCTTTATCATTTGATTTCTGTGTAGACCTGCGTTTGCCTCTCGTTATTTACACTACATGCGTGAATCGGTGGGCGGGGCTAAACAGGCAGTGATGTAGAAGCAG
Source organism: Sinocyclocheilus anophthalmus (assembly GCA_018155175.1). Lineage (NCBI taxonomy): Eukaryota > Metazoa > Chordata > Actinopteri > Cypriniformes > Cyprinidae > Sinocyclocheilus > Sinocyclocheilus anophthalmus. The sequence goes on from JADLZN010002856.1 coordinate 126,615, forward strand.
GCGTTGATCTTCTTCTGTGTGTTTAGCCACACTATTACATCATAAAGTGGCACATTCCACAACCTGTCGTTTTGGCTTCAATATAAGCCGTTTTTAGAATAACGTTTTGAGTTCTAAAACTTACAAGTTGTTTTTATAGTACAATGACCTCTTAGATGTCAAAAGATCAAGGGAATTTTGATTTCTTAGTTCATGACCCCTTTAAAACTTCATTGTGAAAAAGCATGCGGTGGTATATTTACAGATTGAAGCCCTGGAGAAAAGAAATGAAGATCATGTGCAGAAATCCGGCAAGAAAATCTTCACGGACACCAATGATGGCAGCCCACCCCAATTAAACACTGATGATGATTAACACAAGCACAATAGTCATTTGAAAAATGAAGGAGAGAAAATCCCTCCATTCACAAATAAGGTGTGGAATGGGACGAACGCTCATGTCCATGTGAAATACGCGTTTGCTCGGTGTTGAAAGTAACACGTGGTCATTTGAGACATCAAGCATAACCTGACATTTTTAACAAGACAGTTTTGGATGATGGTTAAAAACAAAGAAAATATAAGGAAACCAGTCATTCTAGAGACACAGGCAATGTTTTACAATTGTGTGGTGTTAAAAATGTGTCTCCTTCCACAATAAGAGCAAGCAGAGAATGAAGATCTTCTGAGGATCTCTGAATGCTCTGAATTGGTGTGTGATTTGAGCTTCAGTAATGAGCAGAACTCAGGAAACTGATCCAGTCTGTTCATCATACAAATGACAGCCTGGGGTTTTATGTGAAATCATTTTACTGCTAAGATGACTATTGTTGTAGATTTGCAGTCTTTGAGATCTTTTGTAAAATCAAGTAAAGATCAAATTAAACGGCTGAATAGCATGCTTTGAGTTCTTTTTTCTTGACAACCTTGTTCTTTAGCTGAGAACATATTGGCACTAAATACAGTTTAAAGGAATAGTTCACCCAAAAAAGAGAATTTGCTGAAATTTTAGTCACCCCCAGGCCATCCAAGATGTAGAGGAGTTTGCTTTTTCATGCTTTTTAGCGTTACATCACTTGCTCACCAATGGATCCTCTGCAGAAGTGATCTGGGTGCCCTGTAGAAAACTTTTTTATAACATTTAATTGTTTCGGCGTGAGGGTTTCAGGTGTGTGGGTGTGTGTGTATGTTTTCCGTGTGAGTATGTCGGGGTGAAACCCATTCCTACGGGAACCATTTCCTATAAAGCAACTGAATGTAGTTCTATGTATTTTTGAGACTTTAGAGCCCTCTACAGTTAAATAGGGGGGGGAATTTCATGGAACTATTCACGTGCATAATTACATGGATTGCTGTACACGTGCATTTGTTTCTTCCTTTTTTAATCTGATTAAAGCAATTAGTAACCCACGTACTTAAACTCCGTTTTTTTTTAGGTGAGAGGAGCAAGGAAAGCAAGGAAAAAGAAAATAAGAAACCGATATGCAATTTGTCCTTATGACGAATATCGTGTATCATACAGTTTGTGAAAAAATGCTATTTTAAAGAACTTAAGCTGCTTTGCTTTTTTAATAATAACCTGACTGAGAGGGAGTAGTATGCTAAGGACATACCCCCCTCACGCCTCACCAGAAAAAAGAAAGAAAGTTTAATCCGTATAATATATAGTGTATATCTACTCTTAGGTTTTCAGAATAATTGGACCTATGAGTTGAATGAGTTGAACAATATTTATTAGCATTGACATCTAAATGGGGAAGTTGGAACTACAGGACTCAGATTATTTATTATATTTGATCAGATGCTTTGATCAAAGCGGATTACAAAAGAGGACAATAGAAAGCAATCAATTGTAGTATTTAAAAAACTAAAAACAAGATCCAAAAAACTAAAAGCCTAAAACTTTATAATATAACCAATAAACATTTAAAACTAAAGAGGCATATAAATAAAAATGACAATGCTTACAACTAAATAAATTTCTACACTCACATTTAAGTGGAAAAAAAAAAAAAAAAACAAAAAAATAAAGTAAAAAACACTTCAAAATAATTAAATAAAAAAAAAAAAAGCTTCGATTTTTTTTTACTCACCATGAGTCATTAAGAATGATTATAAACATAACACCTAAGCCCAACACACCACAAAAAAAAAAATAGAGATGGGTATGTACAACACACACACAACACAAACTATTAGATATATCATATCTATTTGTTTTTTAATGAATATATATATATTATTTAATTTCCATTTAGTCTGTTGAAGTATTAAAATAACTCAAATAAAAAAACTAAAAACTTAATAAAAGACCTAAACAGACATAAAAAATGTACACATAATTTAACTCAAATTAAAATAAATAAATACAAATAATAAAAATCAAATGACAGTAGTTTATCAGTAAACCTAAAAAATAACACTGCCAAACACACATGCTAAAAAAAACAACAGCTGCTTACTTAAACCATAGTGTGAAGAGGTTATTAAAAACTGAAACAGAAGAAAAAGAAAAGGAAAACGAGGAAGGAGAAAAGAAGAGAATTTGAAAACGAAACTTTGTTGATATGACAGTAGAAAGTTAGAAAGTTAATGTGGATAAAGTATTAGATGTTATTTTGGCCTTTAAAAAGGTCCAACAATTCAAAGATGCGCTAAAAAATAAAAAAAAAAAAAAAACTGCACCACAACAGGAAAAAAAAAAAAAAAAAAAAAAAAAAAAAAGAAAAAACGAAAAATTGAAAAAAAAAAAAGCAAAAAAAAAAAAAAAAAAAAAAAACAAAAAAAAAAAAAAAAAAAAAAAAAAAAAAAAAAAAAACAAAACAAAAAAAAAAAAAAAAAAACAAAAAAAAACAAAAAAAAAAAAAAAAAAAAAAAAAAAAAAAAAAAAAAAAAAAAAACAAAAAAAAAAAAAAAAAAAAAAAAAAAAAAAAAAAAAAAAAAAAAAACACAAAAAAAAAAAAAAAAAAAAAAAAAAAAAAAAAAAAAAAAAAAAAAAAAAAAAAAAAAAAAAAAAACAAAAAAAAAAAAAAAAAAAACAACAAAAAAAAAAAAAAAAAAAAAAAAAAAAAAAAAAAAAAAAAAAAAAAAAAAAAAAAAAAAAAAAATAAAAAAAAAAAACATATAATAATAATAAAACCTATATAGACATAAAAAAATAAAAATGAGTAAACCTATAATAGTATCTCAATAATGCTAAAACAACACTGGTCACTTAGTCACATCTAAATTGTTCTTTTTGTACTCCTAAACTGTGATTTTCCAATTTTTCTACTTATTCAAATTCTCTCTTCATCGATTCTAAATGGATTTTTTCTTGTATCTCGTGTGGCGATGGCAGACAATACTGTCTTCCCAGACCTGCCAATATGGAGAAACATGTAAAAAAAACGAAAGCAGACAGAACTGAGAAAAAGCAGAACGTCAACAGAAATGTTTTTTTGCTGATTCGTCCTTGTGTCAACATGAAATGTGCATCCTTCATGTCAGAAGTTTTAAAAACAATACATAGAAAAGTAGGTCTGATGCATCTGCATATAACCCTTAACCTTATTCTACACTATACCATATGTAGTGTATATACCCACTAAAAACTTTAGAATAAAATTTTGTCTTGGATGCATGAGATGTATTTGATATATTTGCATATAAGCTGTTATGCCTCTAAGACTATTTCCAACAACAAAAAAAAAAAAACAACAACCTTGAAACTTGCAAAACACTATATTTAGGGGCTTGTATAGGGACAAGTTGTTGAATAATTGTGTCCCATACTTCCATCAATTTCTACTTTCTTCCCCATTCCTCAAACATGTATGTATGCCTGAGAATGTGTACAGTAGATTATGTATCTGCATATGTGTGATATTTTCCCATGACAAAAAATTACTAGGACAGTGTGTTTGTGTGTAATCATATTACAACCCGCCTCATCTTCACCCTTTAAAACTGCATATTTCAGCTAATATCTTCTTTAATTACTCTGTTTATGCTATTATGCTTCCTAGAAATCGTGTGACTTTTACATGGTCTTACTCAAATAACAATTTCACTAATTAGATCTCTTTAACATCTCAGTTGTTTCTCCCATAGACAAAACAGAGCACAGATTGAGACATCCATATTCATATTATAGCTCTGTACTCTTAATGTATTATTATTTGTCCAAAGAAATTTTAGAAGTAACATTTGAGGCAAAGTTGATGATATGAAACATAACAGAATTCCATAAGACTCCATAAGCTATAATATCTGAGCAATAATAACAACAAGTTAATTAATTTATTAATATTTAGCAATGCCTATATCCAGTTGTGAAGTAGGTGAATTACTCAAATTATTGACTAATGACTAATTTCACACCTGCTAGACACTTTATACCACTTTAGACACTTAAAGGCATTTAAATCCGGAGCACTAATTCCTTTCGAATGAAGCATTTTATATTTATAAGACATTGCATTGATTTGACAAATAACACACACATGCATAATATGTATATGCTGCTTCTTTGTGATATATGGTGACCTGAAATGCAAGAGGCATCTATAATATATATGCAAATCTGGCAAAATATGAGATTTACATCAAGCCAAAGAAACCAAAATAATCCCAAGCAGCCTAACAGGCTCATCCACATTATATATGTCACACACCCATGAGCAGAGAAAACAGTTTAAGTTTTAAGTTTTAATGTCTGCAGAGTTTTAATATAGTTTTATCTCTACGTGGTTTTCTGTCTGTGAGACCAACAGATTTGTGCATATTTTCATGGAAACTGTGTTGATCATTTCTTTGTTGTTTTTGGCTTTAGGTTACAAGCCATGTGTGGAAGCCCTGCCCATTTCATCTATGTGAGTTTAACTCGCACCTTTCCCCCTCAAACCATTTCTATGATCGACCTGATGACATCTGCTGTTTCCTGTGACATGAAGAACGAGAATGCTGCCGAATGAAGCCGTGAGAGAAACAGAAGGAGACGTGCAGATCTGAAAGAAGTTGAGAAGAGGAAGAGACAAAGAGTATTGAAATTGATTAATCACAGTATAATAATGGCCTTTATTGAAAAGGGTCAAAAGAAGACCTACATTTCAACATTCAGGTTTGACCTGAATTCTTCAGCAGCATTGCAGACTCCACTGGATGTGCCGAGGAGAACAGAGAATGGAGTCAAGCCGATGAACAGAGAGCAGAGCTGTCAGAAATCAGGCAAATCAGGTGAGAGATATTGCTACCGTGACGTGTTGCACTTTACTAATTCCCATAGATGAATCATCTTTAAACCGTTTTTAAACTTCATCATCATCTTTAAACTTTTTGAAAGTCTCTTATGCTCACCAAGGCTGCATTTCTTTGATCAAAAATACAGTAAAAAACGTAATATTGTGAAATATCTTAGGATTTTTTAAATAACGTTTCATAATTGAATATGGGTAAGGGGTCATATGATGCGATTTAAAATTTTCCTTTCTCTTTGGAGTGTTACAAGCTCTTGGTGCATAAAGAAGATCTGTAAAGTTGCAAAGACTAAAGTCTCAAATCCAAAGAGATACTCTTTATAAAAGTTAAGAGTCAGCCACGCCTACCTAAAACGGCTCGTTCTAACACGCCCCCACATGTCTACGTCACAATGTGGGAAGATTTGCATAACGCCGCCCAAATGTTCATGCAAAGAAAGAAGGCGTAACTTTTATTCTCGCTGTAGTATTGTTGCCTCCGCCGCCATGTCGTGAAGGCACTGATTCGTTGTGAAAGCGAAACTACTATGTTTAGTCTTCCAAAAGAGGACGATATCGCTTCGTCATGCCTTGAGCTGATCTGTGCTGGTCGCTGAGGAAATACAACAACTTTGCGCTGTGGATCGCCGGATCGGCTTTCACCGTGGAAGAAGCGGAGTCCAGCCCGGGGTCGTCACATGTGGTTGCCGCAAGCCCGCCGGACGCTCCTTCGTCGAATCCGCCGGCCACGCCGTTCTCAAACCCACTGGCCTCCGCTCACTCTAGCCCACCGGCCTCTGCTCACTCTAGGCCGCCGTGTGTGACGCTGTGTTCGTTGTGAAAAGCGAAACTATTTGTTTGGCCTTCCAAAAGAGGACAAAAACTAGAAATCAGTGGTTAAGTTGTATTGACAACACGGTGCCAGAACAACTTCAACCCAAATATTCAGATGTGTGCAGACCATTTTATGGAGGACTGTTTCCTGAACATGCGAGAGTAGATAATGTGGCTGTTCTGACTCACAGTCTGTAAGTACCTTTTTTATATTTAAAGGATTTGCCAATGACAGTTCAAACACGAGTTTTGAGCAGTGTAAAGCAGCACTTGTTGTTTGTCATTTCTCCAATCACAAAATGCAGACATGGTTTTAGGTTTACGTGGCGCGATGCAACGCAACACGTTAAATAGACAGTATAAGTCATTATAATCCATCATTTTTGTCCCCACTGGATGCAACGAATGCCTCGTTTATAATGGGTTTTAATGTTTTTGAATCATCGCTCCGTCCGGACAGGGCATCATCACAGTATGGTGAGGGGCGTAACATTTCCGTCACACAATGGATTTATTATTATCAATGTTGACAACAGTTGTGCTGCTTATTGATGAGAATTCATTGATGAATAGAATGTTCAAAAGAACAAAATTTATTTGAAATAGAAATCCTTTATAACATTATAAATGTCTTTACTGTCACTGCAGTTTAATGTGTCCTTGCTGAATAAAAATATTAATATCTTACGTGAACAGAAAGAAAAGATGAAATCAATACTATTGTAACATGTACCTGTAATGTGTTTTGATATTTGTACAGGTAGAATAACACATATTATTTGTCACTTTCAAACAGAAACTGATGATATAAAGAACAATTCTCCTAAAAAGCCCCTGAACATAGAGAAGAGGAGACACGTATATCTTACAAACGGAAGATACAAATTCTATATATATTATTATAAAATAAATAAATAATCTTAATCACTAGTATCAAAACTAACTTTTGAGAAGAACAAAATATGTTAATGAACAATAGGGATGCATCAGTTATTTGTGTTTTATATTTAGTACTTATGAGCCTTTTTAAAATATCTAGCCTATATTTATATAATACTATAAATCACAATTAAATGTCAATGCAGGGTAGAATGTGGGTTTGGAAGCAGATTTCTATAAATTGCATTCAGACGTCTCATTAAGCCTGTAGCCAATCACACACGCCTTCTGTGTCTACTAGTCAATTATATGCCAGATTTCATTACCCCATTGCAAGTCACATGACTGATGAGTCCTGATCAGCTATATCTATATGTACATGTCTTGTTCAAGTTCATGAGTTTGATGTGGGTGTTTCACTGCAGACGTCACACTCAATAACACAGCCAGCTGTAGCTCAGGGGGTGTGTGATTTCTGGTTAAAGGGGTTTTTCAGTTTTGCCTTCAGTTAGATGTTAATGTTACTAATCATTTAAGGTTAGGCCACAATCAGTGCGTTCTTACAAGAGAAATGAGGTACTTGTAAAGATGGAGTATCTACATTGTGGTTTAAGGAACTGAACTACTTCAGTATGCGTGTCAGTAGACTCTCCTTCTGTTCTCCAGGTGCACTAGCTGAGTTTTTGGACCCCCAGCAGCAGGTTGTGGTTGGTGTTGGAGGAACAGCTCGACTGCACTGCCGTTTCAGCAGCTCTGGGCCTGTGGCTTCCTGCTGGATTCATGACCGTGAAAAGGTCTGAGCTGTTTGTGAAGAGGAACATGTATTTAATTAATGTGATTCTCCACACCTGTGGTTCCTCTGGTTGGACGCCTGTGTGAACTTAAGAACTGACTTCATGAATCCACTGCAACACACTTGTTTGTTTGAAAGGCATTGAGCAGAGATCAACAGAATTGGGGGAAAAAAAGCTTGTTTGATATATTCAGTGTGCATGTTTCTCATTAGGTTGTGTTAGAAGGGCCGCGAGTGTGTGTGACGAACACCAGCAGTAGCAGCACCCTGGTTCTCTCTGATGTTCTTCCTGTAGATGTGGGGAGTTATTCTCTTTTTGTTTGTAACCGAGGAGGCACAGCTCACTGGACCATAAGCCTCCGAGTCATTGGTGAGAACTTTCAAATCTAGCTTGCTTTAGTCCTTAACCTGTTCTTTAGTGTGTAGTCAGTACATGTCTGTGGTGATGGCATGACTGCCAGTAATCAGATTGCCTTTTTGATCTCATTTAGTATTTATATATCGTTTTAATATTTATTCATATTAATTATATTTTCAGTTTGTTTTAGAAATTGTCCTTGTCATTTTCTTTTATTCATTTTATTTCTATTTAGCTTTTATTTATTTAATTGACCATTTTTCCCTTCAGTTTTTTAATCGAGGTCACGATGTAGAAATTAGTACTTCTCATTTTAATAATTTTTAAAATGTCTTTTTTTGAATAGCTTTGAAAATCGTGTTCAGTTTTAGAGAAAATATGTGGGAATTACCTTTAATATTTCTGCTTTAGCTTACTTTGGGTTTAATTATTATTTCTTTGCATTTATCTCTAAAAATCTTAGTTTAAGGTACAGGACATTGTGACTCGTTTATCATATTAATCTTTTTATGGGCATATATCACGCATGGCTTTAATTTTAGTTTTATATTAACTGGAAATACTAAATATTTTTTTACTTTAGAAGCATGTACATTGTTGTTTCGTATTCTACCATGTTACTACTATTTAAGTTAATACTTCATCTTTTTTAGTCTAGTGTATAAAAATCAGTTTTCATCATAATTGTAAATTTTTTCCCCCTATATTTTTTGAATAACTTTTTTTTTTTTTTCTGAAAAATAACTTTTCATTAACTAATTTTTTTGTAGTTCCCAATAACCTGCTTCTTTCACTTTGTTTCTCCCCAGGTCGTCCAGACCCTCCAGCCTCGTGTCCGTTTGTGTCCCAGCTGACCCACACGTCTCTGGTTCTGTCCTGGTCTGGGCCCTGTTTTGACGGAGGTTCTGCCATCACAGGTTACGTGGTGGAGTTTCAGAGGCTGGACCAATCTGAACCCAGTGACTGGACTGAACTCGCTGACCAGTGTCTGAACACCTCGTACCAGGTCCGCTCTGGTCTCGACCCGCAGGGACGGTATCACTTCAGAGTACGAGCCTATAACGCAGCGGGAGTCAGTGATCCCAGTGAGGAGTCAGACTGCATTAAGATGAACACTGCAGGTAGACAGATGCCAACTGTTAAACCATTTAAATGCATGCAAAATCCATATGCATCTGTTATAAAATATAAATATTATTCATGTTTTTAATATAAAGTGTGTTTTTTTGTGTAAAAAAACCCCTAAACTTATGTTTTATTTAGGCAGTATTAAGTGTATATACAGTGCAGTAAGGATGCTTGTGCTTCTTTTTGGAGTTAGTGATGCTCAAACAAGAGATTAAAGCAAGTTTAATGTGTTACAGGTGAACCACAACAGGAAGTGACCTCATATGTGGAGGTTGTGCCCGACACCACACACAAAGCCAGGGATCATTATCACGTTCATGAAAAACTAGGAGTGTGGGTATTAGTCTACTCATAAAATCAGGTCTAAAACTGATATTTATATTAAACGGTTGTCTTCTACCTCTGCAGGGGGAAGTTTGGGGAGGTGTACAGGATGAGCCATAAGCAGACAGGTTGGGTGTGTGCTGGGAAATTCTACCGGGCCCGTGTCTCCAGAGAGAAAACAGCAGCGCGTCAAGAAATCAAACTGATGAAAGAATTACACCACCCCAAGCTGGTGCAGTGTCTCGCAGCCTACGACACCTCGTCCGAGATCGTCATGATTCTGGAATAGTGAGTTGAAAATCCTAGACAGATATAATTTTTATTTTTTTTTTAAAGGGACACTCGAGATGGCCTTTTCAAATATACACACTATATCTAACATTTAAAGTGTTCTATGGAACTGTTAGCATGATCTTCTCTTATCCATTCCAACATTTTTCCCCCCCCCCCCCCCATTAAGTTAAGGAAATCGCAGATGTTTTTAATATTTAAAAATGCATTTATTTAATGGCTAGAATTGCTCCTATTTGAGAACTGTTTCAATTTTAGATTTAAAATGTGAATTTCGAGTGGTGGTCTGTTTGTACTACCAAAAATGTTTTACCGCTTTTTTTTTTTTTTGTAGCTAACATGTAGCTTTAAGCTTGTTAAATCATAACTTGTGTACGAATAGCCACTGTGCATTTCTAAACCCTAATTGTCTGCCTATTAAGTATTGAAGGTGGGAGTGGTTTGGGAAGGATAGTAGATGCGAATTTCGTAGCACCACAGAACCCAACGTGGGAACTACTTCGTCGATCTGGCAGGAATCAGTACTCATAGCAAAGGAATGTTCACCCGACCTGAAAACCCGAGCACATTGTCGTGTGAACCGCGCTGGCCGACTCCGCTCAAGATCATGACTGTTGGATGCCAGCACACGGGTGATTTATTTTCTTTTTCCTGTTCTCCCAGGCGAGGTCAAATAAATGAGTCGAAGTACCAAAACAGGGATCGCAGGATTTTCGGCTAAAATGTAAGACTTTTTAAGACCTGCACAAATAAATTGAATACCATACGAGCGGTATTATACCACCTGACTTTGAAATGTGCTGCGCTCATGTGTATTTAACTTTCCATCCCCCAAATTTAAAACCTCTTTTAAATTTTATATGCAAGACTTTCTTGTACCATTTAAGACTTTTTCCCCCTGATTTCAGTTGAGGCATCAGTCATCAGGCAAAAAATGCGTGTCTGGGCGTTTTCATGAAGAACTTGCACTGGACATATCTGAAAATGTCAGTGCATTTGTTTGTTCGAGACGCCGCACCGTACTTTTTTTTTTTTTTTCGGTCTAGACTCGTTTATAAATTATAATGGAATGTCTAAGTGAATATGGCCGAATACTGGATTTAACCCAAGTCTGTCTGTGAACTGAGGCCTTATGGCTTACATTTGAACTAAAATTGAAGCTTTGGACCTGCAGAAACCTGCAAAAAAAAAATTGTAGAAAACATTCCCCAATTGTAATTCCGCATAGAAACTATTCTTGATTCACCATGTTAATAAATGAGATGCACGGCATTACATTCCTCCCGTCTGGGTTCTGGTGGGTCGGTGTGTGTGTGTTATGTTGGGTTGTGGTTGGGGAAGAGCCACATGAGATGTCCCTTTGAGCATTCCCACTGAATCCGAATCAGACTCCCAGATGTTAACGTTTTAAATTCCAGAACCGGCTCTCCACACTGATGGCAGGTCCTGAACAGTCCTGTCAAACTGGATTTGTTGATCACCCATTTTCTTTCCTTCTGATCTGCTATTCCTCTTGTCATTGAAATGGGATCAGATGCTGTATCAGACAAAGATCTCATGGCATTTAAACGTTCCTCCAATCGCAGGGCAGTCTGTGCAAGTTCATCCTACAAGACGGAAAATAATCTGTGAGCAGTTTGGACTCACTTGAATGAATTGCTGATCCTAAAACTTTTTGATCTAAAGGTTTATTTAATGCTTAAATATTTTCATAGACAAATTACCGTGGTGTGCATTTCTTTGCAAAACTAACATTTTAATAGAATTGCTTTTTTATGAGTGAATAGTGAAGGAAAAGCAGCTAACAAGTGTCCAGCATACATTAATTCCTTAGTAGGCGTTTCCAAACTTTCCACTCAACTGTCCATTTTTACCAACCTTTCTTTTCTCCCAGAGCACTGTATGATCTTCCTCTGTAGTTGTGCTTGAAGATGAACTCTGCTCCATCATACAATTTTGTTCCTCGTTGTAACCCATCCTGACATCTGGGTCCGATCCATCCTCTATTAGTCGTTCAGGCTGTGCTTGTTTATCCTACATGGCAGAAAATGGTGACGCATGCAAGTTTCATGCTTTATTTAATATCAATTTCCAATGATGAGCAGTCAGATATGTTGCATGTCGATCACTTTAAAATTTGTATGTGGCTCATCCAATTAGTCTGATTTTTACAGATTTCAATCAAATGTGCATTAAAAACGGACTAGATTTACAAGTCTTTTAGTTCACATTCCAATTCCAAATGTGAAAATGAAATGTATGAAGTACCTTTTGGTTTTGGATTTTTAAATCGCAAGATTTTCCAAATATAAGCATGATTACATTTGTTGAATTTTTGCCAAAACAAGGAAATGTTACAATTAGTTTATAAACCCTAAAACACCGTACATGTATGGCTGATAACTACAAAGTTGGAATTGAGTGTCAAATAGTTGGAGCCAAGTTGTTTGCGGGAATAAATTAAATTTTGCAATAAATTAAGTGCTGCATTGCAAGCCAATGGTCACAAAACTAGCATATGTGAGCACTTACCGGCTGATATAACCATAGGGGAGGGACGTTGTAGCAGATCCCATGGACCTCAACGTTTGTGGACGGAAGATCTGGACTAGGCTGAGGTGAATCGCTCTGAGTCTGCCATGACAATTCATGTTCGAGATCGTTGTATCAGATGCAGTGTAAACCAAATGCATATAAGATTTAACAGTTTGACGTGAGTTAGTTAACTATAGCAAATAACCATTAAAGTGTGGCATAGGTTGACTGACCCAACAAACAGTCCATTGTGCTAGTGCTATATATAATTTTTTTTTTTTTTTGGCCAATAGTAGGATATTTTTAGACTTTTTCCCCAGTATCTACTAGCAAAGTGCCCCAATGTACCTGATGACCCGGCTAACATACCTCAGACTTGAGTGCAGATGTGATTCTGCGTTTCCTCTCTTTCTAGGAGATCACTGGGAATGGTCTGTGAAAGTTCACCACACACCTTAATAACGAAAGTGAGGCAAACAGTGAAAATATGAACTCTGAACACACTTCCCGACCAACACAATATATTCTGTAAAAAAAATCCAATTTTCTAAAGGGTAGTGGTTGTACGTTACAAAATACTTTTTTTTCTATTGTATTTAACTTTTTTTTGTTTTTTTTTTGAAGTTTAGTTGCTTTGTCCTTGTCAGTTCTTGGTGAAAACGGAAAGAAAAATTTAAAATGTAATATATTAAACAAATTGCGATTTGCGAGTTTTTTTGTTTACGGTAGCTGGTCGACTACTGCTTGATGTGTAACCAGGTTACCAAAAGAGGTATACGAAACTGATTAACATTAGCTAGATAGGCTAAATAGTCCTCGGTATCCTCCCGCAATAAAACTATCTAACTTTTTTTTGTTGTTTGTTTATTTATGCTCAAATCAAGAATATACACAAGAATAAACAAACAATACATAAAGAATAAAAACAATATAATAACACAAAAGAAAGGGAAGAAAAAGGGGGTTGTTCTACATTACAAACTGAAAGAATAAAATGAGAGTTAATGTCATTAAGAAGGGAAAGAGGTTACGATAGATCGTAAGGCCTTTTTTTTTTTTTTTTTTTTAAAATATTAACTGTCCAGCAAGAAAGAAGTCAGCTCCGGGTCACTGTTAAATCCCGCGAGATCTCGGAGCTGTCGCCACCGCTCGAACGCTCTGCCGATATTGATTCTAGTTTTGCCGTGAACTCTATTGCTTTCCCGTTTCGCTAGCAGGTTCTGTGCGGTCCGAAGCGAAGGTTTCAGTTTAGAGCGATCCATAATCCGTGATGACTAGCTGACTGTTTCTAAAATTACCTTCATTTACTGTAACCGCTGATCTCCAAACAACACAACCATCCGCGCCAGACTTTGTGTTGCCGGACGTGACGTAAACGCGCGGTTTCCTACCAAATCCGAGCCGCCACACTTAAACAAACCCCCATTCACTACAGCAAGCCTATAAATGTTGTTTTGGTCAGTAAGTATATTTTAATGTACTCGCTTAGTAATTAAGCTCACTTCTATCAAAACGCAAGCATTTAATCGAGTAGCTTTAAAGAGCTTTCAACAGTTCTCTCGCTCTGTGCTTTAAGCACGAACACCAGCACTGCCATCTGTCGACGTGGAGCAGCATGACAGTCTCTTAGTAGACCAGGTCTGTGGGACAATCATAACTTTTTTTTTTTTTTTGCAGAAATATAATCCAATACAGACCATATGGGGGAATATAGAGGAGAGAGAGGGAAAAAAAATTAACAAATTACAATTTACTTAAACTGTTCTATAATACGAGATGTCTTCAGAGTGTTTTTTTTTTTCATTTGAGTCATCACTTTTTGACATGGTGACAATGTAGAACAGAAGCAAATGTTTTGCGGCTGGTTTTAAATGGAAGGCATCTAGCCTTGTGGATATGGTATTTACCCATCATTCAAGTACAGTTGAAAACATAATCTAGCTGCTCATTGTCAGAAATATTAAAATGGAAAGGAACCTTACTGCTGGAAATACTACAGCGCTGATCATTGAAGCCAGAATTGTGACAGAAATAAAACAAATGTGAAATAGATTCTTCTTCCTCTTGGCAGAAAGAGCAGAGTGGAGAAATATTATGGTTAAATTGACTTTGATACTTATTACAAGAATAATGATGATTTATTTTATTATTAAACAAATTTATTTGGCACAGTCCATACCTTAAATTAATATTTGGTTGAAGTGCAGACCATTTCGTAACAAATTTGTTTAATAACAAAATAGTTGCATTTGAATTCCCTTATCCGTCCAACAGAAAAGCAGCAACTTGTGCATCATTACTCGGGGTTTCTCCGTCGTCATAATCTTTCCAGCTTGTGAATGTCGTACCGATTTTCTTTTTTGTGTGTGTTATTCAGTCTTTGTGTTCTGACTATTCATAATTTGTTATTCATAACTTTATTGATTCTCCCTAATTCCTCTGTTCCATCTTTTAAATCTTCCTTTCTAAAGTAGCCTACCGCTTACATATGAAAGTCTTCCAGTTGTGGCATTATAGGTGGCTGAAGTACACAGAAAATTGAGGACGAACACCCCAGCATTTGCCTGGAGTAACAAAAATCATTTAATTATATGAGCGTTTCTCACATTTGCAGTTCCTTCAAAACCTTTATGTAAGTTTAATGCTTTTTTTTTCCTTGATTGTTATACAATAGGTACAATATTTACTATTTAATCAATTGATAAGAGTTTGGGTTAAAAAGTAATCATAATTGATATATTACTGTTATACTAACTAAAAATTTTGTCATGTAATTTGGAGTCAGTAACGTAATGGACTACAATGTGTAATTAATCTACCCAGCTCTGCGTGTACATAATTTAGTTCTTTACCTGTCCAGCAGATAACAAGCAACCTCCATGTCATTCTTCATGCCTTTCTCCACCTTCAGCGCTTTCCATCTGGAATATTCCTCGCCAATGTTTACTCTGTTTTTCTGCCTCAGTCTGTCTCTCTCCCGCTTCACGTCTGTCCTCTTTCGCTTCTTGGGCAGAGCTTGTATTGTCTCAGCGGTTGATGCATAACAGTGATCCATTTCTTCCTCCGAAACTTCTGAATTGAAGTCCCGGCTGATCAGTGATAGACCTCTCACAGTCTCCTAAAACAACCCGTCTTACGGTTAAATATGGTGAAAATTACACTACTTTATAATGCATTGGCCTATACATCAAGTAATTGTAAAATAAGTTTTAAAAATAAATACAAATGTATGCATCCTTAACTCTAACCCCCTCAAAGATCCCCCAAGCTGTTTCCATGCATACCTCTGCTTTTTGTAAACAAGTCACAGGCACAGCTGTATTTATAAGATCTCGACGTGCCTTTCCCTCATCTGCTCTGAAATGGTCTCGTGAAAAATGTTCACTGCACAACTTCATGTGCTTTAAGTATCGAATAGTTAAAGTAATATCCTGATGAACCGCAAAAACAGCCAAAGCTTCAGTCGCTCAGGACAGTTCACTGGAAATCTGTGAAAAGTCACCTGTAAGGCTCGCTAATGCACTCTTAGATACGCGCAGGTTTTTTTCTTGAAGTTCTTGGATCCTGGAAATGTACACTTGTGCAATTTTTATTTATTTTTTAAAAACCCACCAGGACCAAAGTCAAAATGTAAAAAGAAACACACACAACTTGCATACAGCATCCCTGATCCTCTGCTGTAAACAACCAGCACAGCGCTTCCAGGATCATCATCTTTCTTGTTTAGTGGCAACTAACATTAAGGTGCATTTCTGCCACCTACTGTGCTGGAGTGTGGGCCAGCGTTTTGAATTTTATTTTTAATCGCGTCTCCCTTGGGAAAGGGATTTGACGGTCAGCAAATGAGAAGAGGCGTTGATCGTGATATCACTGCTTTTTTGTTTTTTAGGTCAAGTAATAAAAAATAATTGGGGGGGGGGGACAAAAAAAGCAATATTCTCTGCTCTCCAACGCTGGGGGCGTGTCTGGGCGGTGCTGAAACCAGTCACACTCGCTGTAGAATTTGACCAATCGTCATCTGATTGGTTGAGTTCTACAGAATTTCCGGGAGACGTGTCGCGTTCTTTAACGTTCCGACTTGAAACAAAGATGCCGTGACGACAAACTCCCTCATGTTCCGTACAACTGGGGTATTATCGAAATATCAAAATTATTATAACGAGTGCTTATTTTAACAAAAGGCAAGTAAAACGGTTAAGAGTTAAATTTTACACGCATGCCTCCTTTGACGGGACAGAAAAATCCTCGGGATTTGGTACCGCATTACTCAAACGCAAACTGCGTTGATGAGCAAGGCCAAAGTTTACCATTCTCCAGTTCTCGTAGCTCTCCCGAGAAAAATGCTTGCTACACACAAACATATTCGAGGTGTCGGTAGTTGACGGCCAACCAACCGCCCGCAGCCTGAGTCTAGCCCTGGCGGCATCGGGGGGGAAAGCCGTGCAAGGAACCCGAATTTTTACACCACCGAAACAAACACTTGCGACCCATACTATAAACTCCTAACTACTGCGCGGTCTCGGTGTTGCCAACTATTTGCAATGGAAAGTAGCTAAACCCTGCTTGAAACAAGTATAGGTCTCTGCAGGAAAGTAATAGGAGTTCTTCTGGTGTTAATGGCGGTTGGCAAACCAACTTAAATGGTGCTTTCCCCCACCTACTGGATAGGAGTGTGGAGCGCATGATGATTGGAAGTTTGACAACTATAGCCAAAAAAAAAAAAATCTACACAAATATATTTCCGCTTTATTTACTACAACTGTATTCTAAATTCTATTTATCAGTCTTGTTTCTTTTAAGAAAATAATTAATTCATGAAATATTCTTGATTGCTTTGTCATTTCCTAACAGAACCTGAAGTGAAAAATTATTTATTTGATCCTAAAGCTTGAATTGGTTGAAATCTTGCTCCTTCATATGCATCACACTCTATACGTACATGTTCTATGTCCAATACGCATTCTTCACATTAAAACGTCTTTCCTGTTGCCAAACTTTCTTCTTTCTTGACCTACTTCTCTTGAATATGATGAAAGTGTCTACCTTTTGTTTCACTATCCCACTCATTTTTCTAATTTAGTAATGGGAGTTATGTTACAGATCGGGGCTCCGTTTTTAGACCATGTGTACTGAGGTGACGTCATAGTGACGGTTGGGTTAGGTAAGGGGGATCATTTTGATTGCACGATTGAGAAAACCCAGCAGTTTGAAAACACCCACAAATTCAGAAACGCCCACTTTCGCTCTGCAGAGACATCAAGCTCGCTTAAAGTAGCTAAATGACGTCACGCGGCATTAACATATTGATGTCATCACGTCTTATTTGCGTAATTGCATTCTGCGTAATGTCGGCACTTCAAAGCTGTTGAGCTGTTTTTTTTTTTTTTCCTTTTAGAGAGTCGCTAAAGTTGTCCCAAAAGCGCTTAGATTTTGGGCTAGGTGCTTTTTGAACAAAGAAAGAAAAAAAAAGGCCCCGCTTAAAGGAGTCACGTTTGCAGCAGGAATAATTAAGAGACCGTTGTACTTCGCGTAGGATAAGAAAACTCCAGTCTCATGAATAATTATGAGACACCTATGCATCAACCAAACGTCGCCACGGTTTTAAACCCGGAGACTAAAATAGCGGAAAGAGAATTGATTAGTTCATCTCTTGAGTCTTCAGGTTTGAGTCGTTCGTTCTTTTGTCACGTGACTTGACAGCACTGGATAGAGAAAATAGTTAATTTACAAGCTTCCTTACAAAAGGGTGCATAGTTATTATTATTACTCTTACAGTTACGTGATGTGTTTCTGGTCTCAAATTGTAGCTTTTTACTTAGTTTATAAATGTGTGAATTGCTGTCATGTTGTTTTCCATAACACAATGTTGTAACGAAGGTAATAAAGAGTTGGTTATTAAGTCTCTTTCAGGCTCAGACTGCATTGGTTAAGCTTAAGGGGCTGTCACGTGATGAACGAACAAACGACTCGGAAACAGGTGAACTGTTGATAATTCAAGTAAGAACCTATAGGAGGTTGCGCTATGCGCGATTGAACGCATCGCTCCCCGAGACCGACTCGTTTCTTCCGAGTATATTAAGATCGTTCAAATGAACGATTCGTTCAGACCGACCCAACATCCAAGGTCCCAGGCCTTGCACCGCTCAGTCTGAAGCTCTGGTACGCACAACTACTTAATGCTAAAATAAGCAAACAATAAACTTACACTACTTGGTGGGAGCGTACTGCCGACGATGCAAGCAGATGTCGGCGGGGAAGGCGAGGGATGAAGGCCGGGGAGGGGACGTCGGCTCGGCCCGTTCCAGTAAACAGGGGATTATCGTGAATCCCAATTCCTCCGATGGAAGTATAAAACTACCCGGTGTAAAATGATCACTGCAGAGGTGGGTTTTGGTGGTGATCCTCAGCTCTCCATCAGATTGCTCTTCATAAAATTATTCCAACTTTTCTTCATATAATTGTTTTTTAGGAAATTTAAATAAGGAGACCGAGCTATTTTGTGAATTATCGCAACCTGGTAATACGCATTTACGTGACGCAGGCATAGCTTGCTGGCAAACTGGGCTGTAGTAACAGTGTTAGGGGAGGGGCTTGCTCAGTGGCTCCAGTGTGTCCTCGAGACATGATTTCAGCCCCGCCCATAAACATCCTGTGCAAAACCCTTTAATGGCCTGTTTAACGCCACAGTTCAGTACTACGTAGTTCACAGACTTTGCAACATGTTTTCAGCAATACATTTATGCGTTTAGAAATTGTGCATGGTTTTTGAACTGGAACTTAAGAGGATTGATTATCACGTCTTAGAATTAAACCGTTAATGTCAAACTTCATATATAAAATACAAAACTAACTTTTCATACGGATGACTATTTCAATGCATGCTATGTGTTTATATGAAATGTATAACATTTTATATAATAAAGTATATAAAATGTGTATTTATTCAGAGGCCGGGAAACATCTGATGGTGTTACATGGGACTCCGGAGTTTGTGGCCCCAGAGGTAGTCAATTATGAGCCTGTAGATCTGGCTACTGACATGTGGAGCATTGGCGTCATCTGCTACATCCTGTAAGGGCTTAGAAATGGAGGTGGAGGCCATAAACTGCTTCATTCTATTTACTAATATGTGCACTTTCAATTTTCTTTTCCACCGTTTCCCAGACTGAGTGGCGAGTCTCCATTCCAGGGAAACTGCGATGCCGAAACCTTGGCTCTGGTTACTGCAGCGCAATGGGAGTTTAACCCTGAGAGTTTTGATGGCATCACTGATGAGGCCAAAGATTTCATCAGTGGCCTATTGAGGGAGGATAAGAGGTGAATGAAGAAATGCGAATCGAGAAATTAGCATGGTCACATCATGCATGTTTTATTCAACAACAGTCATGCAAAATGGTTATGGCAAAAGTTATTCAAGTCTCACGTTCTATTGTTGTATGCGTTTTTTTTTTTTTTATATTCCATTTTTACACTCCTAGAACAAGACTATCATGTGAGAAAGCATTGGCTCATCCCTGGATAGCTTTATTTGATGACTCAAACTCCAGATCAACCAAATCCCTTAACAAAGACAAGATGAGACGGTTCCTGGCCCGGCGGAAATGGAAGGTATGAAATTTAAGAAGTTACTTGCAGCTGTTTTAGAATCAAGATCTCTGATGGTTCTTGATTTTTCAGGTGGTCATAAATATTACTTTTTCTCTTTTAAAACTGCGAATCATGCACGCATCTGTTCTGTCTTGCAGAAAACCGGTAAAGCCCTGCTTGCTCTGAAAAGGATGGTTCGCTGCAGCAAATCTGATGCACTGCATTCTCCCTCCATTTCTGTAGATGGTAAGACCCGTGAGAATCTGTTTGTCCAACTGATGCAGTGTTTAGAAAGCCATTACTTTTGCAATTCTGTTGGTTTGCCCTCTTATGATGTCCCTGCGATTTCAGCGAATGCTCTGAGGAAAGAAGCCGAACAAGCTGTGGCATCTCTGGAAAAACAATTGTGGAGTGAACCACGTTTCCATCAAGCCCTGCATGACCTCACTGAGAGCTGCGGAGCCACGGTGCACCTGGCCTGTACAATACAAGGTACTGTACTGCTTAGTGTTTGGCAAAAAAGCATTTTTCATGTTTTTGAAAGTAGGTGATACCAGACACTTTTGCAAACCAGCAGAAATGAAAATGCATGGCTAGTGTGATTGTTTAAAATTGCTGCATCTTTTCAAGATCCTCCTGCAGTACAAGACTGTGAAATAGGGTTTTTATTGGACCATAATTCTCTGAAATGACTTCTGTTTGCAGGATATCCTGAACCTGAAGTGGTTTGGCTGTTTGATGAAGCGCCGCTGGAGAAGACCAGATGCGTTCAGATGCATTATGATAAGAACGGCACTTGCACACTCACCCTTGCTCAAGTACAACCAGGGGATTCTGGGATTTACAAATGCTGTGCGTCCAACAGCCTGGGGCAGGCGCGGTGTTCTGCCAGACTCACCGTGCAACTCTAGAACATCAAATCTATGATGTGAAGTGTAAAGAAAATTGCAGATTTCTAATGCGAAATGGAATATTTGGGACCATGTGCAAAAATGATTGAAACAAAAGTGCTTTCAAACTATCCACATTTTACGTCACTCGAAGCTGTTGTAATTCACAATTTCTGAATTGTTCTATTGTTGATTAAGTCACGATTTTAATGTTAGTTTCAAGTTTAATTTCTGTAATTTTCCCTGGTGTGAAACATTTTAGCCATTCATTTTGTTTGAGCATTGTGTTTTTCTACAGAACCTGGGCATGATTTGATTCGGCTTACTTTAAGACAAAGAAATTTTAAAATGCTACATTTGTTGTACGTGCATGTGTGTGTATATATGAAGAATAAATGTATTAAAGTTTTATTAAATTAAGACGTTTTATTTTTAATGGCTAATCCATGAATACATAAAAAATCATTTTATAAACTTGCCTGAAATCACTGACCAGTTGGTCTGTTATGGGTTAATCTGACATTCAGTTTTAACTTTGGTCTTCAGGAGGCACAATATAGATTAATAACAACGTCTCTCTTTAAGAGCATGTATAATCTACACCCCAATCACGGTCAAAGCCTTTTCCACTGAAAATAACACTCAGCGATTCGATTAGAAAAATAAGTAAATGGCAATGCAACAACCAAATATGACAATATTCGATAACAGGCACAAGAACAAATGGTAAACTGTATATTGCAGATATATTAAAAAGCGCTCAACGTGTTTTCTGTCCCAAATCTATTTTACTGCATTAGAAGAGCCACATAAGAACTCAAACTGGCTCATTTGCTTTATGAAGATTACAGGTGTTTGATTAAACAAATGGTACATGACTTAAAGGCACAATGTCATTTTTGCCGGTAGAGGGCACGTATTCAAAATAAATAATGAAAAGTGTAGTTTGATGACTCTGTGAGTGCGAAATCTTACATATTGTGCCTTTAAACAAACAGTCGCTCATTTATGCTTCTGAAATGAACTCAAATATTTCACTACATTTTGAAAACGTATTCATATTGAAGCCGGTCTCAGGGTGAAGGTCTGATTTCTTCTGGTCTCTTCTGAATCCGCTGCTGTAATAGATTCCAGGCTTTCAACACCTGGGGAAACACATGCATTAATGATGAGTTGCATGTTTTGAGGTTAATAAAGCCCATCATCCATCAAGTCGTTCCTGATCTGGTGTGTGTACCTGTCTCTGAGTAACGTCAGGTTCCCACAGTGTGCACAGCACTACGTTAGCATGTTCTATCAGCTTTGCATTCAGCCACTGGCTCTTCAGTCTCCTCAAGGCATCTTCCTCCTTCACACCATCACGCTGGACTATACGCTTCACTGCCTGAAACCGAGAGTGAGTTAACACATCTAGAATGTCCTAATATTGTTATATATATAGTGAGATACAAAAATCTGATTACTAGTAAATTTTTTAATTTAAAACTCTTTTCACAAATTCTCAATGAAAAATCTTCTTGAGCTTCAATGGAAGAAAATCTGACAAAAAGTCACAATCAATGCCACTAACTACCGTTCAAAAGTTTGCCTTTTTTTAAAGTTATATTTATGGGCTTTTGAATGTGATCGGCACAGGAAAGCAATTGGGCGGAGAGACAGAGAGAGCGGGGAACAGGATCATAAAAAGGACCACGAAACGGGATTGAACTCGGCCCCCACAGTGCGCTATATGACGGCGCAATAACCCGAGAATATGGGGGGACTGCAGGTCTTTTAAAACAAAATAGTCATCTTTTATCAGCAAGGGACACCTTAAATTAATCAACACTGACGGTACATTACATTGATGTTACAAATATGTATATTTAAATAAATGCTGCTCACTGTCTATCAAATAAATCTGAAAAAAAATTAAAAAAGGTTATCACCATTTCACAAAAAATCTAAGTTTTCAAACATTGCTAATCAGAATGTTTCTCGAGCACCAAATCGTTATATTAGAATGATTTTTGAAGGCTCATGTGACACTGAAGACTGGATGTAAGATGATCTTGATCCCAGCATTGAAAACATTTTTACAATATATTAAAACAGAAAAGGTATTTTAAATTGCAATATTTCACAATTTTACAGGCCTTTACTGTAATTTTTGATCACTAATGGCAGCATTGGGGAGGAAGAAAGAGCACTTTCGTTCAAACAAAAATCTTTGAGCAGTGCTCAATCTGAAATATTTCTTATATATCAAGCTCTTTGTTTTGAATTTTTCAAAGTGCTGTTTTTTTCATGTTTAAATCCCAGAATATGGTCTCAGGCCTTTTGACCTCACAGTATTTAAAAACAAAACAAAAGTGTGTCTATATTAAAGCTTTAGCACCTCTTCCTCTGGGATGGTGGCCACCCAAACCTCATGCACCAAATATGTCCATCCCGCCTCGAGCAACACGGCCGCATCCACTACACAGACACGCTTACCTGAAAAGAAGAAGTGAGAATGAATCACACTTAAAACAGAAAAAGTTCAGATAGAGCATGAGATGAAAGTGATAAATGCTTCACCCTGCTCCTTTGCTTGTTTTATTCTTTTCTTCACCAGCAGAGCAATCTCAGGCCACACAATATCTGTCAGAGCTCTCAGATGCTCCTGAAAAACAAACACAAATACAATGTGAACAGGAGGGAAAATGTGTTCTGAATTCAATTATATTTATCTGTCGAGTTAAATTACCTGATTACTAAATACTTTTCCACCCAGTACTCGTCTGTTGATGGTCTTATCCTCGTTAAGAATATCTGACGGCAAAAAAAAAAAGTTTTTCTGTGGGGAAAAACTGCAGGCCAGTATAAAGTGAGATCCATTCGGTGACTATACACATCTCCTCTCCGTACCTGGGCCGAACTCCTGGACGACCTTATGATAAGCGGATGTTCCCGGCAGGTAGGCCTCGTGACCGAGCTGATCGCAGTCAATCCTCACGGCGCCGAGAGCCTCCAGTCTGTGTGCTATAGAGCTCTTTCCAGACCCGCTGCCGCCCGTCAGACCAATCACATACGAATCCAGAGGTAGATCTGGCTGCGGCTGCAAACACAAGAACAGCTAATTAAACCAATACTAAGAGCTTTACCTTTACGTGGATGAAATGTAAGTAATAAACAATAACTTGAATCTTTTGTAAAACTACATCAAGATAAAATGTGAACGCCAAGTGAAATGCTACAATATATAACAACACTTATGACCATAATTAATAACATTTTAAAGTTTGGGGTCAGTAAGATTACAACAAATATATGAAGCAGGCCACACGTGTTCTACATCGATCATAACTCAGAAATGTTTCGGGCGCAAATATTAGAGTGATTTTTGAAGAATCATGTGACACTGGAGTAATGATGCTGAAAATCAGCTTGATCATGAAATAAATGAATTACCAAATACTACAATTGAAAACAGTGATTGTGAAAAGATAACAAGATACTTTTCTATTGTAGTTTTGTATCAAATAAATGCAGCCTGGTGTGAGCAGAAGAGGCTCTTCAAAACATTTAAAAAAATCCTACAACCCAAACTTTGAAGGCACTTTATATGAATAAATACATCATCTCAAAAAAAACACACCAATAGAGAGCCAAGCTAAATCATGCATCACATGACCAACATGCACATGACTGAATGGTCTTCATTAAATTACACAGCAGTCACACAATGCCATGATTCTTTAAATGAATGTCTGAACACCCAGTGATACGGAAAAGACAATAAGTTCTGTCACTCTTTTTGCTTAACAATGGGTTTTTGTGCATAATCCTGCAAAATTGCCTGAGACGTCTTCTATGTTCCAATCCACCCTGAATAAGAACACACTATTAACCAAGTCCTCATGGAAAAGTCTTCTTTCCAATAACACATAGTTAAATACGCCAGTCATGTTTAAAAAGACAAATATAAATATAACCGTTATGGACAAATGCATGATGTATGGATGAATAGATGAAACGCATTACGTGATTGTGGAATTGTAAGTACTATAAATTAAGATAAATGAATGCGGGATGTTCGTACAGATGGATGTTTGAGCAGCGTGCCCAGCATTCTTGTTCTCAGGCTGGAGGAACTGATCTTCTCCTCCTCGATGTCAGCATGGTGGGCGTCTTTCAACAGCTGGATCTCGTACAGAACCAGTTCAGCCAATCCCTGCACAGAAAAGACCACTTAATCTCACACTATGAACAAATAAATGACTACAAATGGTGAAACATAGAGAACAGCAAAGTCCAAACGCACTGGGGTCACCATGGTCACACTGAATTCACACGGATAATTAAGTTCAAAGTTTAGTTCACACATGTCTAGTTTATGACTTACTGAGGATTAAACATTTGAGGGGTGACAATAAATCCGCATTAAACTTCACGAGAAAGACAAATTATAATGAATAAACTACAATTATATAATACTTAAAAAATTAAAAGTCTTTTATGCTCACCAAGACGCATTTATTTGATCAAAAATACAGTAAACCGTAATATTATGAAATATTATTACAATTAAATAGCGTTTCTGTTGGAATGATTTTACAATATAATTTTATTTGCTTGTGATCAAGCTGGAATTTTCAGCCTCATTACTCAGCTTCAGTGGCAACATGATCCTGCAGGACATCTTCTAATAGGTGATTTGCTGCTCAAAAAATTATGTTGTACCAGTTGTGTGAAACCGTGACCATTTTCAGGATTCTGTGATGAATAGAAAGTTCAAAAGAACTGCATTTACTTGAAATAGAAACATTTAGTAACATAGCTTACTGTTCACTGTTGATCAATTTAATGCAATCTTGATTAATAAAAGATTTTAAGCTATTTAAAAAATCTAATGACCTCAACATTGACCGATAGTATACATTGTTTAACAACCATAAAGAGATTCAGATATTTTTAAGTTCCCGGAATACATTTTGAGTATGTATGGTTGTGTTCTTATGGCTAACGATTAAAGATTTCTACAGGCCTCGGTTAACAAACAATAACATTCTCACATAAGTTCCACGCTTCTGTTGACAGCTTCCAACGCCTTTCTTGTCGCCTCGCTGACAACCAATGCAGGCAGCCAGGGTCGCTTATGGAGGGCCGAAGGGGGGAGGAGGAACGAGTTTGTACTGAGCGGATGGCTTCCGCGTTCAGAAAGTCCTGGAGCTCTGCACACGCGGATAATAAGGCTCGATCAACTCCTTCAAGGACCGTTTTACACAAAAAGCAGAAACACATTAAGAATTACTCAAAAAACATTCTGACCCATTTTTTTGCAGGCCACACCTGTTTTGACACATTTCACAAGAGTTTTTTATCAGTGATTAAACAACGGGTGGAAAACGTCTCAAAAACCTCTACTAAACATTCACTCCAAGACCACCGTGATAAACTTTCAAAGCTTTTTAGAGTAGCTTTGAACAGCTTTAGAATGTCATCACTTGCGCAACAAAAGATTCTCTGCAGTGATGGGTGCCGTCAGAATGAGTGTCCAAACAGCTGATAAAAATATCACAATAATCCACACCGCTCCAGTCCAACAATTAACATCTTGTAAAGGCAAAAGCTGCATGTTTATAAGGACCAAATCTATCATTACGATGTTTTTAACTCAAAACTTGTGGATTATGTGATTTTATCTAGCTGTTTGGACATCATTCTGACGGCACCAGTCACTGCCATAGAATCCATTGTGAGCAAGTGATGCTTAAAATGCAAAATTTCTCCAATCTGCTCCGAGGCTGCACGATTTTATTTGGTGGTGAAACGATGGTTCAAAGCTTTCTAGAGGGTCTCCACTTACTTTTTAGTAGTTCCTGGTCACACACACCAATGACAAAGCGTCTGTTGGCCATCAGACAGGAAATATTCAGCAGCGTCTTGTGGGCCCCATGCAGACGGTCAAAAGTGCCCCCAACCACCACATCACTGAACGTCTCTAAAGGTTTTAATTGTGCACCACTTCCTCCTCTATCATCATCTTCCTCGACCTCTTTTAGTCGTGGGTACAAAAGCACAGATGAGAGAGTCGGGTTGCAGATGTAGCAGTGACGCGCGTACTTCTGCAAGCACTGGGTGACCAGCGAGGACTGGCCTGAATCCTGGATGGGGTAGTCTGTCAGCACTACTTCTGGCGAGTGGGACAGCGTCTGCGGGGTGGGAAAAGGGCCGCTGCTTCCGCTCAATGCCACAGATTGGGCACGGACGTTACTGAGCAGCACCCTGACGTCAAGGTGTGCGCAAATGTCAGCGGCATTGCTGTAAAGGCGGGAGATGAGAGTGCAGAGATCCACCACGGGCGGGATGTAGACGGGCCGCACCTGGCCACCTGTGCTCAGGTTGAGGCCGGGGTGGAGATGGACGTACAGTGTGCGCTCGACCACCTGGGCAGCAGACGTGAGGACAGGCGCGATGCGGAGAGGGAGGACGTGTAACGGAGACGTAAGGACCAGGATACCGGTGCTGAACATAGACATGATTGACAACTTTCTGATCTTAAGACACTGAAAGATATAATACAGATCTGATTCAAATTAACACATTATTTATGCAGTTCCATAAAGAGATACTTATGAAAATGTATATCTTGAATGCAATGTAAGTCACTTTGAATAAAAGCATCTGTTAAATGAATAAATGTAAATAAATATCCAATTAGGTATCTTGGACTGTTATTTACGTATGCACATATTGCAACTTTAAATTGTTTTAAGTACTTGTAATTTGTAAGTACACACATGCATATTTTTCTACCTTATTTTATTCTTTTGAGAATTGAGCTATAAGACAAATAGAATTCTGATCTTCAAAGAGATTTGAAATAAGAGAACACAACAGAAATATCACTGAATTTTGAAATTTGCACACGGATTAAACTGTGCTGTATAAATAAAACCTGGCAAATAACTCTAATAATTAAAATTAAAAAAAAGAATCTATAAAAATATAGCTCTCATATGAAATGAATGCATATTTTGATTAGAATAATTCAATAAACATGAGAAAAATTACTGTAATAATTAGAATGATACAAATTTTGATTAATTCAATAAAACCTGGTAAAAATTACACCAATAATTGAAATAAAAAATAATCTTTAAAAATATAGTTCTTATATGTATCGTGCAATTTTTTTAATTAATTCAAGTGACAAAAATTACCATAATAATTAGAATAGAATAGACATATTGCTCTCAGTCGTGGATCTTTTGATTAAAATCCAATAAAACATTAAAAAAATTACTAATATTTAGAATAAAACGGAAAATAACAGATTAGAGGAATTTCACACACACACATATGCAGATAGAACTTCATTGAATACTTTAATAATTTACAGCAACTACATACGTTGAAAAATTGTTGATATCTTATATATTTATCCATAAATTATTCCAGATTAGCACAAAACAACACAGTTGATCCGGAACAACATACTGTAGCGCCAGACTACTTGGAGCAAAACCTAACGTACCTGAGTATATT
>JADLZN010002857.1:0-386066 GCA_018155175.1 Sinocyclocheilus anophthalmus
GTAGATTATAATTCTGGAGCTGGAATATTAAAGTGTGAAATATTAAGAAGCTTTCAGAAGCATCTCTCTGTCCCTGAAGTCTTTATAACTAGACTGCACTGAATCTCTCTCAGTCTGATGTGTGTTTACTGGCCGTGTGTTTGTCTTTCTACGAAGGCTCGGGGATGAATCTGATGGATATATTTGAGAAGCAGTGGTCTCGGGTTTGTCTGGACGCCGCAGCGCCGCAGTTAGCCGAGCGACCGGAGACTGAGCCCGTGACAAGCCGTTTGTGCAATACACTCTTTTCCTCGTAACAATATCAGTCTCAAGCCTCCGCTGTAAGCTGAACTGCTTCATTGTTTGTGTGTGTTCAGGGCTGTGTGTCTCTGTATTACACTGAACGCTATGGGTTTGCAGAGAGCTGTAACGTGGTGGCCTTCACTGGAGACAATCCTGGTAAACGAAGCGCTTCTGTCACTGTCAGTCTAAAGCATGGAGCAGGAACATGTTATACTGAACAAACGGGTGATGCATGTGTGGTTTTACAGTGTCTTTCTACATCTTATCGCTGCTGAGATCTGACTGACTGTAGATGGCAGCAGCAGCACACGAATGCAGTCTTTGCTTTGAGTCAATATATACTGTAGGTAATATAATGCGTATATTTAAAGTAATTCAGTTATTAACAATAATTGATATTAAACAAATATATTACTCTATATATATATATATATATATACATTCACACACACACACACACACACCTATATATATTCACACACGCCTCGCACGCAAACACATCGCAACACTCTGCCCACTCGCTCTCACACAACACACCACCACACACACACAACACACTCGCACACACACACACACTCTCTCTCGCTCTCTCCCTCTCACACACAAAAACACTCTCCTCTCTCTCTCTCCTCCCAACACACACACTCCTCTCTCTCTCTCCACACACTCTCTCATTCACTCACTCTCTCTCACTCACTCACAAACACACACACTCTCTCTCACACACACACACTCTCCCTATCTCTCTCACACACACACACACACACACATCACACACACGATTCTCTCTCTCTCTCTCTATCTCTCTCTCTATCTCTCTCTCTCTCTCTCACTCTCTCACACTCACACACACATTTACACACACTCACACACACACACACTACATATAAATGATCAGAATTTATATGAATTTGTAATAATTCATAGAATTTACAATACAAAAACTTTTAAAAATGTTATAGTATATTTTTTATAACGTATAAAATATAGCAAATAGGCATGTATGTGTAAAGTAAATTAAGTAAACTTTTTATTTAAAATAATGCTTTAGATAAATATAGTTTTATAAAAATGAACGGCAAGTATATGTATGTATTATTATTATTTTTATTTATATAAATTATAAAAGAATATAATTCTATGGGTTTAGGTACAAGATAATGAAACTAAAGTAATTTTATTTTATATTAGATAAAATATTTGTTAATAATAGTAATACTAATTTTTAATAATTATATACAAAGTAAGTAATGGTTTTTTTTGTTAAAGTACATTTCGAATATCTCCATGTTAATTTTAATTAATTATAAATATAATACATTTAAATGGATCATTTTAAGACTCCCGTTAAGACTCAGGACAGCAGATGAGCTGATGTGGTGAGAGCTGTGTAATTTATTAGACCACGTTTTATGAAACTGCTAAAAAATGACGATGATGCATTTCAGTTGACGAAGTTAGTCGTTTCCATTTTGCTGAAATGGGTTTTCGTGATGTGTTGATATTAGTATTCAGGGATCATTTTTCTCGGCTGCTGAAGCTCCTGTTAGCAGGTGATTTATTGAATGTTTTTTCCTGCAAGGCCATCAGCATCACCGCTGACCGCCTGCCGTTAAACTCCAGCGAGTCGCAGATGAGAACATGTCTGTAACTGTGTGTTCAGCAGTAACAGCCTCTTCCAAAACCTTTTCTTTGCCTTTCATAATATCAGAGACATCTTTATTAGCTTTCTGACGTCCTTCCAGACTTCCTCTCTGTTTGGAGACGGTTTTATTTGTCTGATTTAATGAGCCGATATGTTTTTGGTTTCAGGATCTCTGGCTGGTATGAGGCTACGGGAAGGAGATCTAGCGGTGAGTGACTTTTTAATACGCATGTAAAAATGCAAAAAACACGTTTATAATCAGGGACCTGAATTGTTTAAAAGTGACAGTAAAGACAGTTCTAATGTTACAAAATGTTCTATTC
The DNA here is from genome assembly GCA_018155175.1 of Sinocyclocheilus anophthalmus. NCBI lineage: Eukaryota > Metazoa > Chordata > Actinopteri > Cypriniformes > Cyprinidae > Sinocyclocheilus > Sinocyclocheilus anophthalmus. Next base: position 2,251 of record JADLZN010002857.1, read on the forward strand.
ATATAAATGCTGCTTTTCTGAACTTTCTGTTCATCTGTGAATCCAGAAAAATAAAATGCATCACAGTTTTCCAAAAAATATTTAGCAGCACAACTGTTTTCAACATTATAATAATCAGAAATGTTTCTTGAACAGCAGATCAGCATATGATCGGATTTCTGAAGATCATGTGACACTGAAGACTGAGGAATGATGCTGAAAATTCAGCTTCGATCACAGAACTACATTACAGTTTAACAGAGGTTCACATAGAAAACAGCTGTTTTAAATAATAATAATATTTCACATTTTGACTGTATTTGTGATCAAATAAATATAGCAGGAAGAGACGTCTTCTAAATACATTAAAAAATATAATGACCCCAAGGTTTTTAAACTGAATATTTATGGATAAAAAAATACCCCCAAATCTGTTTATTTGCTTATAACTTTTTAAAAAAATTATCTCACTACTGGTGAAAAGTACATTGGGATTACAAACTGCTAGTTCTATTATATTATTGTAGTACCTAAAATAAAAACTAAAATCCATAAAAAAATACATTACTGAATTTATAAAACTTTAACAGAATAAAAAAAAATATATCAATAATTACTATAGATTTAATATTGTGTATGTTATAATAATTAATAGTTATTTCTTAGATATTAAAATTCATTTACATTTTTCATTTTCCATTTATTTTTAACTTGAAGTACTGTTATAATTCAAAATGTGTGCATATATATATATATATTAAAATAATAAGACCTAAACATAATAAAAATGTCAAAAAACAGCAAACTACTGAAAAGGTTTAACTAAATCTAAAATGAAAATAACAATTTTTTTGAAAAAAATTAATAACTAATCTTAAGCCATCTGACCATTTTTTATGATTTTTTTTATTTTTTATTTTTAGCTCTGTAATTGCCTCCTGCATTTATGTTACTAAAATGAAATGGTGCAATTAGTGATATATCTGCTCTGTAAAGTGCTGAATGTATGATCCATACATCAACGCTGTGCTGTATAAACGCTGGATTGCTGTGTGGAATCATCTCATGACACACGCGTGTGTTTAACACGCTAAAGAATCCGCTCTGAAATCTCCAATCACTCTTCGACTCGTCTCTTCATCCGGCAGTTCTGCCTCGTTCATCCCGCTGCGTTTGAATGAATGTTAGCACAGACGCTTGCGGTTGTTTGCTCTGCTTTCTGCTGGAAAATGATTGTTGGAAGGTTGTTTGAGAGCACATGGACACGTAACCCAGAAGCTGCCTAAAATGACCAACACCTGCTGCATTTCTGGCTTTAGTATAAACTGAGGGAATGGGAACGCAAACTTTATTAAAAAAAAAATTTTTTTTTTATGTAATGTCTATCTTAAATTAATGAGGTGCATCCTAGGGATAGGATATTTGAACAGTATGAAGGAGTTACATGATACTGTGAACACTGAAGGCACTAAACTATTAAAAAAAGTGTTTTACAAAAACATTGATATGAAACACCACTTATTTGTGATATCGGGGCTCACAAACGTTTTTGTCAGGAATACTTAGACGTAAAGTAAAATTATTTGAAATATCCTCTGTAAAGCAAGTTAAAAGTTCAAAATTTCAATACACATTTGAATGTTTCTGTTCTATGATGTTGTAATGTTCATATAGGCATGCAGGGACAACATTAGATAAAAATTGATCATATCTTTTTTAGATGCGGTTTTATTTAGTTTTAATTGTGTAATATTATATATTATAGTGTGTGGGGGTATATATAAGATATCTAATATTATATATATAGCTATATATATTAATATATATACACCACACGATTTCCAAGTGTGGTATGGAATGCCCTACGATTTGATTTAACCACATATTAAAATATATGCCAATTTTTTTTGTTATGTGATTTAATTTTACATGATTTATTATTTTTATTAGTATTAGTTTTCATGAACCACATTTGTGAAACCCTGGTCTACAGAACTAATTTAAGTAACATTTGCATTTAAGTAGCAATTTCAGTAATATTTAAGCAGAAGCCTTTAGATCAAAAGAAAACATCATTTGATTTGAGTATGTCCAAACTTCTTCAGTGCATATTTTATAAATAAATTTGTATTGCTGTGTTTTGTTGAAGAAAAACATACAGCTCCTATTCTGACGATAGATGAAATTAAATTGCATAATTCAATAATTAACGATATGACATTGTTGTTGTTTACAGTATTAATTTCAGCCATGACTCATCCTTTCTGTGTGCATCGAGTGACAAGGGAACTGTGCACATATTTGCTCTGAAAGACACTAAACTGAACCGGCGCTCTGCGTAAGATGAATCATTTCACTAAAAAAAAAAATCTTGATTGTCATTTCATTACAGTTTTCGTTACATTCTAAGTGTTATTTAGAAATATCCTACTAGGTGTAGTTAGAGTCACTGGGTGTTATGTGTGGCATTTTGTCTTCTCTAGTTTGGCGCGTGTAGGAAAGGTGGGTCCGGTCATCGGGCAGTATGTGGACAGTCAGTGGTCTCTGGCTAATTTCACGGTGCCGGCTGAGTGCGCTTGCATCTGTGCCTTTGGGAAGAACACCTCCAAAAATGTCAACTCTGTTATTGGTATGTGGGCTTTATTTCCAAGACATTTGAGTGAACCATTATTGATTTGTCAGTTTCTCATTACTTGTGTCTCTCTTTAAAGCCATATGTGTTGATGGGACATTCCACAAGTACGTCTTCAGCCCTGATGGAAACTGCAACCGCGAGGCTTTCGACGTGTATCTGGACATTTGCGATGATGATGATTTCTAAAGCTGGAGATTGAGCTGTGACTAATGTAAAATAGTAACCTTTTTAACAGTGAACTCTGCTGGTTGTTCCTCATGCTTATTTCTGTGAGATTACGTTACTGCCTTGTATAATCAAATGTACATAAAATCGGTCTGTGAGTAAATGTCTTGTTAACATATCTTATCTTTTCACATGCAGGAGTTTCAAAGTCTGTGATCGTTTACTTGTTCTTCAGAGATACTCAACCTTTGAACACTTTTGAATGATTTCTCATCATTCTTTGTCCTGTTGGTGTCCTGTTACTCATTAGGAAAAAGGTTCCTCAACCTTAAAGGAACTTTATTTATGAATCAATACAGGCTTTTGGGACTAAATATATATAGAACAGGGTTTTGGCTGTATGGGTATTTATATAATAGATGGTACACTTCGAATATGATAAATCATAGGTTTTATCTTAAAAATCACCTTTATATTTTATTTACACTGTATGTTAAAGAGGAAAATATGATGACTAGGTTTGGATGGCATACTACAGTTCAAAAGTGTTGCAAGTCGGTAAGATGTTTTGGAAAGAAGTCTGTTATGCTCACCAAGGTTACATTTATTTGATAAAAAAATACAGTACAATAATGTTGTTGTTACGGGCTGACAAGAGCGAGACAGGCGGATCCATGTGCAAGCTTTATTAAAACAGAAGAGGTCAGAAAACACAGGCAGGGTCGAACAATGGCAAACAGGTATATGGCGGGCAAGACACAAGAATAATCCTAGGGCTAGCGAAGGTCAACAAACGGTGAACAGAATCAAAAGGGCAAGACTAAAGGGATAAATCCAGGAAAACAGGCAAAGATCAGAAATCGAGAAAACAGGCTAGGCTAGGCTAGGCTAGGCAGCTAACGAGGGCTCTGTAGAGTAGCTATCATTGCTGGGCGAGTACTCGGCAGGTAGAAGGAGTGAGCGATGGCGTGTACCTAGTGAGTGAGTGAGTGAGTGATATGAAACAGCTGGGTGCAATCAGTGTTACCAGCTGTGTGCAATCAGTGCAATGAGTGATGGGATATGTAGTCCGGGGTGATGTTCAACAGTGTGTAGTGCGAGAGTCAATTAAATTGGAAAGGGTGACCTCTGATGGCTAGCAGACGGAAGTTCATGGACCGGATACATAACAGCTGTGAAACATTATTACAATTTATTAGAACTGTTCATCTGAAATAAATATTTTCTATTTTAATACATTTTTAAAATGTAATTTATTCCTGGATGCAAAACATTCAATGTTGAAACAGTTTCAAAAGTACGTGAAAAAAAAAAATGAAACGGCTCAATATTTGTGGAAAACTTGATATATTCAGGATTTTTGACCATGAGAAGTTCACATGAAATGCATATATTTAAGGGAAATATTTTGTACACATTATATCGTGTATCTCACTTTGGATTCATTAAGCATCAAAGTATTAATTTCTTACAAAAAAAAAAATGACCACCAATTTTGTTTAGAGTGCTAGTTACAGGAAAATTCTAATATATATCAGATGTAATATAGATAGATTAGATAGGTATTCAACCCAATGTAAATTTAAGGCATCCTGTAGCTTATACAACATAGAAAACACAAATACACACAATATGAGACACATCAAATATGAAAAAATCAGATAACAATCAAGTATAAAGTAAATCTAAAGATAATACTGTAATATGTAAAAAAAAAAGAATACTGATATATATTAACAGCATTGCATAGTTAATTAAATATTTAAATTTGCATGCATTACTGCACTCTAAAAATTGCTGGGTTAATATAACCAGGACTAGGGTTGTTTTGACCCAGCTTTTGGGTTGTTTTGGCCCAGCGGTTGGGTTGTTTTTGACCCAGCGGTTGAGTTGTTTTGACCCAGCTGTTGGGTTGTTTTGACCCCAGCGGTTGGGTTGTTTTGACCCAGCGGTGGGGTTGTTTTGACCCAGCGGTGGGGTTGTTTTGACCAGGGTTTGGGATGTTTTGACCCAGCGGTTGAGTTGTTTTAACCCAGCTGGTGGGTTGTTTTGACCCAGCTGTTGGGATGTTTTGACCCAGCGGTTGGGATGTTTTGACCCAGCTATTGGGATGTTTTGACCCAGCAGTTGGATGTTGGACCAGCGGTTGGGTGTTTGACCCAGCAAGTGGGCTGTTTTGACCCAGCGGTTGGGTGGTTTTGACCCAGCGGTTGGGCTGTTTTCAAAAAAGGGCTGGGTCAAAACAACCCAATAGCTGGGTTTGTCCCTTTTTAAACCAGCATTTTTTAGAGTGTGTATTTATATACATAACATTTTGTAAATACACAAAATATTAATGAACAGTTCTGTCAGGCAATGTAATAAATAGGTTTATGTCAGTGGATATCACATTAAAATACCACCGACTTGTACCTTTACGATAGATAGATAGATAGAAGAAGATAGATAGATAGATAGATAGAATGTATTATTATATAAAATATTGTGAGTTTTCAGTGCACATGTCTACTTCTGTAACTTATAAAGTGATGGATGTTTTTTTTAATCTGATATAAACAACACGACAGAGATAGATGATACACGTTTGTATTTGCATTCGCATTCACGTTCACAGACATAAAGAGAAACGCAAAACGAGGGAGTGCTTGAGGCTCGTTATTACACACGGATGTGCTGAACTGTCCGTGACAACCATCCAAAAACACGCCACACGACCGAAAGAGCGTGTCCCGAGTCGGCCAGAGACGGCGGAGGTGTCGTGTTGGCTTGTATTTGTTGTATGACAGCAGAAGGTTGTTGAGCCGTAGCTGGGACTTCTCCTCAGAAAGTGAGTTTTTGGTCATGCTAACATGCTAGCTAGTCTTCGCGAACACAGCAGAAGTGACAATTGAAAACATACTGAAACATTTTATGACTGAAACGCTCTAAAATAATAATAATCTAAGATTTCAACGTTTTAAGAGTATAAATAACGTGTAAAGGTGTTGAATTTACGGTTATGTTTGTGCTAGCTTTAACTAGCTTTTCATAGCCTTAGCACAAAACCTATATACTAAACTGATCATTTTAAAACATTAGCTGGTTCTGTCGAATATTATTTTAATTTATATAAAAAAGTATTTTGAACTTTAACACGGACATTTTAAAAACTGACAGGACATTGGCAGCTGGTTAGCATAAATTGAAAGCTAACGTTGCACGACAACAAGTATCTTTCATTGTCAATAAATGTGAAGGATTCTGTTTTTCATTAATGATACGCTTTACATTACATACAGTATGGTAGATCTGACACTTTACCACATGGCTTGGCATCGTGCAACCTTCTCTTTTCAACATGTTTATGTGTGTTTGGCAATCACAGCCATTGCATGTCATTTGCAGAGGTTGCACACTAAATAACATAATAATTACATATGAAAGTGACCTCACAAATGATCTTACCGTTTTTTAGGCACAATTTAGCCCACAAGGATGGCTTCTCGTAAAAAAGTGCTTCTGAAGGTGATCATTCTCGGGGATTCTGGGTAAGTGTTGCCCTTCTGATCCAATGATGCCTGACAGTGTTATTTAATTAGGTTCTCAGAAACAAAATCTTAGATTATACAATAAAAAAGCAAGTTTTCTTGTATGTGTGTGCTGCAGAGTTGGGAAGACTTCTTTGATGAATCAATACGTCAATAAGAAGTTCAGCAATCAGTATAAAGCCACCATCGGTGCAGACTTTCTTACCAAGGAGATGATGGTGGATGACAGACTGGTGACAATGCAGGTATTTAGATGTGACAGATCGTTTTTAGGAACCATTTTTGATTTAGCATATTATAAATAAATATATACATCAGGGTCACCATCGTAAATTAAAGCTAAACCCATTTAAAAAAGAAAGAAATGTCATGAAGTTGCCAAGACAGCATTTTTTAAATTTCCAATTAGTTTAACCTGTTAACCTGCTCCCCCCATTTTGGGACTCGCAGCTGAAAATGACCTACCTAATGTTAACAGTTCCTGAAAACTGTGTGCTGTATCTTTGGAAAGAAGACACTTTAGGCTTTACTATCCATCATCCAGAGTTAATAATGCTCAAAAAGATAAAAAGTTATAGACACTGAAGTGCCTTGAAAAAAATTGTACCACACTGAATGTTTTTTTTATTTCATATACAAATACATGAAATCAGTCCTTGAGCAATCCAGAAAAGTAATGGGTTGAAAGTCACATGTCTCATGAGTTTATATTTCAAATTTGAAGAAGATACCATGAAAAATTAGATTCCTGCAGCTATTTTTCTGAGACGATGTCTGGTCCCCCACCCCCTGTTTGAGGAAAATAGCCACCAAATGTAAAACAAAGGCTAACCACATCCATATTACACGTTATGTTTCGTTTGGACCTAAACGTGCCTATGGGATGTGGTCAGTAGACCTTTGCCTTTCTAAAATAAACTGGATTTACAGGCAGTGGATGCGTGGATGCGTGTTGACTCGTTGTTGCAATGATATGGTAGCACTGCGTTTATTATGATGTTTTGATGGTACTACTTGCACAAATTAGGCAAATACATTCCTTATAAGTTCATTGCAAAAACAGCGATATTATCGTGATGCTTGAGGCTAGACTTTTAGAAGGCTTATATGAGGTTGTCAAGATTAATTATGTCCCCTTTCATTTAACTATTAGTAAACATTGACACGTGGCAAACAAGAGCGTTCAGTGTGCCGACCCCGTACAGGTCGCGGGTATAAGGTTAAATGCAAAATGATGCAAGCATAATATTTCATAGCCGTTTCAGATCTGGACACGGCAGGAAAGGGAGAGTTTCCAGTCTTTGGGTGTTGTGGCTTTTTACAGCGAGCAGACGCTGAGTGCTGGTGTAGGACGGACCGACACGAACCCTTCAAAACCCTTGACAGCTGGAGGGACGAGTTCCTCTAAAGGCCAGCCCTCGAGACAGGAGGGAGAACTTCCCCTTGTAGTGCGCGGCAACAAAATCGGACTGGAGAACAGACGGTCTGTCTGTTACCGCATCATAAAAACTGTCAGTGTGCATTTTGACATCAAATTACTCAGAGGGAAACCCTCAGTTAATTTGAAATTCATCTACGTTTTCTTCGGTTGTTGTCTATAATGATATTGTAACATGTAAACACTCCATTGGAGGTAATGAATAGATAGATGGTATGGTCCAAGGGTTTTATACAGAGTATGATTAGTGTTATTAAAAATACTATTATAGCTTATAATATTTGATTCGTTTTTTTTTTTAAAATATTGTTTATATATTCATTTTGTTGAGGTGTTAGTAATTAAATTGTGTTTTTGTCATTTTATTTGTTTCTTTTCCCCTGAGGGTCCACTTAAAATTTACTAAGTTCATAATAAATACTTTATAATACAAATTATTATATTAAGTATTTTTGTTTAATATTGTTAGTATGATTGAGATACTATTATAGCTTTAATTAATATTTTGGATCCGTTTTTATTTTTATATTTTCCATTTTAAATTTAGTTGTTTTTTTACATTTTATTTAAAATTGTTAATAATTGTGTGGTTTTGTCATTTGTATTTTAGTTTTTGTTTTCCTAAAGTCCACTTACAACGTTAGTCAAGTTGTTTTTTACACTCTTATTTTTTATTTTAAATGTAAAATTTAACTATATTTGTGTATTTTTTTGTCATTTTGTTATTAGTTTTTTTTAAACTATCATGCGGTCCGCCACAATATCAAAACTGACCACCACAAATAGATTTTCCAAAAGGCTTTGACTTCGTTGAATAAAAATGAGCACTGCACGTTTCAAAATCAAAACGCAGCGCGGATGTTTTTATATCACTGTATCTCTGAAGGAAACCAATAAGCCCGTCTGATTTATGCAGCAAACATATTTTGCTTGTTATCAGTAATCATCTACTCTAGAGGGACTTTGCTGTTGTTATTGATTCTTTGTGGAAGTCTACCGGAAGTTACATTTGGGCCACAAATGTTGCACAAATGCGTGCATGCACCGTAACGTTTATGTTGTTGCCATTGAAACGGTCTATATATTTTTATAAATTTTATTTCAGTTTTAATTATTTTTTGTGTATCAAGTTAAACTAAATGAAAACAAGAAGTTACGTTGGCAACTATCTGAAATAAAAAATCTTAACTTTTTATTTCAACCTACATTACTTTTTTTTAGTTGACACTATTGATTCTAAAATCTGATTGGATGAGCCACATGTCAATTTACTGTATTGACCAATTGATCGCCTTGTGCAGGTGACAACGAAACGTGCCCAGGCGTGGTGTCAGAGCAAAAGCAATATCCCGTACTTTGAGACAAGTGCAAAAGAGGCCATCAACGTGGACCAAGCTTTCCAAACGATCGCTCGCAATGCCCTCAAACAGGTACGCGCCGTTTGACATGTCCAACAACAGCACCGCCACTCTGATACTAACGTCCGCCCATCTCACAGGAGTCTGAGGTGGAGACGTACGACTTCCCAGACCAGATTAAACTGAGAGATGACGGACCCGTGTCCTCTGGTGACGGCTGCAGCTGCTGAGATGGGACGCTTGGAGACAGAGGGGACCAGAGGGGCAGAGGAGAGCCAGCGCGGGGCGGACCGATCCCGATGTGCAAAACATCCAGCATTCAGAAGAAAACACTTTCTTTCCAAACTTGTATGTAAAGAACTGTTAGGAATTTAAAGAAACTCCCTGCTACAGCATCACTTTTAATATAATTACCTTTAAGGATATTATTTCTATGAGAAAGAGATGAAACATGATAGTTATTTCTATTATTTACAAGTGATTTTTCTTTTTGCTGCTTGTTTTGTTAATTCCTTCATCCATGCAGATTATAGTCTTTCAGACTCGTCTCCTGCTTATATGTCTGTGCCTTTTACTTTTTTTTAGGATGTTGAAGCAGTCACACTTCCTTGAAATTCCTTTATTTTGCCAAACTTCATCGATTCTGTAATAAAAACTACACACACACACACAACCCTAGATAAACAGCTAACATGTCCCAATATCCAATCTTCAGCAGAATTTAAGAGCTGCCAAAGCTAGAAATAAATATTCAAAGTTTGTGCCTAAGGACGCCCACCTACACGGTACAGTCTTCGGTACAGGAAGGCTGGTGGTGTCAAATGAACGTTTTGGGGATCTGAGAGCTCACAAAGTAGTAAGTGCTATCATTTTAACCATGCAACACGATTCCTTTCGCTTCGAATGAAAGCGTTTCCCCAGTTTTAATGTAAGATCAATGATTAATTCCCGTCTTGACCTCATGCGGTTTAATTACTTGGTTTACAGTTTATTTTTATGTTTCTACGTTCATATAGTAGACATTTCTAACGGGCTCATCTCATTGACCAAATTATGGGTATGATGTAGGTCAAATAAAGGCACAAAATGTGAAGGAAAGCTGAAGTTGAAGAGTGAGTCCTGACAACCTTTGAATCCATGTGATTTTTTTAATGTCTTTATTTCTATCAACCAGAATTGTAGATGATTTTGATCAAAAACTCAGTGATGTCTGCCAATAGAAACACATCTGTCCCTCTTTTATAAGGCCCAATAGCACCCCCGAGCACCCCCCAGAACACACCCCCCAATGTAAGCATCTCGCGTATTGTTTCATCAACACTGCTCATTAATAAATCTTTATTTCAATGACAAAACACTGATTTGTGTGTTTGGCTTCTGTTGCATGATAAACTTTCAAAGGACAGGTGCACCCAAAAAATGAAATTTTCCTAGAAAACATTTACTCACCCTCAAGCATCCAAGATGAGTTTGTTGTTCATCAGAACAGATTTAATTCAAATGTAGATTCCATCACTGCTCACATATGGGTTCCTCTGCGTGAAGGGTGCAGTCAGAATGAGAGTCCAACAGTGATTAAAAACTCAAAATATCAATTAACTGTCCCTGTTGTCCTCTTCACATCAAAATTCAACCAAACATATTTCACAACTGTTTTGGACTGTAGTAACTTGCTTGTAAAAAGATCTGTTCATATCTCATTCATGTTCAGATCGAACACAACACGCTCCGTTCACTGGAGGCGACCCATATTATCGGTAGCTTAAGTGGATAGGTCTACCAAACACATTCACATTTCACGACCTAATTGCACCTGGACTGGAGACCAGGCTGCCCCGCGCCCCCCACTCGAGCCCTGAGATGCCCCACGCCGCCATCAGCTTTTTGGACTCTCGTTCTGACGGCACCCCTTCACTGCAGAGGATCCATTAGGAGCAAGTGATGTAATGCTACATTTCTCCAAATCTGTTGCAACAACACACCCGAGAAACAAACGTGTCTACATCTTGACGGCATGAGATGCGTATTTTTCATTTTTGGGTAAACTATTCCTTTAACACAACTCAAAACAATTGACTTGAGACATTATGAAGTGCTGCACTTCTCAAACAGAGCAAAAGCAGAGTCCTCGCACATGGCAGATGATGTTTCCCTTGGACATCCGCATAACACAGAGCAAACAGCATCTGCATCGACATTTCTCCTCTTATGCTTGTATTTGTCTCTCAGAGTGTCACTGTGAAACAGGCGGTCCAAATGCATCCATAGTTTCCATCACTAGAGACAAGTGGTCCAAGAATGAACTTACAGAAACACGAAGAATACGGGCTTCATCTGCGGTCCATCTCCTATAAAAGACATGAGCAAAAATCAGACTAGTTTTATTGTGTATAATAGAAATATTCCATTAATTTCAACAACAAAACACATGCATATCTTTTTTTTTATGAATTAATATTACATCTAGTAAATGTTACATTGTGATGTATTTGGGGGGGGGGGGGTACATTAGACCAGTGTGTCGACCTAAATCTAAATGACTTTTTTTAGGTGATCGTTCATGTGGTGTAACTCACACAGACAGTGTTTGTCCTGACAAATCCAGGTGTTTAGTGATTCCTCCTTTCCTGGGCTCAGCGTCAGGAGATAGAGACTGCAGGGCGATAGTTGCCTCTCTCTCGGATGGGAACGGGACCTTTAGAAAGCTGATATTTTGTTAAAGGTAAAGAGAATAGGACATGAAATACATGCACCTCTAGTTCTGATTCATTGAGCGAGCTACTGTGCTACTTGGCTGCACATGTATGTCTCTGAGCAAATCCCGCAGTGCAAGCAGGTAAGAGCTGGGAAAGTTTGAATAAATCCTACGATACAAAAGCAGAGCTCATCTCTGTCGTAATGAATTATTTTGACATTTAGGAACAGCAGTAAAAGGATACAATTCAAGTTTTCTATCTGAACCGTTTTCACTCATGCAAGCCGCCATGTTGACATGTTTTGCTTTGTGCTTCAGATTGAAAGCGGCATTTTCGTCGTGTTTTTATAAAACGTAAACTTTATTTCCATAGAGTAACATTCGACAAAATTCGATGTACTTTACATTCGACAAATCCTGCATTCAACATAAATGTTTAATGTGTTCTTATATTTAATGTTCTGTTTATGGATTATTGTACGCTTGGTTTAGATTATCAAAAGTAAAATCATATTTTTACGATGATTATATTTTAGATCCGTCTATAAAAAAAAAATACAGTCGCAAAAGTAGTAGCAAAAAGTGATTTACAACATAAATGTCAAGCAGTGATGAAAATGTAAATAAATATTATATTATTTTGTTAAATTATTGTAATGAATCTTATGATAATATTTTGTAAATGCCGCGAAGTAAGCGCGGACATTTTCTGAAATGCTTAATTAAATGAATCATTCGAGACGAATTGATTCAGGCAAAGGAATCGGAATTTGAATGCTTCATACAAGAGAGAGTAACTTTAAAGGGGTAATAAGATGCGATTTCAATTTTCCTTTCTCTTGGAGTGTTACAAGCTGTTCATAAAGAAGATCTGTACAGTTACAAAGACTAAAGTCTCAAATCAAAAGAAATATTCTTTATAAAAGTTCTGCACGACCCCTCAACCACTCGCCCCCCATACACTTTTAAAACGGGCCGTTCTAACCGCCCCACGTATTCTACAATCACTATGTGGAAGATTTGCATAAAAAAACAAAAAAAACAAAACGCCGCACAAAATGTTCAGGCAAAGAAAGAAGGGTAACTTTTATTTTTTGCTTGTCGCTGTTGCTGCCGCTGCCATGTTGTGGAGTCGTTTTGTTGTGAAAGCGAAACTACTTTGTTTGGTCTTCCAAAAGAGGACACGACTAGAAATCAGTGGTTAAGTTGTATTTACAACACTGTTCCAGAAAACTTCAACCAAAATATTCGGATGTGTGCAGCACATTTCATGGAGGAGGAGGAGGACTGTTTCATGAACCAGTGCCTACAATGCGTCGTGGCACAAGGCGTTTTCTACAAGGGGGCGTTCCAACTTTGCAAGACAGTCTGGGATTTGACGCACAGCCTGTAAGTAGTTTTTGATATATAAATAATTGCCATGATGATTAAAACACGAAGTTTGAAGCAGTAGTGTTTGTCGTTTGTCATTTCTCCGATCACAAATGCAGACATGGTTTTATGTTTACGCAGCGCGATACACAACGCAACACATAAAACGACGTATAAAGTCATTATAATTCAGGTAATATTCCACTGGATGCAACAAGTGCCATTATTTGTAATGGGTTGTCATGGTTGTTCTCACGCCAATCACAACACATGGAAGCTGGCCAATCAGAGCCACACTCGCTTCAGGACGATGAGTTTGGAACAAATCGACGTGTTTCGGCAAGGCGGGGTCTAAGAGGAGAAACAATAATGTACAGTATGTGGAAAAAATATTTTTTTGAACCTTAAACCGCATAAATAAATAATAAACACATTTCATTACACTAAATACACAAAATAATGTTCTTTTTAGCAACATCATATGACCCCTTTAAAAGGAGCGCAAACTCAAAATAGCTATTTGTAATGTTACACTGCTTCTTTTCGATACAAGTAGCTCGTTACTGGAAAAGCTAAGTTATATGGCCGAGCCACTGTCGCTCGTGTCACTGTTACCGAAAATGTAGTTATATTATTTATTAGTAGTGTGTATAATTTTACTTCTTTAACACTGGTCAGTTCAAATGAATCAAACCTACAGTGGGAAACACACCTGCAGCATCTTCACACATCCGAGACCCGTTATGAGGTCGCAAGCTGCGTTTGGACGCGCATATGATGCCCAGAAATGCAGTCTAGTTAGTGTGTACACTACAGTAGGCAGCGCGCTAGGTGTTGGAACACAGCCGAGTCTCTCTCTGGTCATCTGCGCTGATCGATTCGGTTCAGTCCTCTGAGCTTTTTTATTGCAGGTAAGTCCGACACAACGGAACATCTTTTATTACATGCTTTAATTTCATTTTAATCGAAAACTTTTTTCTTTTATGAAAAATCTAAAATCTTAAAAACATAAATCACAGAGTTCTAAATATGTTATGTTATGATACGAGTTTTTATAAACAGCTTAACCTGTGAAGTGATTTTTACAAGGACAATAATAATAATCATATTAATAAGCTTATTTTGTTACCTGTTTTTCATTTGCTGTTGCATATACTGTATCTTTATGATTTAATACGGAAAATAACTTATTATTTAGGCTAGAAAACAATGTGCTAAACATATAACGTAATATATAAAGAAATATATAATGTCTAACTCACTTATGTTCTGTTTAATCTCTATATGGTTCTCTGTGTAGGCTATTTGTTCGTCTGAATATGTATTATATATAATATATATATATATCGGTCTAATATATAGTTATATATATGATAATATAGATTTTTTTTTTTTTTTTTTTTTTTTTTTTTTTTTATACAGTGTTTTTTGATTAGGTGGATCAAAGACCGTAAAAAAACAGAAAAAAAATGATTCTGACATGTAAAACAAGTAAACATAATGCCCAGGAAGTGACGTAATCGAACTATGTCAAACCGAGTACTAGAGACTATGAAATTCATATTTCCATAATTTATAATAATTTTTCCAATTTCAGCTTCACACGTGACTTGTTGCTCTAAAAATCTGGAAAAATCTTAAAAAAGAAAAAAAAAAACATAAAAAATAAAGCATTTTAAATCCACTTATTTTGCTGCTATTTAATTTTCTTAATACTGTATTTTAGGTGTTTGGTTTCATTTAATCATGAACTTAAAAAGAAATATGTGAGACCAAATACTAACAGACAATAAAATTCATGTTAATTTTTTTAATTAATCCTCACATTTGAACTGTTACTCACAGAATATAATTTGTAATGAAAAACTATTCAAAATAAAAGCATTTTCAAGAGGACTCCACTGTAGCTCGCTATTTTTTTTTTTTTTTTACACTGTAATTTCTGTTTCATTTATTCATAACTCTGCCCTCATCATCAAACCTCCATCCCAAACACTGTAAAGTTGCTTGTTATGCTGCATTTTACTGAATTCTTTATTGGATGTCAATGCTTTTATAGATGCATAACCCTCCAGTGGTGACGGGCTGATGGGAACTCTCCGTGACTTCCAGGTTGTCCTGCAGACTAAGATTGAGGAGCTGCAGCAATGTGACGCCCTCATGCATTTTATTTCATTGATGCCGGAGCAGCGTTACCAGATGAGCCCCAGCGCACTAAACGCCAGGCCATATCAGCCGAACCCACGGGGCTGGATCCAAATCAACTCAGCCACGTCACCCTCACCAACTACAGCAAGAGCGAGGAGTGAGTTCGAGCCCGGATGCATCAGGTAAAGCTTCAGTCAATTAGAAAAGCAACATATTCGATTCAATCCCATCCCAGGTCTCGAGAGTTGATCCAGAAGATTTCATGAAGCTCCTGCAGGCCAGTCAGATCCTCACCATCATGGACCGCATGTATCCCACCACACAGGCACAGGGCTGCTGCGTCATCCAGGAGGGCGATGATGGCTCTACTGTCTACATTCTGGAAGGCGAGGAGCATCTGCTTCAAAGGTCTACTATTTATACGATGGTCATTAAAACTATTTTGAGAACACTGTAAGTGTCCCCAAACAACATCGTTTTGTGTTTTTGCTAACCTCTGTCAATTGTCATTGTGTTTTTTGACTTATTTTGTTTTCGAATTTGTCATAGTGTTTTCTGACTAGTTATAATGTTTTCTGAACTGTTGTTGTGCTTACTGAATTGTTATTTTGTTTTTTAGACTTGTGATTTGTTTTGCACTTCTCGGCCACCGTACGTCTCTCTCTTTTGTGTCGATAGAAAGATGACAGACAGTGTCTGCTGTTCAGGGTCAGCTAAATGAATAGCTTGAAAATAAAATAGCTTCTTCATACTCAATTTCTTACAGCGTCCTGCGCTCATTGTCTGCTCTCCCTCCATCAGTCATTTCTGGGCTTTCTCACTTCTTGCTCTTTTGTGGTCAGAGGTCAACTCCATCTTCAATGTACATCTGACATCACTGAAGCATCAGAGAGTGATGAAGTAGGGGGTGAAGGTCTGTTGGAAATGTCAACAGCTACTTAAGGTTTAAAGTAAGACTTTATAAATCTAAGTTAAGGAGGTAGATACTTCACTTTAATCAAACTTGACTGGCATATGTTGAAATCTTTTGAAAACTCGTCAGACCGAGTCATTTTAGTGGTTCATCAGATACTGAGGTCATTTAACATGAAAATTCAAATGTTTAGCTACTGCTAGCATACTGCTTATTAAGTAATGCACAGTATATAGTTATCCTGCCTGTAGTTTTTTTAAACATAGATTGTAAAACAGAATGCATTGCATCGCGTAACACGTTTCAATCAGTAGTATGCTACACTGTCACATGATCTTTGTTGTAAATCGGGAGGAATGGCATCCACTAGTCGAATAGCCTAATCCCCTTCCTTCGGTGAGACTGTACCCCGAGGTCCTGACTGCTCACCTGTTGACCTCGGCATCCTTGCCAAATTGCCCATGCCTCTATCATCAGGGCCGCCTACAATCCCCATATCTACTGATTGGCTTAATCGCTCTGTCTCCTCTCCACCAATAAAGCTGGTGTGTGGTGGCTGTTCTGGCGCAATATGGCTGCCGTCACATCATCCAGGTAGATGCTGCACACTGTTGGTGGTTGAGGAGATACCCCCTGACAATGTAAAACGCTTTGAGTGCCTAGAAAAGCGCTATATAAATGTAATGAATTATTTGTATTATAATAGTCGCTCAAGTGACTTCGCGTGATCTGCATGCTGGGGGTGGGGGGCCTTCAGTCTGAGTGTAGTGTAAGACGAGTAGTTGTTAGTAGTCTCTGTAGGGGTGATTGAGAAGTTATCGATTCGCATACGTTGCAGCTTAAACGATCACAGTCGCTTCCTTCGTCCATGAAGTTCCTGAAGAAGCGTCACATCCTGCACGAGTCAGACAGAACAAGGCCCCTCCGTCTTGAGAGAATCATCATGTGGAAGCCCCCAGTCCTTTAACTGTCAGTCTGTACGCTCGGGGCCTGAATTTCATTGAGTTAACAGTTCCAAAGTAAAACCTACATTTTATATGAACCTATATTCATTCCTTTATTATTATTATTATTATTATCATACATCCATGAACTGACATTCCTATTTTAAGTGTTTTGGCACAAAGTAGAACAAGAACTATCCAGAATGGGAAAATACCTACAGTATTAATATATTCTCTTTCAATGGTAAGATGTAATTATAAGGCCAAATAGAGTATTGGGTAGTAGTTTAAGAATTGAGAATTTAAAAAAGCTGCTTTTTTTTTTACCACTTATCTATTAATGATAAGTTATATAATATTAAATTATAATAATAAAAAAGTTGAATAGCTTCTACTAGGAAAATATTATAAATATTATTTATATAAATCCTAATATTATAATAATATATTATTTACTAATCTATTTATGCTTTAGAATCAATTAGAATTTTATAATCTGAGTTAAGATAATTAAAAAAATGCTACGTTTTAACCGTTGACTTCTGCAACTTTACATATGTTATTAAATGACATGGTATTTTTCTGAAAAGCATGCCATAGTAAGCCCACATTGTTTATATGCTTCAGGCTTTCCCCGGACGTTCAGAGATTCGAAGTACCTGTACATGCTGCTGGAGGCGTGTTTGGGTGGAGAGCTGTGGACTCTGCTCAGAGACCGGTATCAGGAACTCATGCAGTATTTGCTCTCATTCTTCTGATTGGTTTGAGTGACTTAAGGCTGTTTTCAGAGGCTCGTTTGATGACGGCACCACACGCTTCTACGCTGGATGTGTGGTGGAAGCTCGCGCTTTTCTACACTGCCGTGGAATCATCTGCAGAGACCTGAAGCCTGAGAACATCATACTGGACCACCGTGGATATGCCAAGCTGGTAATTTTTTGTATTATTTATATACTATGTATTATATTTTTTGAATTAGGTTTAAATTGTTTTATTAAGCTACATACTTCCTCTTTTAGTACTTCACTAAAATGTAAAAAGTACTAAATCAAACATAACATACTTAGTTTTTTTATAGTTTGTGTAGTCATATTTTTTTTTTTTTTTATTTTATTTCAGCTTTCATTTTTTTATATTTTAATTAAAATGTTAATCGTTGTTTGGAGTATTTTAGAATTAGATTTCTTACATTTTTTATTTAAATCTATTAATTGTTTGTACTGAAGTACTTCATCTCCATTAGTTTCCATCTATCTTTATTATTAATACCCTTTTGTTTTTTGTAGTTTTTCTATTTGCTTCAAAGTATTTTCACACTTATGTCAGTTGTAGTAATTTAGTCTTGAATGTTCTAATTTTTTAGGTTTCAAGTGTTCATTCTAATATTTGTTTTATTTTATTTCAGATTAAATTTTAAGTAACAAAAACTAATTTTCAAAGTTTTAGTTTAGTTATACGGCTTTGATTTGATTGCTTACATTTTTTATTTAATCCTTTACATTTTTAATTCATATTTTTAATAGCTTTTATTTTTTGCAATATCTCTATTTAGCTTTAAATGTACTTTTTACATTTTTGTTTCAGTTCTAGTAATTTTAGTACTTCAATAAAATACAAAGTACTTCATTTTATTTGAAGTGTTCATCTGATATTTATATTCTATATTAACTTTTATCTTAATTTTAAAACTACTGCACATGCTATATTTCATATCCAGACCCAAAGTAATAAATAAAATGTTTACTTTTTTAACAAAGTTTTTTGTAGCCATACATTATATTAGTCTACAAAATTGGTAAGCATATGTCTTTAGATTTCCAAGACGACGAGGAACAGTCAAATGTGTCTTGAATATTTTGTTGGTAAATATACAAAATTTTAATGGCAAAGAACAGTTGTTGTTTTCAAGGTGGACTTTTGGTTTTGCTAAAAACGTTGGCTTGGGGAAGTCCAGAGTACGTGGCTCCTGAGATCATCCTAAATAAGGGACACGACGTCTCGGCCGACTACTGGTCTCTAGGAATCCTCATCTTTGAGCTGCTTAGATTAGAGTTACTAATGCCATTATTAACAAGCTTAAGTTTTTCCTGTTTCTAGAATCCACAGTTCACACTCTGCCTCTTCTAATTATTAACATTCAACACCATTGTCCTCGTTCCCTCCAAGCCCACCTTTCTCAGGGTCAGATCCCACGAAGACGTACAACATTATTCTTCGAGGAATTGGTATGGTGGAGTTTCCCAAGAAAATCACCAAGAGTGCTGCGAACTTGATCAAGAGAGACTGTGCAGGTGCGAGTCACTGTCAGCACGTTTATTCAAACAGCCTGTGCTTAACTCTCACTTATACTAAAATGAATCACTATGACAATTCATTTTGTAGTCTACAGTAATAAAATTTTATATAATTTTATTAAAAAAATGTAACAAATAATTAACCTTTTGTTATGAAAACCTGAGCTGCTGCAGTAACATTATTCTCTATATTATTACTGTATATTTTTGGGGCATTATTACAGAAGTACAGTGACTTACAAGTTCGGCCCATGTAATTTAGTGAAGGTTCACCAATGCTTTTGCATCACTTTCTGCGAGATGCAATATTACGTTTATGTTGTGCATATATCCCGTTAAGTCATACAGTAACCAGAGCGCTTGTAGTTTTAGTGTTTTCATTGGGTATATATATGTGTTTTGTTTTGTTTTTCCTTGCTTTTGATTGTTCTATGCATGAAGGACTTCATTTGGACGACTTTAAAGGCGTTTTTCTCAATATTTGGATTTTTTTGCTCCCTCAGATTCCAGATTTTCAAATAGTTGTATCTCGGCCAAATATAGTCCTATCCTAACAATATTAACCATATTCATAATCGAACCATACATCAATGGAAAGCTTATTTAGTCAGCCTTCGGATGATGTATATGTAAATCTCAATTTAGAAAAATGTACCCTTATGGTTTTGTGGTCATATATATATATATATATATATAGGGAAGTCCGTGGCCTAGAGGTCTCGGACTGGCAGGGATTGTAGGTGGGGGGATTGAATGTACAGCGCTCTCTCCCACCTTCACGACTGAGGTGCCCTTGAGCAAGACCCCGAACCCCCAACTGCTCCCCGGGCGCTGCAGCATAAAAAAAAATGGCTGCCCACTGCTCCGGGTGTGGTTTCACGGTGTGTTTGTTTCCCTGCTGGTTTGTGGGGCACTTTGGATGGGTAAGTGCAGAGCACTAATTCCTAGTATGGGTGACACATGTCACGTCACTTTCACTTTATATATACACACATACATACACTTGTGGCAAAATGGTGCACTGAAAGGTGTATAAAAACCAAAGCAGAAACAGATTTAAATAAAAAATGTATTAAGCAAAACAAATCATTTTTGCTATTGTAATTAAATTTAAATATGGATATGCATTTCCTTTCATTACAGTTTTGTTCTACAGAACCCCAGCTGATTGTGTGATATGACATATTCAGTAGGCTATCAAGAGTTAATGATGGAGCAGTACTGAATTAGCACAAGATCCAGATCCTCACACAAAACAGACATTTAAAATGAAAAACATTCACTCGCCTCCATGTCATTCCAAACATGTGACCTTCTCTCTTCTGTGGAGAACAAAAGGTGTGTTTTTGAATATCCTCCACAGAAGAAAAAGTCATACAGGTCTAGAGGGACATGAGGGTGAGGAAATAATGACAAAATGTTCACTTTTGCGTGAACTCTCCCTTCATTTGCATGGAATTCAAGAAAGGTTCTGCCTTTACTAAATGTGTAAACGTTTAGCCACTTGATTCTATATGCAAACTACGCTGTAGTGAAAAATATAAGCTCGATGACCATCTAGTGAGGATTTGACACTGAAAGACTCTGCCAGCAGAATCTCACATGACATGACGTCTCTGAATATCATGACTAGGGACAATTATGTGGCAAACTCACATTTTCCCATATAATTTCAGCACTAGAGTCTAGTGATCGCCTGTTATAATAAAGAGATATATATATATATAATGAATGATTCAGGCAATGAATCACAAAGAGCCATTGTAGGTACAATGCTAAAAATCAAAAATATTATTGGCTAAAAATGCACTGCGATCTGTACAAACAGGTTTAGTTTAGTTTTTTGGGTGACTGTTCAGTTTTCCCACAGTTCTGCGTTGAGGCTAAATGGTTTTAGATCAGTAGTTCTTAATTAGTGGATCATGGAAAAAAAAAACCTTACTACTAAACCTATCAGCATAGCACAATATCTGAATTATTAATATATACATTTGAAATCTCTTTTGACATTATTTCAAATTTGTGTTCCAAACCATTTTTTCGATTATTGTTAACTAAAACTATTAAAATGTTTTTGGTACAAATGAATTGCAAATAATAAAATCTAATATCAAATGAAAATGAAAAATTAGAACACTGTGCCTTGCCCATAAAACTGAATACGTTTGAAATTGTAGTACTAAATACTATACACCAAACTAAACATAAATTGAAGCTAAAAAAGAAATTAAATCCTCAAAAAGAAATTAAAGGTATCGAAAATGTTCAATATTAATTTTTGTCAAAAATTGACATAGGCAATAAATGGGTACTAAAACTTAAATTTACGTATTCTCGCTCGTCCGCGGGCGCGGCGTCAGCGTCCGTCCCCTAAGATTGTATTCAAATGTTCATTAAAACTATAATAGTATATAAATCATATACACCGGCGAAGCGTTGAGCACCAAAAGGGGAAAACAGCAAACATTTAATTAGGTTTTACGAGAAACATTTTGACTGTTTGATGTCCAAAGTAAAATCAGCTGAGGACCACTAAAACACGGCAAAGTTTCTTCATTGCTTTGAGATGAAATGCTTACCTGTTTAGCTTAAAAGCAGAACGACTGTAGTCACATTTGGTAAACATTGTACATCTAGACTTGTTTGGCAGCCGTGTCCTGTGTGATGCCTGTACACTTCCAAGTGCAGGACCTCAAGCACCAAGAACTTCAACGCACGACTGATGAGATGCTGATCTGAAATCAGCTGTGGAAAAAGCAGAAAGATTGGAGGATCTGTTCACTGCAGCTCACGGCTGCTCCATCTATAAGGCTTCACCCTCATCGCTTCAAATAATAGCAGAGGAGCCTGAGGAAGAGGAGGATGATGAAGATGAAGAGGGGTTCGAAGGAGAGGGCGGAAGATTCCACAGCACCCATTTACGCTTGTTTTGGCGTTTTTGGGTCAGGTAGTCCTCCTTTTCCCGCTCTTTCCGAGCTCTCTGGTAGTGGTCGTCCTCCTTCAGATACCAGACCGGAGGCCAGCGGTGCTTCTCAAAGTATTCTTGGTTCCCTGAAAATGCAAATGAACATGCATCCAATGGGGTTATTGTAATAAACATTAACAGTAAAAAAAACATTTTTGCTGCTTGAAATAAAATATATACAATAATATAAAAATATTTGAAAAACATCAAGTCAAGCTTTATTGTCATTCTGCTACATGTGTGGACATACAGTGGAACAAAATGTTGTGTCTCCCAGGACCACGGTGCTACATAAATAAGCATAAATATAAACATACAACACTAGATTTAAGAAACAATTTTTTAAACCTATACATAGCTAACTTATTGAAAGCAGTAATCTAATTATAGTATATTATATATAATTGACTATACATACACAATCTAAGACAGACTATAGGCTACAAGTACTACGACAGACTAATATACAACTTTACATTATGACATACTTATCAGATTTCAGCTAGTAGCCAAAGCAAAATTTTAATTTAGTTTAACATGTACTAAAATAAATAAATAAAAATGAATTTACTTTCAATTTAAATAACTAATTTAAAATTAATGTATTTTAATTAACTCGCAACTGTGAGAAATAAAGTCAGAATTGCGAGAAAAACTTTTTCTCTTGCAAGTTTTAATCTCGACAATTCTATGGTAACCCTTTTCTGCCACAGAATAAAAAATAAATAAGGTAATTGCGACTTTTTATCTCACCATTCTGACTTTTTTTTCTCAGAATTGTGAGTTATAAAGTCAGAATTGTGAGTTTATAACTCGCAATTCTGACTTTTTTTCTCGGAATTGCGAGTTTATATCTTATAATTCTGAGAAAAAAAGTCTAATTGGTGAGACAATAATTGTGAGCAACTACCTTTATTTTTTATTCAGTGGCGGAAACGGGCTTCCATACAATTCTGATTTTCTTACAATCGTGAGCTTAAATCCCGCAATTCTGACCTCTTTTCTCAGAATTGAGAGACATAAACTTGCATTTGCAGTCATAATCACATTTTTTTTGTTTATTTGGCAGAAACAAGCTTGACAATTATGGACATTTTGAAAAACAAATTAATAATATGACAAAAAAACAAGAATATTAATAAAAAATAAAAACTTAAGAATATTAATAACAACTCAATAACTATCTAAAATACAAAAAATATAAAAGAAATGAAAGACAAACATTTGATGTACTACCTGCTGATTTGGCCCTCATGTCTCGGGGGAATTTGCGGCACACGTTGTTGTAGTTGGTGCAGATGTGGTGAAGGCACCAATCGGTGAGCTGGTAGGCACAGTGGAACTGAAACCACATGACAACAAAAAATATCATAATTTACTCGCCCTCCTGTTGTATCAAAAACATATAGACTTAAACTATCATTCAAAAGTTTGGGGTCAGTCAGATTTATTTATACTTTTTGGAAAAAAAAAGTCTCTTATTCTCACCAGCCTGCTGAGTACAGTAAAACATTGATTTTTTGAAATTTATTACAACTTTGCACTGTTTTTGGATTTAAATATATTTTGTATGTAGTTTATCCTCGATTAAATGCTGTTATGCATTACTCCCGTCTTCAGTGTCACAACATTATTCGTCAAACGCATTCTAAGTATTCTGAGTTTCTGCTGAAGAAACTTGAGTAATTATCAATGTTGAGAACAATTGGGCTGCTTCATATATTTGTGGAAACCGTGATACATTTTTTCTTCGATTGTTTGAAAAGCATTTGTTTAAAATATAAATCTTTTGTAACAATGTCTTTACTGTCACTTTTAATCAAATTAATGCATACTTGCTGAATAAAAGTAATAATT
Source organism: Sinocyclocheilus anophthalmus (assembly GCA_018155175.1). NCBI lineage: Eukaryota > Metazoa > Chordata > Actinopteri > Cypriniformes > Cyprinidae > Sinocyclocheilus > Sinocyclocheilus anophthalmus. The sequence continues at coordinate 26,540 of JADLZN010002857.1, forward strand.
TCTAGACTGTGCCTTTCGAATGGTAATAGAAACATCAAAGTTCCTGGTTTTCTTGTGTCTTCTAACCAAAATTGAGCCACGATGCACAAAATAAATTTCAATATAACCTAACTTTTCATTTTGTTTCTTCATGCCCTGGTCATTGAACAAGTGCCCGATATGCTAAATATCTCAGAGTTTGTGTTCCACTGAATGGTTTGTAATGACATTAGTGTGAGTTAGCTCATTCTCCACAGTCAGTGTATACCGGTTCAACCATGGCAATCAAGCTCTGCTGAATGCGTTGCATAAATCATACCATTTAGTTTCATTATTACATCAGCAGAGTCGTCCACAGAATCACACTTTATGGCAGAGAGCTGCTTAGCCATGAAATGCTCAGCGTTCCTGAGAGACTTTAGTAAAGCAAGTGACTCTGCTTGACCAGTCATGCATGACAGAAAGAACCACGTGAACCATCACAGGAATGCCACAAAAATATGTCGGCTTCCACTAAATCCCAGAGCATTTCCTATCAGTTCTTAATTTATTGAACTCAACAAATCTCATGCCTGTCTTTGTTAAAGGGGGTCCTATTAGGTTCTTTTACAAAGTCTTGATTTTTTTTGATGGTGTTCTAGAACAGGCTCTCATACTATGTTTGTTCGAAAAACATTATTTTTCACATTTTATATTATTACAACACTTCTCTCCCCAGTCTGGCATGAGCGGCTCAAATAGTTCCTGTATCAAATAAAGGCCCCCCTTCTGAAATACGAAATGTGCTGTGATTGGTTTTAGCTGGGCCAGTGTGTTTTGTGATTGGTTAGCTGGGCCAGTGTTTGCTGTGATCGGTTAGCTGGGCCAGTTTGTGTGCTGTGATTGGTTAGCTGGGCTTGTGTGTGCTGTGATTGGTTAGCTGGGACATTGTGTGTTGTGATTGGCAGCACTCGGAGTCTGGTCGGAAAATGTCATGCCCCTTACCATAGCCGCCTGCGAGTTTCAGTGTAAATATTGCGTCAATATCAAATTAATTTGAGCGTGATTTAAACCCTGGTTATTGTAAGAACTCTAAATTCGTCTGCCTTGGGAAAGCTAGTGTGTCCCTGACATAGTGATAACACTCATTGCCTTCTAGTGCAGCTCAACCAGGTCTCGCCCATTTGTCGATATTTGTGATATCAAAAATCCCGAAAATATGCGTTGTAGTCCAACCGAGTCGTTCGTTGTAGTTTTTGAAATGTGATTTCTGTTAAATAAAATATCTCATTTTGAGTTGGACTTTGAGCTTTGTAATTTGCAGATCTTTTTATGTTCAAACAGCACCATTACAGACTAACTAAAGTTGAAAAAAGTATAATAGCCCCCTTTAAAGGGTTAGTTTCACCCCAACAATGAAAAATTCTGTTATTAATTACTCACCCTCGTGTTGTTCCAAACCTGTAAGACCTTCGTTCATCTTTTGAACACAATTTAAGAATTTTTGATTAAATCCTAGCGAGTTCGCAACAGTATCAGGACGCGAGTGGTGTGGTGGTGCTGACCCAGAATTCGGCATCAATGATCGTCATCACGCGGATCTGGTCGCGCCGCACCGCTCACTTCCTGGTACTGTCTTGAACGCACGTCCATAAGTGCACAGAGAGACGAAAAGTGGAATAAAGTCGTTTATTTTGTTTTATGTTGTGCAAACAAGTATTCTCGTAGCTTCGTACTTACAGTTACACTGATGTCCACACGGATACTTTGTCTCACTTGTACTTTTCTGGACCTTGAACGTGGTAGTTACCTTGCTGTCTTATGGGAGGGTCAGAGAACCCTCATATTTCACAAATCAAAAATATCTACATTTGTGTTCCGAAGATGAACGAAAGGTCTTACGGGTTTGAAACTACATGAGGCTGAGTAATTAATGACAGAATTTACTTTTTTGGGTGAACTAATCCTTTAACTCTGTACAATAGGGGTTGAACGACTTCTGATTTTTTTTTTTAAGTCGATTTTATGTGATGAAAGTCGAAGTCGACTAGTCGCTGATGACGTTATTAATGAACAAATAAGTCTGGAGCTTTGACAAACAGCTTGTGCACAGCTATGGCATATGACACAGCACTGCCCACACAGCTATTGCTCCTATAACAGCTTTTTTATCAGTTCTTTTGTATTTGGGTCGTTATATTTCTCACAGATTTCTGCTTTTTCTAAATCAGATACAGATAAAGTAGAACAGTAAAGATTATATTCATATGAATGCATTAGTGAGAGTGATTGCTGTGTGAATTCATTCTACCTGGCAGCGTCTCTCTACTAGTAGTAAAGCTGTGGAATTTAGTTATTAAGAAATATATGCTAGAACTATTCAGTTTCTAAGCTATTTTATTGAGAAATCACAGAACAGTGTTGACAATACATTTCCGTGCTGAATGATTCTGTGTGCGTGATGTACGCGCTACTGTCTATAGCCTATGTGTGTGCATTACAGTGCAGCAGCGCATTAGATTAGAACGGCGATTAATTTACCTGTACAATAAACTGTTTAAAATGTGCATTCTCTTGTTCAATTTCGAGCGTCCAGTAATATAATCACACGTTTTGTGGAGCGCTTTCAGAGTATGCATTTATTTGTCATTTTAACTGTTTGGAAACGGGGCGTAAATGTGGAAGTCCTTCAAAGATTTATTATCCTGTTGCGCCCTCTATAGGACCAGCGACTAGTCGACGTCAAGCTAAAAGCGTCATGGCAGAGCATTGAAGTCGACTAATCTATTAGTCGGTGCAACCCCTAGACAGCATTGTTAATCGATAAAGGAAATGATAACTTGAAAACTTCATTAAAAAACCTATGCACTTCAACTTAGGTGTCATATATACATATTCATATATGGTGACTGCTGAATGAGTTTGTGAGGGTTTTCACTTGTAGTTTTACCTGAGCCATCTCCAGATATACCAGCACATCTCCGTCAATGTCCGTGCCCATGGCGGCAGCCTCCTTCAGAACAGTCACAGTATGCAGTTCTGCAGCAAAACACAATTAAATGGTCGTTCACCCAAAAATTTATATTCTTTAATCATATATTCACCCTCATGAATAAACCTCTCAAAGGAGAGGTTTAACACAATATTCATGCTGCTTTTTCAATGAAATTGAATGGTGATCATTATTACTGACCGCATATCCAGTATTTTTAAAAATCGGAATATTTACACTACTGTTTACATATTTTTTAAATTTCTTAAAAAAAGAAAATACATTTTAATTTTTTTAAATAAAAAAAAAGCACTTTTTTTTTTTCAACAAGGATACATTAAAATGACCAAAAATATTACATAATATTTATATCTCTTGAATTTTATATTCAAAGAATCCTGAAAAAAACATTGTTTCCACAAAAATATTACATCATCTCAACTTTTTCACAAATGCTGGTACAGCAAATCAGCGTATAGAATATTTCTGAAGGATCACGTGAACAACGGAAACTGGATATGATGCTGAACTTCATCTTTGATCACAGGAAATGATTACATTAAAAAAAATCTCAAATAGCTGCAATAATTTTTTTAATTTCGAATATTATTTCACATATTACTATTTACGTATTTTTGATCAAATAAATGCAGCCTTGGAAAACATAAAAGACTACTGAAAAAATCTTACCGACCCCAAATATATAATCAACATAAAACCCCAGAAAACTTGGTTAAAAACTTTTTTATTGTGAAAAACAGTTATAAAGTAATCCTTGTTAGTTTTTATATTCATTATTGACATGATATTCATTCATCAGACCTGTGAGGGCGACCAGGTGAGGCAGGCAGAGGCGATTAGCCAGGATAATGAGCTCCATGGCATCCAGGTCAGGTCTGGAGCAGAAGTGTCCCGTGTAGAGATACTCCAGCACCGCCTGCATGCTACTACGGGTCGTGTTTGGGAACAACACCTGCAGAAACACAACAAGTCATGACAAAAGCTTTACACAAATGCAAAAAACGGCATAAATCAAAAGCAGATGTCTTCGAGGTTAATATTAACATCTGGACTAGTCTAAACAAAGTTCAGTGAAATACCGTTTCAAATCTCGCAGAGGACAAAAAGACAAGTGGAATTACGCAATTTATCAAATTATACAAGTGATTTATCTTTTTGTCACAGTGATGATTATGACTGCTGTACCTCTTTAGTACAGCTCTCGACAAAAGGCCCTCCAAACATGGCTGCCATCCAATCACAGCTGGAGATGAGCAGGGGTTTATGGGCCTGAACGGTACCATCATCCAGTTTAAACACCACATCTGGGTATAAAGAAAGAAGTGTTTATTGCAGCAAAACAGATGCTTCCGTGAGGCGGAGGATAATGATACGGAATGGAAGTGGAGCATCCAGTCATAAAATGTCATTTACAGTATTACACGAGTGTCACGGAATTTGGCAAATTTAGGATGAATATATCAAAAGTAGGGCTGTACACTTAATGAAGTTGAGATATGGGCAAGTGCCTGTGAGTATTAATGCCATATTTAATTTTGAAGTCTGCAAGTTTTGCATGTTTCTGTGTGAATGAGCGCTATCTCAGTTAGAGGTCTGAGCGGGACTGTTTTTTTAGTCCCGTTCCCGCAAGGTTCTATTCCACACCCACCCGCTCCCACTATATATTCACTCTTTGTTCACCCGCTGTCCGCTTAGAATAATTTTCATCCTGACCCGACCGTTCCCGCTAAATTTAGATCTCTTGTTTCCAGAATCCCACATTTAAATTTCCGCTACTGAAAGAAAGAGATATAGGCTGACAAATAAAAGTGTATTCTGCACAAAATTTTATGTTATTTTATTCGTCTTTTCAAGAGTCTTGAATTTATTGACTTTGTCTTGAATTTATATGAATTATCTTAAGACACAAAATTTGTTTAATATTTTATGCAACACAGTAGGAAAATAAAAATTTACAAAATTGTATTTCTTATTTTTATTCGTCTTGTCAGGATACAATTCGTTTAACATTGACAACACAATAGGGAAAAAGTGTCGCAGAGAGAAAAAAAATTAATAAAAATGTAGGTTGTACAAAAATAGCCTATTGGCTATTTTTATTCGTCTTGTCAAAATATTAAATTAGTTTGACATTTTTCTGTTAACACCGTAGGAAATGTGTCGCAGAGAAAAATAAATAAATATGACTAATATCTTTCATTTAAAATTATAGGCTAATCAAAATATAAACAAAACCGAGTTGAATGTTTTTCAAGGACAGCGCATCCACACTTTGCTACATCCTTATTCTGCTCTGTCACTCATCGACAACCTGCCTGTTCTGTCTGAGGGCCGTATATTTACCACAGGTACAGCCTGCTCTGAGCATCGTTATGCACATGCTGCGCACAGACCCCGCAAATAAAATGCGTGACGTTTAAAGCATGCGTGCAGCGCGTGCATAACAGTCCTGAGCGCAAGCTGTACCGGTGGTCAATAAGAATAAAGCGCAGATATGCTGTTCTAAAAGGACGTCGGGAACGGGTTATTGTTAGACTGCCCGCTCCCGTTCATATTACACCAGAGTTACCGACCGCTACTGCGTTTTATTCAGGAATTTAATCCCGTGGCGCAAAAAATCCAGTCGGTTCCCACGGGAATGCAGACCTCTACTCAGTTTGTCAAAGAAACAAATGGAATTGTAACTTAATCTGATCCCTTGCAAAAAACATTACATATTTTAATGTTTATGCCTGCGTGTGATTGCCAGCATTTTTTTTGATACCAATACATTTATAATTAGATTAAAAAATCCAGAAGCACACAGACAGATTTCTGGAAAAAAATCAGAGCTCTACCCATAATTATTGTAAATTCTTTTACGGTTAACTTGAATTATTCAATTGATTAGACATGCTTTTTTGTAGTTAAACTTGAATTAAACCATTAAAGCAGAATCCAAAAAGGTCAAAAATAAAAACACTGAAATTGGGGGGGAAATATAATAGAATTTGGGGGGAAAAAATGTAACATTTCATAGGGCCCTACAAATTAATTTTGTTACATTTGTAAAACATTTTAATAAATGTTGTTAAATTGTAGTAAAATGTATGAGTTAAATTAATTAGATATGCGTTTTGATTACTAAAATTTTATTTAACCATTAAAACAGAAATTTTAAAACAGAAGTTTTAATTTAAACAGAAGAAAAAAAATGGAATCCATAAACATTTAAACTGAAAAACGGAATTTGGAAAAACTGAATATTTTTATTTTATAAGGCCAAACTTTAGAATCTTTGTGACATAAGATAAAGAAAATTTGACCTGAGAAAGTTCCTTTAAGCAGGCATTCCTTCACCCGATTGGTCCGTCGCACGTGGAAAGCCTTCGTGATCTCCTGATTCATGAAGGCCTCGTTGTTGAGGATGTTGGCGACCATCATGCGCAAGTCAAACACCTCCAGCAGCTCAGCGATGTGTGCGATGTGCATCAGGTCCTTCTCGTGTTCGTCCAGCTGTCCCGTGTAAAGGTAACGCATGACTACATGAAACGGCCCAAGCAGCACCGAGGGGTCCATGTGCACCACCGTCATCGGCCGAGAGATGAACGTGACGGGATCCTGGACCTTTTCTCTCCTGATGCTGACGAAAGCTCGACCCAAAGAAGATAAAAGCCACCTCCCACGTCCGCCCTCCAGGATCCCATCGGAGTCTGCAGCGATCAGGGTCCCATCACTGATGCAGGCTCTGAGGTTGACCCTGCTTTTTTCATCGCTGCTCTCACACATGTCAAAGCTGGCAGCCCGCACAGGAGGCTCCCGTCCGGTGAGTTGCATACAGTCAGCCTCGGCCTTCACATCCTGGAGGAAAAGGTCGTAGAATTTCGAGGAGGCCGTGGCAAGGTAGACCTTATGAGCGAAGACTCGCTGGTTCTCATGGAGGACCAGAACCACATCAGCACACAGCGGCTCCTCCAGCAGCCGGCCCGGGTGCTCCTCGGTGGTGGAAGGGGGCGGAGGGATGACTATAACAGGTGGAGGAGGTTTGGGAGGCAGGAAGGGTGCCTGCAGGAGAGGCCGTTGGACGTCCCGCAAGTGAGACTTCCAGAACTGCAGGTGGCGCCGTGAGATGAGAGCAGCACGGATGGCATTGTCAAACACATCCTTCACTCCAAACTGAGCCACCACGCTGGTCTCGTAGTACGGCACGCCCAACTCTTTGGCCACCTCACGACCCTTCTCAGGAGGAAGAATCTCGTTCGCTTTGATGGGTCTGTAAGGTTGGTTCATAGAGAAATGTCAACAAAAAGGATGTACTGCAATATCTTTGATGTGAATGTTACATATTTGGTCTTTTATTAATGAAAAATGTCCAACACATGATGTTCATTTTATACTGAAGAGCCAATGAAAAACAGTTCAAAGACATACTGCAAGCCAAAGACATACGGATGGACCAAGACTTTCTATGGTTAGTCAGAAGTAGATGATACTAATATGTATTGTCATGTTTGTATTTTTATATTTAGGAAAATTAGAGAAACAAGTGATATTGGTCTAAATGAGTCTACCACCAAGCTACTGTTATAAGCATGATCCCCGTCTGACTGGCCGTGGCGGCGGTGTTGCAACAATATATAGTGATATTCTCAATGTTAATCAGAAGACAGGATACATGTTTAACTCATTCAAAATACTAATGCTCAATGTTACACTGTCATATATGCAAAAGAAATCTATCGTATCTCTTGCTCTGGCTATTGTGTATAGACCACCAGGGCCGTATACAGATTTCCTAAAAGAATTTGCAGATTTCCTCTCAGACCTATTGGTTACTGTTGATAAAGCGCTAATTGTCGGAGACTTTAACATTCACGTTGATAATACAAATGATGCGTTAGGACTTGCGTTTACAGACTTATATCTCTTTGGATCCCCCCCCCCCCCACCCCAAACAAATCATAACCAGACCCACTCATCCCTGGTAACTAGGAATTACACACGCTTCAGTCTGGATCCATCCCTTACAAATGGACCTGAGAACCAACACCTGAGAAGAGATGAACGCCAACCCTCAGACACATACAAAACTACACTTTAGCTATAATGGACAGCAATTGAATAGTCACCACTGATAGCTTATTATAATATATGCTCCGTAAAAAAAAAAAATTTCTGTAAAGTTGCTTTGCAACGATTTATATCTTAAAAGTGTTATACAAATAAACTTGAATTGAATATTTTACTATTTATGATATAAAGACAATTGATATTTTTACATTTATAATATATATATTTCATATTTACAATTTAGAGAAGCAGGTATGAGGCAGTTAATTTTTTAATTAATTATTTTTAGTAAAAAGGTTATTTATATTTAATTTCTCATTTATATTTAATAAATTTTGATTTAAAAAGTATTTGATCAAAATTAGAGAAGGCATTTATAATGATAATTTTCTAATAAATGCTGTTCCTTATATTCAACTTATCACCTCAATGATCCAAAAAATCCGTCATGTTTCCACAAACTAGAGATAATACCATTTTAAAATAATCAAATAGAAAACAGCACTTTAAATTGTAATATTTCATATAGCCACGTTTATTTTTAATTAATTAATAAGCCTTGTTAATGTAAGAGACTTACTTCACACGACGACGCTTTAGTGTAGATGCGGCAGGGTACATTTCCTTCATAAATAACAATCTTCTGCATCTTCAGCGCTCAGATGTCGGGAGTAAATGACGACTGCTATGTTCGTTATTACATACAACAACAGAACAACTCAATCGCTTAGGAGTCATTCTTGTCTACACCTGCCCTGGCGTCGAAACAATGGTGGACTGTTGACAGCTCATTCAGGGCACGTCTAAGGTAAGACACCAGTGTCAATCAACTATCGTGGGAGTGGCCTTGGTCTGTGTGACGTCACACAGCCAAGAATTTTGACGTCTTGATTTGAGAAAGGGGTAGGGTTTGTCGGATTTAAAAAAAAAAAATAAAGCACTGGGTGGATTTTTATCATTAGAGGGTGGTTGTGTACACACACTGCCAAGACACATTTATGTTCAAACAACATGTAAAGTGTATTTTGCATCCGATGACCCCTTTAAATATAGATGAAAAAATTTGACAATTCACCTGGCAAGAGGTCTCCTTGCCCTGTTAACCGCCTCCAGGTCAGCGTAACGCAGGTCTAACTGGCAGCCCACCAGAATGACTGGGGCACGAGGGCAGAAGTGCTTGATCTCTGGGTACCACATGGTCTTCACGTGAAACAGAGAATTGGGGTTGGCAATGGAGAAGCACAGGACCACCACGTCTGACCTAGTGCCCAGACACAAAATAAAGCATTCAAAAAAACACTGAGCGTAAGTCTTAAGAAAGATGTGGTCCACAAACACACCTGCCATAAGCGAAGCGCCGGTCTTTGTGATGGTCTCCAAAGGTGTCCCATAATCGAAGAGACACGCTCACATCATCCACTACATCTCTGGAGCGTTCCAGAACCTTCAAAACCAGAAGAGATTTGGATTCAAGTTGGAATTGGACTGGAGTTACAATACTCATTTATGCTTCTGAAGTGTCATAAGTGCAAAGATTAAAAACTCAGACCTCTTGACAGACTCTGTACTGGTCAATGGCCCAGACAGTGGGCACATGGGTGGCGAGGAGCTGGTACTGTGTAAGAGTGGCGTTACACGCGCGGGCACAAATCAGACGCGTTTTACCCACAGCATTGTCTCCCACCACCACACATTTAATGGTCTCGACATTAGGCCTCTCATAGTCCATGTCAGTATCTGTAAACTGGGACCTAAAAGCAATGGATAAAGTCATGCAACTCAAAATACTACGGAAAAATGTCAAATGTCATCAAGCATACTGTAAATTAGGTCTATAAATATATATACTTATTTCCTGATATTCAACATGCAAGCAAGATGGGTATTAATCAAAAGATTAAGTGAGTAAATGATATATATGATATCCCAGATACAAAATGATAGCAGACTTCTTCATTAAATGGCAATAAAAAAAATTGTGATATAACAATAAGTTGTTAATGCAGTATCCATATTTTACCATATTCAGTCATAATTGTTCAAACTAATTTTTGCTCAGTTTGCCTGTATGGTCAATGTTTGTGAACTGTAAGGAATATTTATAATTCCCACATTTGTAAAGAATCAAATATCTTACTTGTAAGAGTAATTTTAAGCGTCGCTAACAAAAAAAAAAAAAAAGGCCATTACATTGTAGCAACAAAATAATTTAAATATTAGTATTATTCTACAAAGAAAAGCTTACTTTTTCTATAGACTACTACCAAACATTTTTGTCAAAAACTCTTGTAGTGAGTTTAATAAAATAAAAATATGATTTTTTTTTGTATATGCTATTAGCAAAAATATTTTTTTTCTGCTTTAACTGGGGACTCCCATTTTAAATGTCTCTCAAAAGTTTCAAGCAAAATAAAAGTAGCACAAGCGTTGCTATGGACAATTACAAAATATCTGCTTTGGCGACGATTTTAAAGATCTTTAACTACAAAAAAAAAAAAATAGTCCATTACATCGTAGCAGCAAAATTCAAATATTATTTTTCTGAATAGAAAAAAAGTACTTTTTGTATAGACTATTAGAGAATTTTTTTTGTTTTCCCTGCATAAGTTACGAGAAAAATAAAAGTAGTGCTAATAATCTTTAAGCTTCCACTACAAAAAGTAGTCCATTACATCAAAGCAACAAAATTAAATATTACTATTACTCTAGCCTGCATAGAAGATATTACTTTTCTATAGAATATTAACACAACACATTTTGGAGATAACTTATTACAGCAATGTTTTTTCTGCTGTAACTGGGGACTCCCGCTCTAAATATCTCTCAAAAGTTACAAGAAAAATAAAAGAAGCGCAGTTAGCTAATACATTTAGCCAAAAATAACTAAATAAAAATTAACCACCCAAAGCGTCGTTACTGACCAATCAGAGTCAAGTATTCAAGCGCAGCGCTGTAAATAAAAACAACAGGCTTGCCGTCAGCATCTCTACACGCGCTCAGAATGGGCTGAAAAAAGATGCCGACAAATGCTGTCTAGATAGGTAGCTCACTAGGTTAAGACACAGCCTTCACCCTGAACTTATGTAATACTCCTCACGTCCTGCTCAAGAGGGCAATTAATGTATCCTGTACAAACACATACATTTATGTACGCGCAAAACCTTACCGAAGTGAACTGAAGGGATGCATCAGGTTGGCATTCGTTTGTGATCTTAGAGATGAAGATGATGGTGATAAAATACCCTTTGGATGCGGCGTGCACCTGAGGCGAACCGGGCATACACTTCATTTTCCCGGCGGAGACGCGGAAGATACAGAATTATTTTACCGTAGTTTACCGCAACCAGACCTTAGCTAACCCATGTTACCAGCCAAACCTTGTTCTTGAGCTTCTTTGAGTAAAATACACCGACTGAATGAGCAGAAAAGCGCGACGGCTGGAGGTCTCTGGTTCGTGACATTCCCGGTGTTCTTTGGTTTCTCTTCCGCATGTAGACAGCGCCATCTGACGCACCACACAAACGCTGCTGAGAATGGGTGACTGAGAAGAAAAAGTTGTAGCCATAAAATATATTTGACACATTTAACTACCTCAAGCTTCGTAACTACCAACCTGATGCCATCTCCGGTCATTCAAATCATAATAAAGCTCTTTCTGACTTCTGAATTCTGTTGAAGGCCTAATAACAGACTGAAGATATGTCTGCGTGCATGATGTGCGTTTGTAGCTTTGTGTTGTTCATAGAAAAGTAAAGTCATAAGGCAAGTCTAAAAATTGAGAGTGACATGCTTATACTAAAAAAAAAAATAACAAAAATATATATATATAGAATTATATATATAGATACTAATCTGTCATTATTAAATAATGTCAGCATGACAATCTGAGTGAAGAATTGGGTCGTCATAATTTGCATTCATAATTTCTACTGTTTTTACTATTTGTTAAACCCTTAATAATAATATTTAGTTATTTGATGACAGCCATTGATGATCCATCATATCTAACAGAGCTTCTTGTGCTTCAACGGAAAAAAGAAGTTAACATGTTCAATGTCACGAAATTTCTTATGTTTGATTAGTCACATAATAGGGCAAAACATTTATTATTTATAAAAAATGATTGATTTATGTCTTTCTTATAGGCTCTGCACGTGATGTCGATCACATTTGAGCTTTTTCGCTAAATGTCTCCGGTAAGTTGACTAAAAGTTAGGTAAATATGACTTCAGTGTCTCATGAAGGAGAACTTATTGATAAGCATTTCCATGTATTCTGAGAGTCAATGGGTTTTTGGAAAATTACAGGCCTGTGGTGTGTGTGTGTGTGTGTGTGTGTGTGTGCATTTATTCTTTAGACTACTCATTCATGTTATTCAGTAAAGATGTGGGTGTGACTTTCCTGCCCTACTTCAACAGTAACAAACAGGCATCTGTGTGAACAAAGGTAATAAAACCAAAATAGCTACGTCTCCAGCCCACTTCTACAAAACCAGTGAGCGTTTGATCATTATCAGTGTAATTAACCCTTTAGGGGAGGAAATTTCTTGAGGCGAATGAAATTCATCATGGAAAACACATCACTTCCTCTAAAGCCTTTGCGACGTCCACTGATTAGACACTGATAAACACTTCTCTGTCAGACCCAGCACTGCAAACGATGGGAACGGATGTTTAGTGAACTAGTTCTGACAAGCTACATATGTCTGTTTTCATTAAACCCTTCAGCATTTTCAAAAAGTGAAGTGAAGTGAAGGGACATGTGGCCAAGTATGGTGACCCATATTCGGAATTAGTGCTCTGCATTTATCCCATCCAAAGTGCACACACACACAGCAGTGAACACACACCCGGAGCAGCCTAGACAGCCATTTTTTGCTGCAGCGCCCGGGGAGCAGTTGGGGGTTCGGTGCCTTGCTCAAGGGCACCTCAGTCGTAGTATTGAAGGTGGGAGAGAGAGCGCTGTACATTCACTCCCCCCACCTACAATCCCTGCCGGTACGAGACTCGAACCCGCAACCATTGGGTCTCTAACCGTTAGGCCACGACTTCCCCCTATACTTGTACTGTACCTTTAGCACAGTTACCTGTGCAAGGTGTCAACAAAACTCTCTGAACCCTCTTTAAAAAACGCAGCCAAAAGCATCAAATAATACAGATGTGCATAAATGAAATCAGTCAAATGAAAACCAAACACACTGTAGTTGTTTTCAACAAAGAAGTCATTGAGAATGACCTGCCTGAGGGGAATATCATTTATCTTCTATATCGTTACTGAACAGGGTAAATCAAGATCCTCCAGATGAGAATGTAAACCAAACATCATTTAGAAACATAAGAAATCTGAGATTTAGTTTTTTATGATAGGTGGTGTTTAACAGTTTAGATTTGCTACAAAAGTTAAAGAAACAATGGTTCCATGAAGAACCTTTAACGCCAATGGAAACATTCTGTGGCAATAAGAAGGTTCTTCAGATCTTTACATTAAGAAAAAAAAATCCCTTTTGGAACCTTTATTTTAAGAGTGTATAAGGTGCAACTTTAAAATGGACAGTATTTGGAATAAGTATCTTTTTTTTATTTACATCACAGATGACAGCATTCAAAATGCGTTGTAACAAGAATTTAAACGTCTAACATGGAGATAAAATCATATCAGGTGGGTCTGCATTAATATCCGCCCATGAATATTTACAAAGATACGGAAAGTTTTGAGCTTTCAGGATTCTGCGTTCTGATTGGTGATGGTGGGGATTTATGAGCCGTCAAGCTCAGCTGAAGATCTGTATAAAGCTGAGGCTGTCATCAACCTGAAACACAAACCCACAGAATCAGCAAACGCCTCCTGTTTTGAGTGCTTGGTTTTGGTTCTAAGTGCAGACATGCTCCTGAAAAACGGATTCGTTTTACTCCTCGTTTTGGTTGCGTCTGTGTTTGGAACAGATCAAGAACCTGCACAACCAAGACGAGCACGATTCTCAGCCAACAGCCCTAGTAAGTAGGCCTAGTATTATTTCCTTTATTGAATTAGGCCCTATCTGCTTTTGTTTTTTTAGGAGTGTGCATGGGCAAATGTTCAGAAATGCTTAGTGGTAACTGAAGGTTGTAGGTTCAATTCCAGAACTTCACCTTTGAGCAAGATCTAAGCAACTTTAAGGACTGCCTAAGCTATCTAGTAAAAATGTCCAATTTCACACTTCTTTGAACAAAAGTACCTCCCAAAAATGTATTTATCTTCTTCCTCCAGCTGAGGTTGCCCGCTGTCTGAACGGAGCTCTGCAGGTGGGCTGCGCAACGTTCGCATGTCTGGAGAACTCGACCTGCGACACTGACGGCATGCATGAGATCTGTAACGCCTTCTTCCACACTGCTGCAATTTTTAATACTGAGGTACAAACGCTCATTGACCTGAACCCTTTACTTGGCGAATCAAAATGATGCCTTTTTACTTTCCGTGGCCCTGAATGCAAGTCATGTTCGTTTTTTCCAGGGTAAGACGTTTGTGAAAGACAGCATCAAGTGCATCGCCAACAGTATCACCTCTAAGGTCTTCCAGACCATCAAACGCTGTTCCACCTTCCAGAAGATGATTGCTGAAGTGCAGGAGGAATGCTACAAGAAGCTTGACATCTGCGAGGTGGCCAGATCCAACCCTGAGGCCATCGGAGACGTGGTCCAGGTGCCCAGCCACTTCCCAAACAGGTAATACATTATTTTTTAGTGCAGCTCTTTTCTATATAATGGCAGTTCAAAGCAATAAATAAGTCTATACGATTGGTTCAGGTACATTTTTAACTTTTATACAATAGGCTATTGCCAAACTAACGATACACACAAAATATAAAAATAAATATAATAATTATAAGGTGTTCAAAATGATAACAATCCTAATGCAATATACTGTACAATGTAAGGTAATAAATGCAATAATACACTTTCCACATTATTTTGCAAAGCTATTTTCTGTGAATCCGCTAGACTTCCTATAGTGCAGTAAAGGGTGAAACTATTTGTAACAAGCCAGTTTACATTAAAACAATACATTAAAAGGATAAGATATATGATATGAAATAACAGTTTGCAATAGCAAGAACCATAAAGGGCTGTTTTTATACGACTAAAGGACTGGAAGCAATGACACCGGAAGCCTCGCACATTCAGATTACAAATGGCAGTGCCCGTTTTTACATTAAATAAATTTGATATTGTGTAATATATTTTAAATCTTCTGGAACCATACGATAAAACTTGTTTGAGGAGCAGGACCAACATTTATATAATAAATAATATATAAATAATGTTTACTTGTTTTGGTCATTGTTTGGAGATTTGCCAACATGAAATGAAAAAGAATTTTAAGTTAAATTTTTTCTCCACCATTGGTGTTCTCAGGCAAACAAGGACACCATACAAATATGTAGGCTGGAATTTATATGTAATGTTCACATTTGGAAGTTACGGATAAAGGAGCGTTTTCAAGTGCATTCTAATGCCTCATACCTTGGTGTTGCAGGTACTACAGCACACTTCTGCAGAGCTTGATGGAGTGCGACGAAGACACCGTGGAGGTGGTGCGAGTCGGGCTGGTGGCCAGACTGGGACCTGATATGGCCACACTCTTCCAGCTGCTTTAAAACAAGCCCTGCCCACCCGAACCTGCTGCCGCCGGGTCTTCTGGGATGGAGGGCCACACCGGCTTCCGCTGGCCTCCCATGTTCAAAATCCAGCCCAACCTGCGCAACAGGGACCCCACGCACCTCTTCGCCAGGAAACGCTCAGTTGAAGGGAGCTCTTAGAGTCGCATCTTCACAACTCTCCATATGCAACATGTATCACGCTGATGTGTATAAATGGAAGATTGCATAAAAAAATGTACACAATGGAAATCTTTGCTTAGTTCACAAAAACCAACAACTACTTGATTCTTTAATTGCATTACATTCAATATACATGCCAATGTCATTTATAGCAGAAAACATGTTTTAGACTCTTAATATTTATTGCATGGTTTATGGCCTAATGCAAGAGATGCTAAATTGTGATGTGCAGGATATTATCATGACATTTTGAAAAAAGGAAACCTGTCACCTTAATCAACTTGTAGTGGCAGGACAGAAGTATTTATTGGTGTACACTGAAAATAATTTATATTTATTTTTCCTACCAAATGTAATTTATATAGTATATTATTGTTTATTGTGATCTGAAATGACAATGAAGAGTCTTTATTCTTTAAGAGAGAGAAAACAACATATTTCTGGATGTGTTTCAGATATGTTTCCTATGCTGGTCATGGGAAATATTATATAGGGCATACTTTGTTCATGTTGCTGATATTGTATAGTTGATGTGCTTGGATAGAAATAAAACTTCCTGATATACTAAATAGTTTCATCTTTCATTTCTGACGGTATGAAATGTAACCATGATGTTGCCAAAAGCATCCATATAGGCTACTGTTATAATAGAATCTAAATCTAAACTCATCAAACAGTAATGTTTCTGTGCTCGCAAGGTGGCGCTGCTTTCAAACACATCGTGTTCTTACAATTTACCAGACAAAACACTCTTTTTGGAAATGCAATTGTTTCCTTGGTGTCACACATTTCTCCTAACAATGAGCCATAACATTGAAACTGTATTTACATATTTGTTTGTATATTTTTACATGTTACATTAGGAAATCATCTCGTAGACCTATTAGAACTGCACGATTTGCCTAGCTAAAAGAAAAGTTACTAGACTAAATCAAGAGTTTTTATATGTTATACAAATATTGAATTGGTCTGTTCTTCAGTATAAAAAAAACATGTATTGTTGATTGCCTAAATGACAATCCTGCTCAATGATCAAGCTGCAGTTTGGTCAAATTATGCAAAAAGTGTGTACTTTATCTAATCATAAATGGAAAATGACATAAATGGAAAACATTAGTCGCATTTAAAAGTTATATTTAGGAGAAGAAAAGTCGAAATTATTACATACTTACATGAGATACCAAATCATAATTATGACATAAAAAGTCACAATTATGACTAAAAGTCATAATTAGCCTATTGACAGTCACAATTTTGAAAATGTTCTCATTATTTTGAACTTTTTATCTCATGACCAGTGTTGGGGAAAGTTACTTTTAAAAGTAATGCATTACAATATTGCGTTATATTGGGTCAGAAGAAGACATTTCAACACACTTCAGCAATAAAAATAGACACACAAATGTTTGTCTAGAGTAATTTGTGCTTATTAGTACGGTTGAACTGGATCATTGAAGGTCAGAAGCAAAGACATTGGTTAATAGAATGGGATTAAATACATAAAGGATATTTGTGTTGTTTAACATTTAATTATTGCAGGTTTGTGTCATATTCTGAGTTGCATTATTTTTATTCATTTTGAGGAATACTGAATCTGTGTTTGTTTGTTTTTTTGTGAGTGAGATGAATTAATGCATATTCATATTTATTTTAGAACTACAGTAACATCTTCTGATTTCTCTCAACATGGGGGCAGGAGAGCTGTCAGTCAATAAATTAAACTTGCGTTACTTATTTGAAAAAGTAACTCAGATATTCTCTTGTAAATTAAAAAGTAATGCGTTACTTTACTAGTTACTTGAAAAAAAAGTAATCTGATTACGTAACGTTACTTGTAATGCGTTACCCCAACACTGCTCATGACTATGACTTAGTATATGACACAAAAAGTCATATTTATGATTTAACAAAGCATGTTTCTTTCTTTCTTTATTTTATGTGGCAGAAATTGGGTGAAGACACAGTTCATTTCTCTTGACCTTGATCCTTTACATTGAATGCATTACGTCATTGACAAGAGATGATTTTAACCGCACACTTTTCTAAAACAAAAGCCAATTTCCGAGCTTCCCAGAATCCTTTGCCCAAGACAAAAGTGGTTTGATGCTGTTGCCTAACTGAGACCAAACAAATAAACATCTAATCAAGTGATCCTAGAAAGCAAGAACGTTTCTTAATTTGCTCTTGGGTGTTTTGCAGGCAACAGAAACACATGGGGAACAACTGGGAGGCCTATAAACAGACAGACGATATGGTTATTATCCATATAAAGTTACATCACAAAGGCTTTAAATGTAGTCTTTCCTGAATAAATGATGATGAGGAAAAGAGCAAACAGACCGATCAAGTTACAGCTGTCAATGTATGTGAGTGACACAATGGAAAAGAATAAAGTAAATGTCTGTTTTACAGCTAGTATAAAATATGAACACTATCTCATTCTGAGGTCATTTCATTTTGGGACATAAACACTCATTAAAATGTGATTTTGTTTTATTCCATGCACATCATAGTCTGACTCTTTCAGTAAGCTCTTTTCTTTCATGAATATAAATAGATTTGTATTATTTGCTGTCTGTTCTAATATTTGCCACTTTAATACAGTTTCATCTGTACTTTGAAAACTGCAAATAACAATCTGCCTATCCTATTGTTATCTTGTCCTCAAGTCTTGGCTGAACAATGTGCCCTATCGTAAACACACACAGACACAGACACACAACTAAACAGGTGTCATGACACCTTGACACCAAAACTACGAGAGCTTAGAGAAATAAACACAATGAGTGACAGTGTCATCACCGGCACCTCAACGCCGCGACAGCTCTCAAAACACTGAGTGTGTGCTGGGAATGTACAGTAGAAAACATCTTTTATAAAACTCATCTCAAAAGAGGAGACTTTCATATTAGTAAAAGGAAGAAGAAAAACTACTAAAAAGCACATTAAGAGACAAGCACCATATACACAGCAGAACTACAAAATTGACATCAATGTGTGTGCTAAGAGTCCATGAGGTTTGATTGAATGTGTGTAATTTATTTATAATTAGCCTACTTTTCAAGTAGCCAAATGCTAAATCGTTATATTACTCTTAAATCGACACTTGCTTTTCTTAAAATCACTGAGATTTGTTCTTCTTTTTAGAATTAAAAGTGCCATCATTTACCGGTGCGAAATTTCGCGCGCAAAATCCAGTCACTTCAACAGGATTCGACGCTTTTCAGGAAATTCGCTGGAGGACGAAGGTTTCCCCAGTTTTGTGTGTGCAGGCCTGTCACCCGAATTTGACCACTGACCAGCAGAAAGCTTCTTGAAGGTGATTTCTATGAGGTGTGCTTTACATTGCTTAATAGACAGCGGACCTTTTTGGCCGCGAAATTTCACTAATGTGACAACATTTTATCAAGCTGTTAAAGGGGTCATAGGATGCCCATTTTCCACAAGTTGATATGATTCTTTAGGGTCTTAATGAAAAGTCTGTAACATAATTTGGTTACAATTTCTCAATGGTAGTGCAAAAAACAAATTTTTTTACCCTGTCAAAAACAGCTCTTTTCAGATCAAGCCATTTTTGTAGCATTTTCCTTTAAATGTTAATGAGCTCTGCTGTCCCCGCCCCTCTCTTCTGCTCTCAGAGAGACTGTTCACTTTAGCCGCATTCAGCAGGGAAATAAACTTGCGCTAATATAGGGTGGTTGTGTACACACACTGCCAACACACATTTTAGTTCAAACAACTTGTAAAAGTGCATGTAGCATCCTATGACCCCTTTAAATAAGAACTACAATGCTAAAGTCTGTAGCAACTTATAATTTTAAAGTACACAACAGATTCAGAATTTACGTTTTATAGGTACAGGTGCATCTCAATAAATTAGAATGTTGTGGAAAAGTTCATTTATTTCAGTAATTCAACTCAAATTCAAAACACACAGACTGAAGTAGTTTAAGTCTTTGTTTTTTTTTTAATTGTGATGATTTTGGCTCACATTACACAAAAACCCACCAATTCACTATCTCAAAAATTAGAATATGGTGACATGCCAATCAACTAATCAACCTCAAAAAAACACCTGCAACGTTTTCCTGAGCCTTCAAATTGGTCTCTCAGTTTGGTTCACTAGGCTTACACAATCATGGGGAAGACTGCTGAACAGACAGTTGTCCATAAGACAATCATTGACACCCTTCACAAGGCGGGTAAGCCACAAACATTCATTGCCAAAAGAAGCTGGCTTTTCACAGAGTGCTGTATCCAAGCATGTTTAACAGAAAGTTGAGTGGAAGGAAAAAGTGGGAAAGAAAAAGATGCACAACCAACCGAGAAAACAGCAGCCTTATGAGGATTGTCAAGCAAAAAATCGATTCAAGAATTTGAGTGAAATTCACAAGGAATGGACTGAGGCTGGGGGTCAAGGCATCAAAAGCCACCACAACACAGACGTGTCAAGGAATTTGGCTAAAGTTGTCATATTCCTCTTTTTAAGCCACTCCTGAACCACAGACAAACGTCAGAGGCGTCTTACCTGGGCTAAAGAGAAGAAGAACTGGACTGTTGCCCAGAGGGCCAAAGTCCTCTTTTCAGATGAGAGCAGGTTTGGTATTTCATTTGGAAACAAAGGTCCTAGAGTCTGGAGGAAAGGTGTGGAGTGGAGCTCTAGGCCCAAGTAGATTGACAACGTCCAGTGTGAAGTTCCCCAAGTCTGTGATGATTTGGAGTGTGTGCAATGTCATCTGCTGGTGATTGGTTCCATGTGCTTTTTGAAAACAAATGCACACATTACCCAAGAAAATTTTTGGAGACTCAGGCTTCCTGCTGCTCCTGACCAGCTTTTTGAAGATGTGATTTCATATTTCCAGCAAGGAGGATTGGCACCCCTGCCAACACTGCCACAAAGGACAAAAGTTGGTTAGGTATTAAATGGACCTGGTGTTGGTCTGTGCTTGACTAGCCAGAAACCTCAACAGGACTGAACCCATAAGAACTTATGGGGGTATTGTCAAGAGGAAAATGAGAAACAAAGAGACCAAAAAATGCAGATGAGCTAAAGGTCACTGTCAAAGCAACCTGGGATTCTATACCACCTCAGCAGTGCCACAAACTGATCACTCCATGCCACGCTCTCGGATGGAGGCCAGTAGTAGTAAACTGCAGTAATTAAAGAAAAAGGAGCCCCTACCATGTATTGAGTACATGTACAGTTAATGAACATACTTTCCAGAAGGTCAACAATTCACTAAAAATTTTTTTTATTGGTCTTATGAAGTATTCTAATTAGTTGAGATAGTGAATTGGTGGGTTTTTGTTAAATGTGAGCCAAAATCATCACAATTAAAAGAACCAAAGACTTAAACTACTTCAGTCTGTGTGCATTGAATTTATTTAATACACAAGTTTCACAATTTGAGTTGAATTACTGAAATAAATGAACTTTTCCACGACATTCTAATTTATTGAGATGCACCTGTATGTTATAGAACAAAAACAAGAACTTGAAAAGTTATTTTCAAGTGCTAACCACAGAATAATGTAAAAATTGCTAACAAGTTGCTATTGATAAGGTTTATTACAGCTACCACAAAATGTGAGTGTATGTGCTTGATAAAGCAGTAAGGCATTTACCAGCTTCCTAGTAACTTGTGTAGAACAAAACGTATCTGTAAGTAATACTAACTACAAAATTTGTTTTGTTTTTTTTTGGATAGATTTTTGGCATTTTGCCTTAATTTTGATGGGACAGTTAGTTGACAGGAAGCAACGTGGGAGAGAGAGAGGGGGGCAGGATCGGAAAATGTCCAGGAACCAGGACTTGAACTCGGGACGCCCAAAGCACAACGACGCTATATGTCAGCATGCTGCCCACAAGGCTATCGGCACCGAAACAAAAATTGTTTTACTAAAATCACTATTGTAAAAACCACTAGGACATTCCAGAGGGAACACGTAGCTTAAAATGCAGATTATTTTCCAATCTAGGACAACAAACTGAACTGATCTATATCACACATGCACAACAATGATGCAAGTGCCATTAGACATGCTTTGCTAAGTCTTTAGCCTACAGCTTGGTAACGTAACACCTTTATGGAGCCCAAATAATTACATTTGTTTGCTCAAATGTTTGTCTAGAGACCATTGGTTGCAATGACAGCACTGTCGCTGTAAGAGCACTTGAGTCGTTTATCCAGGACTTTCCTGGACCATCTGTCAAAGGTGATAATGGTTGACGGTTAATTGCACCTCATGGCCCATTAGCTGCTCATAAAGGCAGGTGTGTAGTCCATGGATAGCTTTTACAGGGGTGCAGTGGTACAAACAGACCAGCAGATGTGACTCCTAACGGCTCCTATTTCCAGGCATTAATACAATTATGACCCTTTCCTGCCAAGAGCAACAAGATTACTGCGATTGAAAAGACAAAGATGCTAAAAGGGTTCTGATGGATCAAGCAAATGAAACATCCTGATATGCAAGTTACTGTAGCTTGGCGTGTCATGCTAATAATTTGTACAATTATTTTACATCCAATGCCAGTGTAAAATTCACTCTCACGATGATAGGATTCTTAGTGGTTGCTAAAGTGGTTAATGAGTAGTGATGTTGCTATATAGTTACTAGTCCATTTTTGGGAGTTCTGCATGATTGCTAAGCAGTTTCTAAGGAAAAAAGAGTCCACCTCCATTTCTGAGAAGAAAAATAGATATTTTTGAGTGTTTTATTGTACTATCTATTTTCAGATAACAGAAACACCTGAATGATTGAATATTGAGTTTGGTTTGGATTGTAAAATAGATTGCCATATTGGATTCAATCTACCGAAAAACTGCTTAGCATTAATCAAAGACTCTCGCTGAAGTGTTTTAGCTGTCTTGTTTCACTGCCGCGAGAGTTTTTCCTCCTGATATACAGCCTGATGCTGCTGTGTTTGCTCTTGGTGTTGGCGTGGTTAATCGATGAGGGGCCGGCGGAGGGGAAAAACACTTTCTTCTCACCGTTAATCATGCGCTTAGCTCTCGCTCGAGCTTTCAACATGAGTGGACGGTTCGCATTTAAGTCAGCAACTTCTTATGTTCATCTGCCCTTCCAACAACCTCTGGCCTGCAAGGAGAGATGTTTGGTTAATCTGTCATTTATTTCCTACGTGCATGAGCTACATATACAAATGCGAGATTATATTTTATATATAACATTTTTTATTTATATTCCCCCAGGAAAGGCAATATCAGTCAGCTTATTGACAGCCTGAATATAAGTGCATGGCCACTGCCTTGAAATTCATATCAGGACATACATAATCACACAAGCATCAAAACTCTATTCAAAAACAACATTTTCCACTGTTCAATTCAATAAGTTGCCAATCCTGTCATATAAACCCTGTCGTTTGAGAGTCTAGCTTAAAATAATGAAGAAGCTACAGACATGCTATGCTTTGAAACTGGTGCTAACAGATTGTCAACGACCATGCTGATGCTAAACAGACATGCATATTCCAGCTGTTTCATATTAATACGTACTAAACATTCATTCACACTTGAATTTAGTGTTTCGGGACACTGCAATCGCACCTTACGATCGTAACAGCAAGCAATAGTAACAGATTTCATTTGTAGCTTATTTTTAACATATAGAAATCTGTATGACACCATCTTCTAAACAGGCACAAGATGACATTTTTAACCATAAGTTATTCATTTTTCCACAGTGAAAGAGAAAATGCAAGCCAGTCAGAACATATTTGATGTTTAAAGGTAAAGTGTGTAATTTCTGCACGACTAGTATTGCCAAACAGCATAAAATAACAACTGTTTTCAAACAGGTTTCCTAAACTTTTACTTCATCTTCCATTGGTCGAACAAACAGATAGTCCCGCCCCAAATTCAAGATACTGGTCAAGCCAATACTGGTACACTGAGCAAATCAGAATCAAATAGAGAAATGTTTTGAGAGTGCAATAGTGTTTATAATTTTCAGGGAACCGACCTACAAATGGCGTTTTTGAATCGTTGAGATACAAGAAAGTATCTTCAAAACAACAAAATTACACACTTCATTCTTAATAAAATATCCTATGAGAATCCCAATGAGATGTCATTGCTAGACTGCAGAAATAGAAACCAAGCAACGACGAAATGTCGCCAGGCTGGTTAGGACACGGTGCTGCGGATCATGTTTGAACATAAAAGGGGATAAACTCATACAAAAATAATTATAATTATAATAGTAATATAAAAACATAGTGTTTATATAATTTCATGTTTGAACAATTTAACTACATTTACAAAGCCAACACTTGAAATTATTTCTCCACCCCATTGACTTTGTTGGCATCGACGACCATTTTATCCTTCTGTGATGCTTTGCGAACATCTTATTTGTGAGGATCGATCCCTTTGAAGGACAAGCGATGGACAAAAAGTTTGATAGTTCCCTCTCTGTTGTGATCAGTCTTGTTTTAGAGAGTCTGCTGGTCCTCCTGCTTGCGTTTCTGAGCTAGAACGGCCCAGGCTGAACTCCTCAGTCTCTGAGCCTGCAGAGTTTACGAGTCAAAGGAAGCAGAAAGATGTAGAGAGATCCTCTATGAATATGGAGGTACAGGTGTTCTCTACTGTCAGCGTTTTTTGAAGGATCGTACAGTTTGTTGTGGGGGAACTGTTGGTGGGATGCAGGGTTCTTCGGGTCCAGACTCTCTTAAAAACACTGAGTCCGGCTCGGAGGAGCAGGTGGAACTCCGTTCATTCAGGAAGACCTGAGAGTACATGGGCTCCAGGGGAACGGAGAGGTCCAGATACTCCTGCAAGGGAAACATACACGTTAATAAATCAATCCCAGAATGCACTGCAATGAGAACAGTAGGGCTGCACGATCAATCGAAATGGAATCGAGATAGCGATTCGACAGAAGCTGCGATTGTCATGCGTATCTTTTAGTGAAGCACGGTTCTGTGATCAGCAGTAAATCTCCCATCCAAGGCCAGAGGGCGCGCGGCTCTCGCGCTGAATTCTGTGGTCTGGCTTGAATGGCTGAAATCAAATACGCATCGCAGAGAAAGAAACCAAGGAAAAAAATACCTATTGCTGCAGCTGAATAAACAGAAGATTTAAATGCTTTCGTTGATTCAGTGTGACTAATAAACACACGACTATGGCGATATATGGTTTATCTGAGTTCTTATTATTATAATTTTCATTAAAATAAAGTATATTTATAATGCAATGCCTTTATCACTGCTTAAATACTATGAAATATGTTGCGTGCCTTATTCTGTGTAAGAATTGTTTATTTCAAACACTCGACTGACGTTATGAAGTGAGTTTGGAGTAAAAATATGTTATTAAATGTGGTATTTTCACATGATTTCAGATGGAGCAGCATTTACTACAAAGAGACGTAGTTCACTGACAAGCTGGGAAACAGCTGTCATTCATTGCGCACGATTTCTTCAATTTCAGAATCGCGCAATAAAATCGTCTGCGATTTTTTTGCGGAACTTGTCAGTGAACTACGGCTCTGTGTAGTAAATTCTGCTCCATTTTAAAGCACGTGATGATGATTCATGCTGGATAAAAAGAGAAAGAACCGGCTTTTTAAACAAAATGCGCATGACAATCGCATTCGATTAATCGTGCAGCCCTAGAGAACAGTGAACCTTTTCATCCAGGTTGGCTCATATGGAGCAGCATATTTGCTTGTGGACCAAAGCCTAACAGAGTTGCTGCCCATGATGTGCATTTCACATCAGTCACTTGTGAGGATTCATTTTGAGTGGGATGCTGAATTAAAAGGTAGCTACCTATGCAGTCTGCTGGCCTTACCTGATTGGATATCACGGACAGAGTGCGATCAAGGTCTTCTACCAGCTGTTTAAAAGTTGGCCTCTGTGTGGGAACCGCATGCCAGCAGTCTTTCATCATCAGGTATCTGGAAAAAATTCAATTGGATAACTGAGTCATTATGTGAAGACAACATGAAATAATTCATTTTTTTGTATTAAATCCTATTGTGCACAATTCATCAGTGCATTTCAGTATAAAGAATAAAGTTTTCATTTCTGGTCAAATAAAGTGGAAAATATAGAATAGAATTTTTAAACGGTATGAGCAAATTTTGAGGGGAATTGTTATTTAAAGGAACGATAATAAACAATACTAATGTAAATTATCTATAATTACTATACAATTTTCTTATTAATTATGCAGTCTGTTTCACTCAATATTTATTTTAATAATAATTAAGTAAAAATGATTATCGTTGTTTAAATACTTATCAAAATAAATGAATTACAAAGTCTGTTTCACTCAAAAATGTGTTACATAATGTAAGTTAAATGCTTTTAAAAGATTTTATTTATTTTACTAAAGAAAAAGAAAAACTGTTGGAAATAAAATAAAATATTAAAATTAAAATAAAATACAAATTATTACAAAAAACTAACAAACAAAAAAAATATATAGCATGTTTTACTTAAAATGTGTCAAATTATGGAAGTTAAAATTCTGTTGAATCAAATTAAAAGAATCATCGTGTAAGTCGCTAATTATAACATTTGAAAGGGCCATACATCTCCTGAGTGCAGGCTGAGGGTCTGTCCATGCGATGACCTTCTCGTAGCAACTTGAAGAGCTCTTCCACAGGCACTCCTGGATACGGCGAGCCCCCCAGAGTGAAGATCTCCCACAGAAGAACACCAAAAGACCATCTACAACAAGAGAACACTCAGTTAGTACCAAAACAACACAAAAATGGGACTTCTATAAAATAAGAGCACTGATATGAAGATATACTAGAGTTGAGAACGTGAGTCATCTTACACGTCACTTTGATGTGTGTAAATTCTGTCAAACAAAGCCTCAGGTGCCATCCATTTGACAGGCAGCCGGCCCTGAAGAAGAAATAAAGACGTTCACTTGTCATATATTGACTTTGGATAATAAATAGGACTGTTATAAAGAACTGACTGCTTACATTTGTAGTCTTCTTGTAGTAATCTATGTGATGAACGTCCCGGGCCAGACCGAAGTCTGCTATCTTCATTACATTGTCCTCTGTTACAAGTACATTGCGGGCTGCCAAGTCTCTATGGATACACTGTTGGGGAAAGCACACAGACCAAAAAATATTCATTTCAGCCCACATTTTGAAGACATTTTTTAATAAATCACAAAATATGTCAACAATACCTTTTTGGATGCCAGGTACTCCATGCCACGAGCCACCTGGTAGGCACAGGAGACCAAGTCTTTAATGGACATGCTCTCTACAGGCACCTGGTCAGGATTGTAACAGTACTCCATGCCATGCGGCCGGCGGGCACGCAGATATTCCCGCAGGTTTCCTTTAGAGGCGTATTCCACGATGACATAAAGAGAGCCTGGATGAAGGAAATTAGAGCGTTTTGAGAGGGGAAATCCTTGCAGTGTGATCTAACACTGTGATTGTAAGAATCCTCAGATGGGCTCTTACCATCCTGGGTACAAGCTCCGAGCAGGTTGATGATGTTCTTGTGTTTTCCAATCATCTTCATCATCTCCATCTCTGAGATGAGGTCAGACAGGTCCTTCTCAGTGGCGTCAGCTAATGAAAACATGCGAAATGTTGATGAGGTCTGGTTCTACACGAGTAAACATCAGATAAATAACGTGGTTTGGCCTTAAAGCCCCCATGAAATCAAAATTGGAGTTTTATCACAAAGTCCATGTCTGTTGGATCTACATTCCAAAAAGTCATTTTCTAAATTTGACAGAAAATAAATACCTAAACCTTAAAACAAAGAGAACATATTGGGACAATTATTATTATTGCTAATTATATCCTTATTATTAAATATTATTGTTTAAAGGAACATATAAATAGGATTATTCTAGAAATATATTTACATATATTTCCCCCCAATTCCTTATTCTTGTTTTAAGCCATAAAATTTAATACCATTTTGTGAGGTTTCTCATTTTAAGCATATCTATAATTTTTTCCCCCCAATATAAAGTAAGGGGTAGCACAGCAAATGTAACACAATTCTGCCATGTAAAGTAAATATTCTCAAAGATTTACAGAAAAACCAAGGACACTATGAATTCTCTGTTAATAATAGGATTCATTTTAATAAATCTATTTATTTACGTTATTTATTTATTTTTTGCAGGATATATTGTGGTCACTCCTTCAATGTGAGTCTATGAAGTTTTTGTCGTCACTTCATCCAAAATCAGTCAGATCCCTTAGATATTGTGTCAAACCATTTCATGGGGCTTTTAAGGCTTTTACTTTGCAAAACCATGTACATTTCAGCATCTTCACAGCGACTTTAGTTATGCGGTTGGGCTTGTCTTTGTCCAGTCCAATGGCTTCGCCCATCACCACCTGCCCAAAGCAGCCCTCGCCCAGAGGTTTCCCAAGTACTAGTCTGTTACAAACAAAAAAAAAATTGCAAAATTATGTCTAGGTTGACCCAATTACAGAAGAAAAGAAGCAAGAGACGTTCAGAATTTGGATGAGCAGTGTCTGTACCTTTCTCGGGGCACCTCCCAGCACGGGTCCTGGGGCAGCTCGTACTCAGACACCCCTGACAGCATTGGTGACCCGCTGGAGGAGAGTCGTGAAGGTCGGACCAACATCACACCAGAGTTCAGAGAGGAACTGGATTCCACCGACACCTGTAGAGCAAGCAAGCAGAAAGGGGGGTTTTAAGGGCCTTTAGAAGGATACAAGGGCCCTTCTTTGGACAGCATACATCAAAGCCCTTATCTGTTACCTGTCTGCGGAGAGGAATGCTTTTGGCCAGCTTATGGACGGCCAGCTGGCTGTTGAAGTTGCTCTTCTTGGAGGAGCTGCGGACTTTGACGATGGTGGCGATTCCTACCATGAGGACGATGAGGAAGAATCCAATGCAGTAGATCAGCACCTCCAGGTAGGACTGACTGGGGACTGCAGAGGGAGTGGTGGGGGCTTATGGGGCAAACAGAATGCTACGGTCAGTAACAAAAACTAGATTTATAAATCTTCTGAAGAATTCCTTATTTATTTTATGTGAGTGTTATTTTAGCATTATTTTTACAATTATTATCATTTTTTTTTAATATTTTAAATTCAATTTTATTGTTATATTTTCAGTTTTCATTTTAGTTCAATTTTTTTGTCATTTTGTTATGTGCTTTTGTCAGTTTTATATTACTACTTAGGTTTAATGTATTTTAATTTCAATATTAGTTTTAGTTAACTACACTAACCCGGTTTCGTAAATAGTATTTTGTCTCAAAACAAGATTTTACTTGATTTACATTACAAGCAAAATTTAAAATATTACAAAAAGATTATTTATAAAACTAAAACGACGGTTTCCGTGTTCACAGAACTTTAATGCAGAATTTATTTATTGATTTAAGTATAAAAAATAAAAAAAATAGCGGTGAGGATTATATGAAAGCCAGGTTCCGCCACTGAATGAACTGAAAAAAAAAAAAAAGGGTAATTGCGACTTTTAATCTAACAATTCTGGCATTTTTCTTGCAACTGTGAGTTTATATCCTGCAATATGAGGATGAAATATAAACTCGCAATTGCAAGAAAAGTCGTCAGAATTGCAAGTTGTAAACTCGTGAGAAGTCACAGTTACCTTTTTTATTTTTTAGTCATTAGCAGAAACAGGCTTCCATAGGTTTATGCTTTATTCAAGATATTTTGCCTGGAAACAAATCTTATTTGACAAATTTTGCTTCTCAAGTAAATGCATCTTGTTTTGAGGACACTTATTTTTTTATTTTTAAACAAGACAAAAATACAGATATAATACTGATTCTTGCCATAGCAAACAGCACTAATTAAGGCTAAATCCACTAGTACAGTGTCAACCGACATCAAGAACACCTCTGTTACAGCATTAAACAGTGCTTTGGACTGACACACACTGGTAGACGCTGGTGACAGGCACACACACGTATCCACACATACACCCAGCTCTGTTTTATTTCAACCAGTGCATTTGACACTATTGGCACTGAGAAAAGAGCACAAGCTTCCTTTGTGGCCGCATAATGGCTCCTTTGTGGCATAGTATTTCGCCCCACATTCTCCATCGGCATGAGGCTGCAGTCATCCCATGCACAAGTATGAAATAAAACCATCCTGGCCAAATTGTCCTGGGAGGCCAAAGTGACACATGGCTACACCTGAATGGTTGTTATTAAATTAGAGCTTCGTTCATATAGAGTTGAGTTGTTCTGCAATAGTATGCACTGGTTGAAATAAAACAAATTCTCCAACTAATTGTGTGATGCTTGATCATTAACAATTATTTTTCCCACAAGGAAACCCATATTAGTTAGTGAGCAAGTTGATAATCTATCAGATTAGAGGAAGTGACATCAAGTGACAGCTGTCACAGTCACAAAACTCTGAAAATAGATGCCAATTTCATACATTAGTAAAAAAAAAAAAAAATTTTTTAATGATGCAATAATAATGCAGCACCAAGTCACAGTAATTTCAGATTATAGTCAAAGAACTATAACGCTGCTCCAGAATTATACCAGTACCTAGATCCCATTTTAAAGCATTATATTCATGCTCCACACAAAAAGTGATTCAAAAAATTATTTAATAATTTTGTGGATTTTACTAAATATTTTTTGCAACATTTTGAGCAGAGGTTCTCAACCAGAGGGCCATGGCTGAATAGGGAGCTTAGTAAACTTCTAAGAGGCCTCGAGATGACTTTAAATGATTAATATAACACAAAACAAGCATTAAAATAAGCCCAAACAACTACACAAAAAAAACTAATTCTTAGCTTAATTCTTAGAACCAGGTTTTGATACATCAGGTAGCCTATTTTAAAAAGTGACATTTTCAGGTCTAGAAATAACATGTAAATTAATAAAGTCTTGAGCTTTAATTAATAAAACTCAATGGGCATTTTTATAATGAATATACACTTGTCTATGCTAAGCTAAAATATTTTATTGTGAAAAATTGTGAGGAAAACATTTTTTAATATTATAATTTTTAATCCTTATTGAGTAAATCATGAAAAACTGAAAAATCACGAAACCTGACTATTGTTTTGGACTAAGGGGAGTCAAAAAGGTTGAGAACCATTTGAGGAGATTATTGATTTGTCATCTTAGCAATATGCAAATCGAATCGCCATTCTGCTATTTGTGGGGCGCAGGAAGTCACAGTCTACGTCAAGCATTCCAAATAAGTCACTTGTGAGGATCAGTCACAGTTAGGATGCTGCCTTAGAAGACAACAAAGTAGCTCACTAGGTATTGGAACAGAGCTTTTATGCAAAATGTTCTCATATCAGTCGGCTTACTCTCAAAATAAGCTAATTTAATCTGAATAAAGGTGACTTGATGTGCACTAACCACTCATTAAAACAACAAAGATAGCAGGTCAGAGCGAGAAAACGAGGTATTTAGAGAAAGGTAAGTAGGGGAGGTGAAACAGTGCCATAACTGGTGTCATTTGCCAGGTCAATGGGAAGTGAAAACCCCTGAGGGCACCTAAGTAAGATGATACCTATAGGGGAAGATGTCACTAAAATCCAAATGTTTGGTCTACTTGGCATGCTGGTGCCACGCATGGGTGGTTGTGCACCTGTGGACGGCCACACACGTGCCCGTGAAACACCTCGGCCTTTGTCAACGGTGCAAAATATACACCGGCTAAAGTGATAGCTGTGTAAATGCTCTTTGACTTAAATGTGGTTCACCTGAAACTGGCGAATGACACAAACAAATGGCCACTGTTGGGAGCGATGGACGAGAAGGAAATGTCTATAGAGGACAGGAAAGAGTTGCTGGATACCTTTGACAACGGTCAACCAAGCTGAATGATGGGAGATCCCAATTGAATTGCCCGCCAAGCAAGTATACACCCCAGCATCCTCAAAGGACACATTCCTCAACTGGAGCATCTCCATCTCCTTGTCGGTGGTGTTGAGGCCAGCCGTCTGGAAAAGAACGAGAAAAGCAGACCCGAGGCCCAAGACATGAGGGAAAGGAGGAGGAAGCTAGACCACATTGAGCTTGGGAAATTTCGGAGAGTCGTTGCGTCTATCTGGTCACTTTAAAAACCAGTTAGATGCTCAGAAAACCACCTGAAACCTATCCATCACCTTTAGAGGGATCAAATATTACTACCCAGCACCATCACCTTCAATCTACCTCCACCCACATCAGGCAAGCCACATGGAGACTCTCTCCAGCAAGACCCAATCCATAGCGAGGGAGTTATCGCCATTGGTTGGGTCAACTGGGAATTTCCATGGCATCATGGGATAGGAAAACCCAAAGCATGAGAGAAACCCAAGGCTAAGACCTCTACGGAGATCATTTCAGACTATCCTTGGTCAAGTTACCTTGCATGTCATGTCTAAGGACAGTTAACCAGGCTGACTGATTGGCTTCTCCTATATAATTGGACACTTTGCATATATACTCGCCGCCCTCTTCTTCTGTGATATTGTGGAGCGTCAGCACCTGGGTGTCCGAGCTATTGACCCCCGAGTGCTGGAGATGACAAGAGACCAAATTCATCACAGCGGATCCCAAACCAAGACATCCTAATATGTGTGGACCACTGATGAATCTGCTCCATGTAAGTCAGACTTAAGCAAACTGACTGCATTTCAATGTAAACCTTTACCTTTAGGACGCGTACGTAAGGGAGTCCATCAGGTCCCAGTTTGCTTCCATTCACCAGTATGTGTTTGAGCCACTGAATGTGAGGCTGGGGATCGCTGAACACCTTGCAGACGAACTCTACATCACTGCCGACCACAGCCGTTCGGTTTGCAGGAAGACCAGCGTACAGGATGGGCCTGTGAGGCGATCGCTCTGAAATATACATGTTTGCCAGATTTGGATTTAAGCGCAATATTTATTCCTAAACTGCCACTGGTTGATATTGAGAGATGCCTGACCTACTACATCCAGCTGATAGGTGTGATTGATGCTTCCGTATTCGTTCTCCACAAGGCATGTGTAGTTGCCCTTGTCTGAGGGCACCACGGACTCCATGATTATGGTCCACATGTGTTCCCGCAGCTGAGAATGGAAGAAAATAAATATTCTTTAAAATGTATTCACGCAATATCAACCCTCTACATTGCGAGTAAAAAATCACGTGGTAAATTAATCATCGCATATGCGGACTAATTTTGAATTCGGGAGGGACGAAATAAGTATAACAAGTAGCATTGGTTAAATTAAATCTCTAGATTTATACCAGTATGTGTGTGAGAGGCGGTTAAAACACAGATTTTTCACTTCGATAAAACGCGACTATGACCGCGTTGAGAGTTTTTTCGCGCTCTTTTTTCCGGCAAGCGAATTCTGTACGATGTGGATTGGGATCAATGGATCATGTATTTCCTCAGGGATCAGTATGTAGCACGCAGCGCACCTGTATTTGATGTACCGTAAACTAGTGTGAAGGTGCACGACTTGCCGTCGCTTTACTGATAGCGCAGTGTTTCTCACACATGCAATGAGAGAGAGCGAGAGTCTTGCATACCAACGCTGAATCGACGCGCTACATGTAAACCATATTCTTTGCTGTATTTTCCTGTCAAAATAACAGAGTTCCTTTGGAATTCTTCAGCTTTTTAGAACTGCCGCTTTCTCCGGTAGTGGGCGGAGCTAATGCGCAAACAGCTCTCGTTGGCTGGCGCTCATCTATTACCGTCCCTGTTTTGATTTCAGCAAATCAGTTCCAGCGAACGCTGACAACGTGATTAATATTCATGAACCCAGCAGATAGTAGCAGTAGTAGTAGTAGTAGTATCTTTTAATAATAATTACTATTACCCATGACCAACAATATCTTAAACACCACCACCAGACCAAGTTTTAGTTCTAAACACTAGTTCTATAGTAATAGTTAACTCGTGCTTACTTATCATAATCTAACTATATATAAAGCTTGATTTGTTGATGTTCACGAGTGCACCTTCAGTTATTTACGACGCTGTTCCATTTTACAAGATAAGCCTGATTGGGTGGAAATGTGTGTGTGTGTGTGTGTGTGTGTGTGTGTGTGTGTGTACCTACTTAACCATATTTTGGGGACAAATTTGTACCCAAAAGTGAGAAAAACCTGACAAAATCAGCAAAAACCTCAATCTGTGGATGTCCTCATTTGTTGTTGGTCACATGTTATACCCATAACCACCGTTTTTTGTTACTTTGCAATTGGACAATGCAGAACCGTTTTCTTGTGCCGGTGGTTATGGGTTAGGGCTTTAGGTAGGGTTAGGGGTAAAGGTGGGGTTTAGGTTAAAAAGTAAAACATAAATGTGGTGTAGTGTGTGTAAAATAGTATGGTATATCAATGTGGTGAGTAAACAAAAAAAATTTACTAGCCAATGGCGATTATATTGCCAAGGTGTGCGTAGAGGGTTGAATATGTACTCCAAATACACTAAAATGAAAAACCAAATCTGCATAATCCATTCACAAATCTCTTATGTGAAATACATATATGTATTTTTTGGCTTATTAATGGCTTAAAATGATTTATTTCAAATTATAGAGACCATCATTTACGATACAGATGTCTGAATAAATATAAGAACAATATTTAATAATTTTCAGTTATACTGACCAACATGACAATAATAATCATTAAAAATTATTACATAAAAAAAAACACATATGGGTAAGGGTTTGAATCAGTTCATTGAAACTGACTGATTGATTCCGAAATGAATCATGATTCTGAAACTGATTCACAGAAATGAATCAAACTTACTGAATGCAATTTTTGCTACTCAAGTTTTAAAACATCAGTTTTAATGCTCTTGTAACTGCAAAAGTACTGCAATAATTCACCCTGAAGGGAACGTAATGGCCAAATAAACATCAAAATCACTTCCGTATTAATGATGTTGCTTAATTTAAATTGTTGGTTACGGATTGTTCTAGCACATCGTGGTGCATGTTGTCTTGATATTTGCACATTGTCTCTCAATGTTTAGTCCTTTTTACAATTTTTGGGCCTTGAAGGAACTGTATAATCTCTCATGAATCTTGAATCCATTTTTTAAATCGGCAGCAAATCAAATGCCAAGCTCTAATCACTACGGCTAACTATATGTAACCAGAGCAGTGATGTTTCCTGCACTTTTACATTAGGGTGTGTGTATTCAGGTGTCAGGTTCAGGGTGTAGAGATTCAGGCTGTGATTTTGGCCTATTGTAAGCTGAGGTATCAGCTTTCGTTCACTCAGCTCAGGTGCAGAGTAAATGAGGGCTGTATGTCCCACATAACAGTGATATCAGTCAGGAACTGAAGTCTGCTCAGGTGCAAACGTACCTTGTAGCCCCCGATGCGCTGGTCTCTTTTGAACTCTTTTCCATTCTTGAGCCAACGTAGTTTCGGCATCGGGTTTCCCTCGGCTTGACATCGGAATTTCACCGTTTTGCTGGCCGGTACAGCATGAAGCTTTTTTTCCATCTTTTCAGGTTGGGCCCAATGAGGCACCATCGCTACAGAGGAAATATGTTATTAATAATGATGATGAACAATTCATCATTTGATTTCCTTCCCGAAAAAGAGAGTGCATGCTTACGTAAGAGCTCCTGGCTACTTGACGGCTTGTTTTCTTCTGACGATGACTCATCGTCGTCCTCATCCTCAGAAGACGCTACTGCATGACCTGTGACAAAGTTGAAAGGATGTGTGTCAGAGAATACATTCATACAGCCGCCCATAAAGGTCAGAATATAGCATGAGTCCACAATTCATCATGCACAATTTGGATGTCACAAATTCAGCTAAGCACATGCAGATGTGGTTAGTTATTTGTCTGTTTGTCCACCTGCTAATGTCTTGGTTTACATCCAATAAGTTATAAGTGTTTGACTTTACCAGTCATGAAGCAAATAATAGCAGCAGGCTGAGAAAGGAGAGGCTTCCGATGCTTTTATTTCTGAAATTATTTATGTGTTCACAATATTCTGGTGATTTTGTATTCTTGCTTGATCTGAAAAGTGAACCAGGACGAAGTAACGCATCCGCATCCGAAGTAACGCATCAGCGGCAGACAGCGAAAGCGCATGAGTCACCGCAGGCTCCGCTCCAGAGTCGTGCCCACGCTCCCATCACACAGACGCAAACACACACACTCTGAGGAGCTGTCTAACAAATTCACCACTCAATGCCTGACACATTCCACAGCTGAAAGGAGAGAAATGGCCTCACAGTGTCTCAGTTGCTCATCTACAACAACAAAACAATCTCAAAAGGCAACTTAAACTAGTTTTTGACCATTTCAGAAGACAATAAGTGGTGTTTGCCTATGCAAACCTTACCAGTATGATACCAGGGGGTTGCTATGTGGTTGCTTAGATCATGTCTGGGTCATATTTTAACCATATTTTAAATTTAAAGGAAATAATTATCATATTTTGGAAATAGAAAATGAAGCCTTAAGCATGAAGGTTTTTAGCATTCTAACATTATTTTCATGACAATTAAGCACATTATAATTAAGCAAATTACAGTAATGCAAAAAATGAATGAAAAAATTATGATTTTAGATATTTAAATTGTAAAGTATTTATACATCAATATAGTATCTGTTGTACTGCATTTAATTAATTAAAAATAATTAAGAATAAATTCAAATTGAAACATTGTATGTATTTTAGGCATTACAGGAATGAAAATCCCCTTTGCGAACAATAAGAATTAAAAAAAATAAAATAAAAAGTACAATATCTGAATATTACATGGTGCACATTAGGGAAATTATATAGTTTATGCACATTTTCTTATCAAAATATGCACATTTTGAGATTTTATGCACTTGGCATTCCCATTCATAGTTTTTTAAAGCAATATCCCAAAATGTATACAAATGACAATCCTTATTTGTTTAAAAATCTCAACGTGGCTCACTTAGATCGTATAAAAAAAAAAAAAAGGTTGAAATTGCTCAACTTATTTTTGTAACCACCCGCCCTAAAGTAAGTAAACATCAGTGCCATGGACTTCTTACTTAAACATATCTTTTTTTTTGGTCTTTTTTGTTTGGTTTAACATTTAGGTGTGCAACTCCGGCCAAGAGTGTCAAAAGATCTCTCTCTGATTCTGCGTGACCGAGAGAGCGACGATACCATCAAGAGTGGTCCTTGCCATTGTCACTTGTCTTGTGCGTTTGCATAGAAACCCCCCCACCCCCTGTAGCAGAACAACTCCCGCGAGACGAATGAGCCAGATATCATTTATGTCCATAGCACAAACTGATTCACGTGTGAGAACACTTTGCCATTTCAACCAAACAACGTTATCCCCTCTAAGCTCGAACGACCACCACACACCGCTGCAAAGTCTGAGAGATAGACCATGTAGGTTTTCTAGTGAACCCCCCCCCCCGCCTCAGGACGCACCGAACAAGCTCTGGACAGTGCAGGAGTAATGCCCAGAGTCTGTCAACTCCACTGACCCGATCTCCAGCTGGCCCCCGTTCACCCGCATGTGGTCTCCATTCAGCACTGCAGCGTGGTCTTTAGTCCAGATGACCGCTAGGCCTACGACTGGGGTCTCGTCTTGAGCCAAGCACTGCAGCACCAAACGCTCCCCAGGGAACAATTTGTACAGCTCCATTTTCACCTCTGTTCGGACTAGTGGTGGAACAGAAGACCAGCGAAGGTTTGGCAACGGGGGTACTGGATCAAAATCGGAATTTTAAAACAACAAGTGTGAGACAAGACATGACTCTTGTCCAAAGAAAAGTGAAGAACCGCAAAACTTAAAGTTAAGGGCCATGACTAACAAAAGAGGGATGAGCAAAGCACCACGGAGAAAGAAGACTATGGAAATGATGCCTCAAAAAATTAGAAAAATTAACGAATGAAATTATAAAAATATGGCAGAACCACCACCAACAAAAGAAATAAAGAAAACTGTGAGGCCACACAATAAAAGATGAATACAAAAAAAGATGAATATGGAAAATCATCTACATTTTGTGAATCTCACAAAACCCGTCAAGATCACATTTGGCCATATTTGAACCTAAAATGAACAGAAAACAATTATTATAATTTGGACAAAGGAAATGAAGCCTTGAGCATTAAAATTTTTGAATGATAACATTATTTATGACAATTAAGCACATTACACATTAAGTTTAATCTAATTACTGCAATGCAAAAAATATCTTTCTTTTGACTGGAATGTGAAAAAAATTGTTTAAATAATGATTTTAAAATATAGGAATATAATGTCTCCTCTTTGAGAATAATAAAAATTTGAATAAAAAAGGTAAAATATCTGAACATTACGAGAATAAGATTTTGATGGGAAAATGTGCTTATTTTTCATAAAAATAATGTCACAATGCACAAACTCGGAATAGTTGTATATTTTTTTAAATATACTGCAGCAAAATTTATTTATAAAATATAAATATAATAATTTCTTGTTTTCTTTAGGGTTTTTTTTCATTGTTTTTGAGCTGTAATGTGGTCTAGGCATGGTTTTGATGAGATTCACCCACAAATTCAATATTGCACACAACTCAAACACTTTGAATCTAAAACACAAGCCTGCTAGCAAGAAATGTGATGCTTCCTTTACCAAATAGGGGGAAGTTCTGTAGAAAAAAATGAAACTGTTTAAAGATTAACCTCCAGTGGCCCATTACACTTATTAGGCCTGAGTTTCAGTACATACAAAACAAAAGGCCAAAAAAACGCCAGAACATACGGCTGTCCCATTCGAAGAGACCCCCCACCAACCTGAAGTCACCTTAATTGTCAAACAAACTAATCCGTCCCTTTTGTCCTCCGCGGTGTTTCCTGACAATGCGAGCGGATCCGTAAGAGACGGAAGGGGGAAAGAGAGCGCGTTTGGAGAGACGGAAAAGAGCCTGTAACAGCAGGTTCCTTGGCTAGTTGTCATGGAGATCTCACTTGAGCCAAGTGGAGGTATTTCCTGGATTGCAGGCCCCTTAATCCCGGCAGGGACGAGAGGGGGTTGGGATCAACTTTCCCTTCAGCCAATTTAACAAAAAAAGCAGGGAGAGCAGGAAACGTCGAGGCTGAGGGAGATGCTGGTCTTGAAAATAAAATGGATATCCTTCCATTCCCTTTATTTCCAATCATTCCCGTCACTTACTGGAGAAGAAACATGACGCGCACCCCTAAACCTCACATTTACAAGAAAAACCTCACTTATAACTGCAGTTAATAGGGCTGACAACTCCCAGCATGCCCTTTGATGCCTTTATACTAAAATTAAATGCCTGGCTGTGACTATTGTTGCAATAAATCCAGATAAGTTACTTTTAGAGGGGTCTAGCATTTAATAATTCTACATAGAAAAGTGGTTTTGCTTTAAG
The DNA here is from genome assembly GCA_018155175.1 of Sinocyclocheilus anophthalmus. NCBI lineage: Eukaryota > Metazoa > Chordata > Actinopteri > Cypriniformes > Cyprinidae > Sinocyclocheilus > Sinocyclocheilus anophthalmus. The sequence continues at coordinate 65,728 of JADLZN010002857.1, forward strand.
TGGCAAAAAAAAGACAAAAATGTCCACAAAAAAAACATCAATGTTACCCTGCCTTTTATAAGCCCAACAATATGCAACATTAGGAGTTTGCTTTCTAAATTGCTCTTGAAATTCAATTGTTTCAGTGGCTGAACTGGTGTTTAATAGTCTGGGTAGTACTTTTTTACTTTGTGTATGGTTTTTGAGGATGACGACATGTCAAGGAGCACGTCTTTGTTAGCATGTGCCTAATTAGCTAGCTTCTACCAAGCTCTGAACTAATTTGAAGCAAAATATTGCAGCATTTGATTTGTGCAAAAGTTTGGGGTTAGTAAGAAGTCTCTCATAGTCACCAATGCTACATTTTTTAGCTGCGTTCCCATTACCCTTAAAATTGTGCAAACTGAAATAGCAAATTGAAAATACGTCCAATAGAAACACATCAACATTCGAAAAAACTTTATAACGCAAAAATGTTTACGCTCGTATGTGGTGGAATAAGGAATATTGCGCAAAACTGCAATGGAAATTTACAGGTTACCTGGTGTACATACAAGTCACATGATCATTCTTTAATGTACTATAATATTTCTTTGCCATTAACTCTTGGATAACCCCTTATTTACACTGCATTACGGCTCCTACACGGCCACCGGAGCGATTCAGAAGCGGCTCTCCGCACTCCTTCTCTAAAGATACACGTCTTACAACTCCTTTGATTAAAAATAATGGCAAGTGCGGTGGCTGAGATATACGTGTACCTACCAACATCACAGTCACTATATCGCGAGAGGAAAATATTACATTTTAGTCGCATAACATAGGTGAATGGAAACAGCATCATTTCACAATAGTTTTTTATCAACATTTATCAAATATCGCAAAAGTTTCGCGCAAATCTCTAATGGAAATTTTTTCAGGATTCTTTGATGAATAGAAAGTTCAGAAGAACAGCATGTATTTGAAACAGGAATGTTTTGTCAAATTACAAATGTTACTCTCACTTTTTATCAATTTAATTCATCCTTGCTGATTAAAAGTATTAATTTCTTTAAAAAAAATTAAAAATCTTACTGACCAAATTTTTTTTAACAGTAGTGCATGACTAGTTGCCATTTATTATTTGCATATAATATTTGTTTTTTTCTTGGCAATCCCATGCACACTTTCTTCCAAAACGGTTCACGTGGAGAATGTCCAGTTGGAATATCATACAAAGCTATTACACAAGCTTCAACTAAAAGGAGCTTTTTGCACATAAAACAGCACTGTGAATAAAAATGCAGTCAAATTTGATTCTCAATATGCAGAAATTCGAACCATTCCTCTGGTAAAATTTGAAGCAGTCGTCAACAAGGGGAGGAGCGCACCTCCTAAACAGCCGAATTGGAAGCACATTTTGTTTACAGAAGAAACTCTGTGGAAAAAACACTTGTTTATGACTGCTACAGAGCAATCAAACTAAATTAAAACTATTTAAATTTTCCACTAAACAGAAAGAATCTCGATATGCTCCTACGTCATTCTTCCCAGTCTGACCGACCCAAAAACACAAGCATGATTTCATCAGCGAGCCGTACCAACGCACATCTGTGTGCTTGGATTCAGACCGCTCCAGACTGGCTTCTTGGAGAAGCAGGAGAGAATGTGTTTTCTCAGAGGGAGGTGGAGGCCTGACCCATTTGTCTTGGTCAGGCAGTCCAAGCTGAAGTGGACAACATCTGTCATCTCCTCGTTATTTATCCGCAACATCTTTAAAAGCCTAAAATTCATTGCATTTCAGATCATTACGAGCCTTTTAATGAACTAAAGCTTCAATAAAACAAGCCTCGAATCCTTATAGCTGTCCGTCTCTCCGACCAGGACAGGTGATAAGCTCTGGACTTGGCTGGGAATCAGTAGAGGAAGTCATAGCCTGGATGGATTGCTGCTGGGATTTCCTGCCTGTCTAGTAATTGTGCTGCGCACCGAGTCACTACAACAAGTTAATTCAGGCGAGAAGGCAAACAGACAGTTCGATCAAGGCTATCAAACAATGGAGCAAGAGTTTGTGCAGCAACAGGATACGGATGATGACTGTTTTCACATGCAGATGAGCTCTGTGGCCCTCAGTGTACAACATATCAGCGTCTTAAGCGGCTGTGAATGGACACTATGTCCACGTGTCTGCAAACATGCATCATCAATAAAGCTGTAGACAATGGAGGCTGTAGTGTAACTGTGTTGGTGTCAGGCTGTCACAACAACAATTCTGATTCCTGCCTTCACAGTAAAGTTAAAAGCAAATGATCAAACTTCTTGATTCCACTCAAAACAATGAACTATAAGGATGCATCAACACAAAAATTCAGACGAGAAAATGATAATAATTTTCATAATATGGCCAGTAATGATTGATATTAAAATTGACTACAATTTTGTCTAAATAAAAAAACAGTATGAAAATGACGAGAAAGGATTTAAATTAAACAATTAGATTAAATGTAAAAATAAAAACAACGCAATCCCTTATGTGAAATATCTTATAATATATATAATATATATATAAAAAAATTGTAATAACACACACATACATACCACCCAACTTATATATATATGATAATATTATAAGGTTGGGCAGTTAACGCATATTATCTCGTTAATGCCCGCCGACAATTATTTGATCGCGCATTAATGCTGTTTTTATTATTATTATTTTGAAAGTCCGTTGCTCACTGGCACTGAATACACTATGTCAACAGGAGGGGTGGGATGTTGATCAGTACTGGCTTGGGATGGGCGTCATCACGCGTCTCAACCAATGAGAGCATTTGGGGTGGGCCTAAGACTGCTGCAGCGCTCACATGAACGCTACCGATAAAATTATTTAGGCTAAGCATCAACATTCACACACCACTGTTCACTGTTATTTTTAACAAAAAAAGAATGCAACGAGCTCGTAATCACAACTTCATAAGTGGGAAATATGAAGTTTCCGATAGCACGTGAAGGCAGCAGAGAAGCGCACTCGCTCAGCACAGTGGAGTGCATCGTTTTAACTTTGTGGTTTATTATCTTTGAGTCGTTTGGGACACGATAACACACGCAGGGCCGGATTTACGCATAGGCATTCTAGGCATTCTATTACGTTTTGAATATGGATATTTTACTTACAAAAACACATCGATTCGCTACAAAAGGCCTTTGTTCACCCCCCCAGAGCCATGTGAGACACTTTCTTTATGGATAGGCAATTTTTATTTAAGTTATTTTGGACTGAAGCACTGCAACACCGGACAACAAACCCCCGCTGACTTGCCATGATAGATCCTGTAATAGCCAGACAATTTTAATATAACCCGATGGATCGTCTGAAAAGAGAAAAGTCTTTTGATGGCTCTGGGATAGTAAAACACACGCCTAATTTTTCATTTTTTTGGGTGAACTAACCTTTAACAGAATCAAAACAATTGCCTTACTATATTAATAAAATATTTAACCTGAAAAAAATTGTAAAAAATGTACTCATTTTATTTCAGCTTGGTGCCATTTTTTTATTTTCAAATTGATGTTTCTACATAACAAAAACTGAATTAGAATGACTTAAAACTATATAGACATTTTTAATTCAAACAAAGTACAAAAACACAACCTACCATAAACATTAAATAAGTAGAATATAAATATATTAATAAAAACTATAATATTATCCCAATTATACTAAAATAATATAGATACAGATATCTAATATTGGGCGAAAAAAATAAAATTTTAGCTGATAACCATATGGTGCCAATATATCAAAGCCAATGGGCAAGAGAAGCAGCAGCTAATGAGCATTTCGGATTAAATATATAAATGATTCAAAGTCATTCTCCCATTGCTATAGAGGTCTGTATTGTGTTTGGAGATCTTTTAGCACATTAAGGAGTCTTTGCAATGCTGTGCATTCCACCGTGATCCATCTGAACCTCTAAGGTTTCAAGAAAGAGCGAAAGACCCCAAAGCTACTTGGATGCATAAAGGAAAAGCATCTGGAGGTCCTACAGCACATCAGACCCTAATGAGTTCCAGCTCCATTTATTAACTCCACATCAAAAATGGAGCCATGACCAGAACTCTGCTGCTGCATGAGGTAGAGCCAAGTGTAAACCGAACATCAAATGAATGTATTCGAGCCTAAATCATGCAAGTAAACGATGTGCTGCTTTCGTCCATTTGTTCAGATTAGAAACAGCCTGGAAGTGGACATGGGAACAGGAAAAACGTACCTTGTTCGGTTACTGCGGGACGTGAGTGGGCCAAGGGGAGCTGAGCTAGAATAACCCACAGGAGAAGCAAACGCCATGACTTCATCTTCCTTAGAGAAGCCATGCCAGGGCAGCTGGGCGAGGAGGGTGGGCCGAGACAGCTCATTCGCACAGCTGTGGGCAGCACTGGCCCATCAACACCGGCAGCATAGAGCTACCTGCCAAAAAGTGAAAGAGAATGTGTACAGGAATTAGTCTTACACGCTATGAAAAGATACAAAGGAGGAAAAATTAACTTTTCATTGGAATGATCTGGCTTTTTCCCATTATTCTTTATTGGCATCAATGGTTTCATGAAGAACCTTTCACAACATGGACACTTTTCATTGCACAAAAGGGGCTTTATAGTGGAAAAAAGGTTTCTTCAAATTATTAAATATTCTTTACACTAAGAAACAATGGTTCTTTTGAGAACTGATCACTGAAAGGTTCTTTGGGGAACCAAAAATGGTTCTTCAATGGTATCAATGTGAAAACCCCCTTCTGAAACTTTTATTTGTGTGTTCTAGAGGGTTCTGGTTGGCTAGAATGGTTGCTTACCCTCTTTAAAATAAAGGTTCTTTATTGCATCAATTGTTCCATGAAGGACCTTCAACATCCATAGAATCGTTCCATTCCACAAAAGTTTCTTTATTGTGGAAAAAGGTTTTTTAGATTATTAAAATGGTTCTTTTAAGAATTGTTCACCCAAAATGGTTCTTTCAGCTCTGAAAACACCCTTTTGGGACCTTTATTTTCATCTCGATATGTTTAGATATCCAAAAAAGTCAAGTTGTAATGATATTTATGAGTTGAGCGCATATAAACACCACTACAATGTAAATACCACTGAGAAATTTTAATTTTGGTGATGTGCCAATTAAAAACCATGACAAAATTAGTTTGGTCTCAATTAGGTTTTAAATGTAAATGCTGCACATTTTGTACACAATTAATGAAAATGAAACTTGCTAGAAAATACTACTTATCTAGATGACTATGTGGCGACAGGATTGAGCGATACAACCATGTCCCATAATTCTCTGTGGCAACACAAGAATGATCAACTACATACATAAAGCATCAAATAAACATCTAATATGCAGTCTTTACTTTTTATTTTGTGAATGAGTCCATTTTATTCTGATCAAAATCACTTCAACACACATCACATCACAGTAGGAAGCAGGAACAACTTCAAGCAACATAAACCATTCAAAAGTTTGAGGCCAGCCTAATAATAATAAATGTTTCTTGATCAAATCAGCATATTAGAATGATTTCTGAAGGATCATGTGACACTGAAGACTGGAGTAATGATGCTGAAAATTCAGCTTTGCATCACAGGAATAAATTACATTTGAAAATATATTCAAATAGAAAACAGTTATTTTAAACTGTAATAATATTTCCCAATATTACTGTATTTTTGATCAAAGAAATGCAACCTTGATGAGCATAAAAGACTTCTTAGTCATTAAAAAAAAATCTTACCAGGCCCACACTTTTAAACAGCAGTATAAGTTTACACTTATAACTATATCAAAAGGCCACAAAATAAGCCCAACTACACTCACGCTCTGCTTACAAAGACCAGACCCCTCTCATTTTCTGAAATAATAACGTCACCTGGCTATAAAGCCCATCTGGTACTCACTAATTCAACTTCTAAGGCTCCTTCATTGCACTTAAATATTAATTAAGTTTGATTAGCATTGACAACTGTTTATGCATCAACCCATCACCCACTAAATCAACCACTAATAAATAATGGAATAAAAATCTCTTAATTTCAAAGCAACAAGCGTCCTATGACATAAAATTTTAACTTAACTTAGAAAAAGCTGTAACTTTGGGACTAGAGACCTGGAAAATCAAAAGCTAGTTCAAACATGGTTTTCCCACAAGTATGAAGAAAACAGAGGCCCCAAACCTCTCGACCCCTCACCCGACAGCAGCTGCCCCTCTGAGTAGGTGTGGAGAGGCCATCCCGGTGGTGTGAAACACATCTGTTAATGCCATGCCCCCCTAAGAATCCCCACTTGACACTTGGCTTTCCTCTGGACTCCAGTCACGCCTTCATCCCTGCCAACCATTACTGAGAGCTGTCGGATGGTTTTATGCCAAAGTAATTCAGCTGAAGGCAAGTACATGAAGAGACGGTAGTTCTGCGGTGGGTGGCGACCCTGAATGAAAAATCCTAAATGCTGGTGTGCAGCGGGTTTATGATAAGGCCATAAACTCAGTTCATTTACCTCATAGGCGCTGTCCATAACCGTGTCAAAGCAGTAAAATTTAAGAATCTCTTAAACTGATGAGAATGTGGAGTTATTCGTGGAACTTTTTCACACATGAAACTGCGGCACGCCGACGAGATTCAAAGAAATGTTATTGGATGAGCTATAAAAGCATTTTTCAACAACAGTCACACAAAAAAAGAGTGTACTTTTTACAGTGTACTCTTTATCTCTAATGAAACTAAACAAAAAATATAAAATATTATGGTTTATATATTTTTATTATTAGAAATTTTAGCAGACAATCACTTGTAATTACACTTTTTTTTAAATACAAACATATAAAACTTACATTTTAACAAATAAACATTAAAAAAAAGAAAATTAAAATGAAAAAAACTAACTATAGTCATGAAAATAATAATTGAACAAAAAAAAATTTAAATACATTTCCCTCCACCCAAAAACTTGACCCATAAGTGATATCCAGTGGTAAAAGTAGGTACTGAAGGCATAATAAACATATTAATCAAAAGTTTGTAGAAAGGAAATAAAAAGGGACCACATTTTTTCAAATAACAAAATCATGTCTATTAGGGTATGCCTGATAAAATATTATATAAAAAATAATTTGTGTATATTACAGATTAGCAAATATGACGATGCATAACTACTACATCCCTAATGTAGATATTCAGCAAAAAAGTTTTTAAAAAATAATAATATAATATATATTGTTTTATTTTTTTTTCATTTTTGGCACTAAATAACCTTTAAGTAGTTGCTTACACTTGTGCTATTCTCTTTTGAAAGCTGCTTTGAACAAAAGCATCTTCTAAATGGATAAATGCAAATGAAGAAACTTCTACTCCACTATCTCCACCAAAAGTGGAAAACAGCATTGAAACCAGCAGTCCTTTCAGAGTTCTCCACAGTAATGCAAGAGGAGCATTTGAAAAGCCCATTGTGATAATTAAAGGTTGGGGTTTGCTGTGTTCCCTACCCCCCTGAGATTCCAGCCCGGACCCTTAATTACTATGCTGCTGCATCCATGCATGACATTCCTCGACTCTGTGTTTGTTTTGGGAGATAGTCATGCAATCCATCCCAGGACCCCTCCAACCTGCAACCCCCCTTAACACCAGTAATTGTATAGATTAGGAAAGGAAATCCAAGTGAATTATTTCGCCATTTGCCTTCCTACCCACACCTCCGCTGGCTTCGTTTTGCATAATCACTGATGCACACTAAAAACTCCAAAAAATGGGAACGACATTAGTGGTTATGTAAACTCTTAAAACTAGAGGTTCTTCATTGGCATCAGAAGAAACTTTAACATCCACCGAAACTTTCCATTGCACAAAAAGTTCTATAGTGGAAGAATGTTATTAAAATATTCTTCACACAAAGAAAAAAAACTTCACTGTTCACTAAAAGGTTTCTTTGGGGAACCCAATATGTTCATTTTGTGGCATTGCTAAGAAAATCCCTTCTGGAATCTTTATTTTTGCAGCACATTTTTAAAACTGTGAATATAAAGCTTCATCCAGTTTTGCTGAAAGTGATATTGAGAAGATTACCAGGAAGAAGTCACAGCAGGGTGACTGAGCAGCACTCTGACCAGATGCATGGACGCAGCTCGTCTTTCAGCGCATCCAGTATTACACATTCAGTTTGGATGGGCTCCAGCTGACATGAGATTCGGCCGTAACTCAGCACAAGTGCCACAATAAGTCAAGATGGGCTCCTCGGGGAGGGAGGTTGTGGTTTTGAAAAATATCAGTTTAATTTATGATTCATCTCTGAAATTAATGCTTGTGGAATGAAGTAGTCATCCTCAGAGATTCTGACATTGACTCGTGATCAGAAAGTGTCTCTAAAGGTAAACTAGCGTAACATGTTGAGTATGGGACTGACTCAGTTTCAATGGTTCCTGACTAAGATGTTTAGAAGGACTCTACTAGTGCATCTTCCCACCTAAACTCTACAACAGAGGTCGGCCAGGGAACATCAGTTCAGTTAAATCACAAAAAAAAAACGATTTATCATTAACACAGAAGCAGATCACCCTGGAAAGGTTTGTTTCCTCAAGGAACACAATGCATCCATAACAAACACTAGACAGACAATGCCACCTAGGGTTTTACAGCTCAAAATAGGTCACTTTTCATATTCATTGATATGGAAATTGAGGGAACACAATGTAGCATTCTTATTCTACTCCTGCTGTGAGCACCTATTCAATCATGAATGTGCAAACACAATGGAAATGAGAATGATTTACTTTAAAAAGCACAACTAGGCTATATGAGCCTCTATTTATATTTATATTGCAATCATATAGGCTATATGAATACTTCTTTCTGTATTGACCTCTCTACATAAAACTTGCAAAAACGTTTCTTTAAATTGAAATATGTGTCTGAAGATAACGTCCTTTTTCTTACGACGATGGCGTGCGTATTTAATCTTTCTTATAGCCTACTTCATTTAAAAAATGAACAACAAAGGCATCATAACTCTAACAATGTTGCGGTTCTTCACAAAGTTAAAAAGCACTCACCTCTGATGTTATTGTGAGCACTGGGTTGTGTTGAAGTGGTACTTCTTGTGGGAGTTATTTAGGTTTGTAAAGCTTTACTCCAAAACAAGCGATCTCCGTAGAAAATAGCCCACGCTGAACTGAATCAAAACAAGCCACTCAGCCAGATCTCTCTCGTGCAGCGCGCCTGTTTTTTTTTTTGCAAAAAGTAGCGAGTCGCGTTTAAACCAGTTGAACCAAACAATAGGTTCTGGTCCAGGTGCGTAGATAAACAGTGAGAAAACTTCCACGACTTTGCTGTTTGGGAAGTTTTTCATTCATAAACTCGCGCGGGTGTTTCGCGACGTACCGAGATTTACGAGTCACACCGAGGTAAACTGCGAATTAGCGTGTTTGTCTTGCGCTTTCTCTGTCGCTTACAGCAGCGATTCTTCCTCTGGAAAGGCATATGAAGGACGTTTTTTTTTTCGTACCTCCCACTTCCAGGATTTGAGGATTCAAGAATTCCACTGTGCACGCCCCATCGGCAGCACAAGCCCGCCGGTGCGATCCGCCCATGTCACCGCGTGAGAACTCAATGCATACACTGCTCCTTACAAACTCACTTCTACTTATTAGATAGAATAGATAGATAGATAGATAGATAGATAGATAGATAGATACTACTTCAGAGAGAGACAGACAGACAGATAGATAGATAGATAGATAGATAGATAGATAGATCAAGAATAATAGATAATAATAAGATATAATATATAGAAATTCGATAGCGGTAGATACATACGGAGTCAGAAAATAGAGACAATAGACGATAGATAGATAAAGACTAGAATACTATGTCAGAAAGACACCTCAGATCAATACAGATGATAAAAAAAGGGGATGAGATAGATAGATAAGATAGTCAAAGATAGATAGAATATACGCATCGATAGATAGATCACTAACGTCGCGAAGACAATACAGCAATACAAACCGATATCAATACACGGGCGGAAGCTAGATAGATCCGAGTAGATAGATAGATAAAATAGCGTACATCACAATACTAGTCAGACACAAGACACTCAAAGATATATGATAAGATAGATATATAAGATATAGAGCTAGATAGATAGATAGATAGTATACCTACGATTCAGAGAGAGACATATCAGACCCCGATAATACTAAAAATACAGATAGATAGACTCGATAGGGTAGATAGCTACTAATGTCAGAACATAACACACACTTAGATAGGTAGATATCATGTAATCGATAGAGACTCTATAGAGAGCATTAGACATCGATAGAATAGATAATAGGTAGATAGATAGATCTATGTACCGAGAAGAGACATAGACAGTAGATAGATAAAGATACTATGTCATAAAACGGACACTAGATAGATAGATAGATAGGTGATAGATAGATAGATAGATAGATCGATAGATGATAGATAGATAGATAGATAGATAGATAATAGATAGAAAGATAGATAGATAGAAAAATAGATAGATAGACAGACAGACAGACAGACAGAACAATAAACAGACAGACAGACAGACATAATAGATAGATATAAATATAGAGATAGATAGATAAATAGTAGATAGATAGATAGGATAGATAGAGAAGAGAGAGAGAGATAAGAGATAGATAGATATATAGATGAGAGAGAGAGAGAGAGAGAGATAGAGCGAGAGAGAGAGCTAAGCTAGATAGTAGATAGATAGATAGATAGATAAGATAGATAGATAGATAGATTGATAGATAGAAATAGTCAGATGATAGATTGATAGAGATAGATAGATAGATAGATAGATAAATAATAGATAGATAGATAGATAGATAATAGATAGATAATAGATCAGGGGGGGATCCTAGGCTTCAGAGAGAGACAGAACAGACAAAAAGATAGATATTATAAATATATATAGATAGATGTATAGATACTACGTCAGAGAATAGACATAGACGACGACAACTAGAATCGATAGAGTACATAGATAGATAATAGATAATAGCTAAGATCGATGTATATCTAGATAGATAGAGAATAGTAGATAGAGTATAGGGGTACTACGTCAAGAGAAGACAGACAGACAGATAGCATAATAATACTACGTCCGAGAGAGACGTAGATAGAATACAGATAGATCAGATAGCATAGATAATACGAATCGATCTACTAATCCGCAGAGAGTGAACCAGACAGCCCGATAATAGATAGATAGATAGAATATCATAAGATAGATAATACTAAATAAATAATAATAAAATAGATATGATAGGGATGAAAGGATAGACATCCTACGAACATAGAGAGACATAGACATAGATAGATAGATAGATACTATTGGATCAGAAAGACCAATGTGATAGCTAGATATATAGATAGATAGATAGAAGATAAAGATAGAACATACAGATAGATAGATAGATTAGCTATAAATACTACGTCAGAGAGATAATAGCATAATAGATAGATACGATATATAGATAATAATAGCAAAATATAGATAGATACTACGTTCTTCGTAGAGACAGACCAGACAGATATCTAACAGCTAGGATACTACGTCGAGAGAAACATAGACGCAAGACAGACGACCGCCAGACAGATAGACGAGACAGAACTAGAGGGCTATACGATAGATAGATTAGTAGATAGATATCTCGATCGATAATATATAAGATACTATGTCAGAGATCGACATAGATAGACAGATAGATCATAGATAGATAGATAGATAGATAGATAGATAGATAGATAGATAGATAGATAGATAGATAGATAGATAGATACTACGTCAGAGAGAGACAGCAGACAGATAATGATAATAGATAATATAAGATAGATCGATAGATAGATAATAGATACTAGTCAGAGAGAGACAGACAGACAGATTATAGATAGATAGATAGATAGATAGATAGATAGATAGATAGATAGATAGATAGATAGATACTACGTCAGAGAGAGACATAGACAGATAGATAGATAGATAGATAGATAGATAGATCGATAGATAGATAGATAGATAGATAGATAGATAGATAGATAGATAGATAGATAGATAGATAGATAGATAGATGATATATACTACGTCATAGCGAGGACATGACAATAGATATAATAATTGATAATAGATAGATAGATAGATATAGATAAATAGATAGATAGACAATGAGTGTGTTATTGTGTGAGTCTGATTGGATTGATTGGTTCAGTTGATGGCATGTGGTCTCATCAGCAGTTAATGTCAGAGTGACTGGATTGAAAATATGAACTGCTAAAACAAATAAAGACTCAATTTACTGTTAAAGTCAATAATTATCCAGTCAATTGTATTCATCAATGTTCCGTGAACAAGAGTTTTGTTGAAATATATATCGGCCAAATTTCACTTACAACATGAAAAAAAATTCCATTTAGTATTTATAAACATCTTAGCGTCACGGTGCTGAGGTTTGCACGGGTAAGCACCATTTACAATTTTCCTTGAAAATCTAAAAACCTAGCTTACTTTTTATTAAAAAATTAGTATGTTCAGTGTATTTAAGATTTGGCCACATGAAACCTCTGATGACAAATAGGCTAGAAGTAAAACAGAAATGCAGTTCAAGTTCTAAATGACTTTAAGTGCATTTGATGAATTACCTTTTTACTGTGACACTGCTGTATTTTTCAAATGGCTCCCCATGAGGTGCTTTACATCAACATTCAACTCCATTTGCTCACTTCCCTTTCAGAGTGATTGTATCTCCATCTGCTGAACCCGTCCAGCTCTCTCAATCCACACACCACACCTGCTTTATTTATGAACGTCTGATGTGGTAAGTGGACGACTTGCATCATAGAAAAACCACCTAGTGCGGGTCTAGGTCCCACAGCATTAACATCTGGAGATCCGTTTACAGGGTTTTGCACAGCAGTGTGTGCTGTGCCTTTAAGTCTGAAATCGAGAAACAGGTCTCTGGTTACAACTACAATGTGTTGAATGTGTCTAAAATGAGTATGTATAAATTTTTTGACGCATTGAAGTAGCATTGATTAGTTATCATAGTTACCTATTCATTTCTATAGGGAAAAATTAAGAGAAATATGCATGAAAATCTGTATATTTGGAGATATAAAAATAAGCCAAATGCTTTGGGTATAAATAAATAAATAAATACATACATACTAAAACTGAAAATAAACAAACAAATTAAGATAAATATGTATTAAATAATCCAAAAAGTTTGGGTATGGTTTTTGTACTTCAAAATGAATATCATATAACATAAAATAAAACAAACATGTTTCATAAAATAAAAAAAATACAATATTTAGATTTTAATTACAGCTTTTTTAAAAAGAGCAATCTGCTCATCCAGCATGGTGATCTTTTTCATCTAGTGTTCAAGATAATAGCATTTGTTCCAATCAATAACTGGAGGAACACTTGCATTTTGTTTGGACTCAGTCCTGTATTACATTACAATGTTCACTGCTGTAACTGGAAGGGTCAAACACTGGTTAAATCACAAACAATGAAGTGATATTTCCACAGTATCACTGTAACTGGCAGCAGAATCAGCCATGCTAGAACTGGCATTTCAGCTGTTCGGCTCCCACTAACACACTGATGGATGCCGTCATTGAGGGGCGTCCACAATCATTTGGAGGGTGACTGATAGTAGATCGTTAAAAGAATTCTGATATATACAGTATTCAGAATATAACAGTGGATAAACGTCATTCTTTAAACGTCTGTCACAAACAGAACAAATGATCACTATTAACAAAATATTGCAACAAATGTGATATTTTAAATTTTTGTCCTGAAATATGAACAGTACACAGGACTAAATGAGAAGGTTATGCATCTCAGAATGACGCTGGAGGCAGATGCTACCATTTTGTCAGAAGTATTGATTTCCTCACAACAGTGGTCTCATTTGCTTATTTTCATCTCGTTTATCAGGGAGTGGCTGGATTTGTACCTTGTATTGAAAACTTTTATCTCACCTGTCAGAAAATAGTGAACAATAGCAACAAAAGACAATATGGATACTAGGTCAAATCAGAGTTATTACGGGTGAAGGGATATTTCAGCCAAAAATAAAAACCCTGTCAGCATTTACTCACCCTTAATTTTGAAAAATGTTGACGGTAGCCATTGACTTACATTGTATTTTTTCAAGTCAATGGCTGTTTGGTTACCAACATTCTTCAAAATATCTTCTTTTATGCTCAACAGAAAATACAGGTTTGAAACATCTTGAGGGTGAGTAAATGATGACAGAATTTTTATTTTTAGGTGAAAGAATTGAAAAAAAAAATTGTTACCTCAAATCAAATAAAATCTAAAAATAAAACATGAACTTATTTTATTTCAGCTAGTTGCCAAAACAGCATTTTTCATTTCCATTTACTTTAACTTGATGTAGTAAAATAATTACAACTAAAACTGAAATAAAAATGAATAAAAACTAAATAGACATTTTAAAACAAAATGACAAAACCACCACAAATAAGGGGAACTAAATATTTAACTAAAATTAAAATGCCTTGGAAATGATACTTGAAATAAAATAAGCTGAATTGAAATAAAATATTTTTTTAAATCTTAAAAACGTATACTTTATTTTAGCTAGTTGCCAAAGCAACATTTGTCATTTGTTTAAAGTTGAACTCGATGTACTAAAATAACTCAACTAAAACGGAAAATGAAAAAATGAATAAAACTATGCAGATTTATAAAAAAATAAAAATAAAACTCATTTAAAAAAGACAAAATCACACAACAAAAATACTAAAATGAAAATATAAAAATAAAAAATAATTTGTAAAACCAAATATGAATAAAAACTATCAAATCTCTTCAATGATACTAAAATAACACTGGTTCAAATGATATACCGAATATTCTGCAACCATATATATAACCCTATTTGTGACATCAGCCGAAAAGGAAAATGGTGCAAACCTTAAAACATTCCTTTTTTATTTAGAATAATATGCACAAATGAATTGTGCACAACAAGGCCATGAATGTGCATTTTAAGTAAATAGGGTAAATAACAAAAAAAGTCAATATGTAAACATTTATTTAGCTATTGGCATTTTAGACACATTCCTCTCATAGATTCCTGCATTTAAATTCGACCGCTGTTCCCCTCGAAAACAGGCCTGTGTCTGTGTCTGTGCTCACACACCAAACACACTGCTCTCCAAACATTTGAAATGTGGCAGTTTTACTGAGCATCCCCTGACATGACCTCGCCAGCTCGCCTTAGACTTGCTCAGTGAGGAGAAATACCTTCATCTTGACCCAAAATGAGTATAATTCTATATTCACATTAGATAATAACATTCGTTCGTTTGGTTTAGCCTGCAGCAGCATTTATGGGCTGACACTGTTGTCATGTGAACCTTTTCCTGTTATAACCCTGGAGAAAGATTCCGATTATATTCTTAAAATTCTGTCAAGCTCGACCTTTTGTCATTTTCGTTAAACCCCACTGCATTTTACTTTCACACAAAGCTAAAACGGTTCATTTTTTTTGCTCATTTGTCACCATCCTGGTTTTTGCAGCTCTCATGTTTTTGGATCAAATTTTACATCATCAAAATACTAAACTGCTTGCACTTTGTAGTTTTAGGAAGATGATACACTGTATACTATTGTATTTTAATAATATATTTTCCCAAGTACATTACAATTAGAATACCAAAAGGTTAGGCAGTTTGTTTATTGGCATAATTTCTGCTGGAAACTATGGTCATTTTCTTCTGCTCATCTATAATAACAGGTATTCATTACGGTGAAAATGACAGGCTGAGAGTGGGTTGCCACCCTAAGATTTTTCATAATGACACACAGTCTTCATGGTTTATGGTCTTCATGCTCTTGTTTTTTCTATCACTTCTGTCCTTGTTTTGCCACCGACACTGACCTTGCTTCAGTGTTATGAAACTATGGTGCCTATTAGAGACCTGAAGGATGATACGTCCACAAATATAAACGTCTCAATTATTATTTGTTTACTATACAAAATCATAGCAACAAGGTTGGCATTCACAGCTGCTGGCAAGCATAAAGCAAAAGATATACTTGTCCTTGTTCACTTTCTGATGTCATTAAGACAACGTTTTGTTGATTAATGGAATAGTTCTTTAGTCCTTAATGGACGATTTTTTATTTTGTATTATTTTTTAAAGATTTTTCTTAATGGATTAATGGTTCTTATCGATATCAGGGTTGAAAACTGTTTTTGTTGCTTTGTGTTTTTGTACAGTGATGAAGAAAAATCAGGATTCTTTGATGAACAGAAAGTAAAAAAAAATAGCATTTATTTTTAATTATTTTGTAACATTATAAATGACTTTACTGTCACTTTTGATCAATTTAATTCCTCCATGCTGAATAATAGTATAAATTTCTTAAAAATAAAAGACTTACCACAAAGTTTGATCAATTTAATGCTTCCTTGCTGAAGCCTTATGCCAAAGTAGGCCAAAGTTTCCATTTTAAATTATAAAAAAATGTAAATAATGAAAATAATAATAAAAACATAATCAATTAAACAAAAAAATTAGAATATTATTAAAAAAAATAAAAAAATATTACAACTATATTACCGTTCGAAACTTAGAAATGTCAAAGCATAATTTTTAAAAAAGTTGCTATTTTTTGTTGACACGGCTTTTAGACACGACTACATAACACCCTGTAAAAATACACATTAGCTATTTATTGTTTATTTAATCAATGTTTACAATAAGCCATTCTGGACCAAATTGACCTGACCATCAAAGGCCCTTTCCTTTCAAAATTTGACCTTCAACAATCTGTTTTATTTCTAACAGGGACGATATTCTGTCTTGATGAGTGTTTTGCTTATTGATATAGCTGCTTTTTGTATAAATTGCCTTTATGTTTTTATGTCTAATGAAATTGAACAGATGCTCTGGCACCGCGCTGCTTTTGATCCAACACACCTGTGGCTGTCATGTTGTCATATCGAGTAGAGTTTACTAAAGCACCCAAAATAAAACGTTTTAATCAGGCACAGTGCATAATAACCCCATGTTATCAGGGCGGCCAGAGAAATATGTGTTTTGGTGGTATTGCCATGAAACTAGGGTGGGGCGAAAGACTTTAATACCAGCTGTAATATTCTCACCGCAGACTCACAGGGCGGCTGGTGCATGTTTGCTTTGTTTTGGTGTGTGGGTTGTGCAAGCAAATGTTAGTTTTTTCAATTTCACGCTCACGGTGCGGTGGGGGGAGAGTTGTCAAGGTTCTCCAGTACTTACGTTCTTTAAAGAGTAAGCTGGTTTTGGCGCTGCTGCCGTACTTTCCTTCGGACAGACATCCAAATTCCAAGGTTTGTGATGTCCTTAGTTATTTTTCCTTACTTTTCTAATTTTCCCCTAACTCGGAAGGAATCTGGATGTTCTCTTAGCAAAGCGAAGAGCCATTTAAAAACGTGCCTGTGGTTTTAGTCCTCCCATTTAGGAGCGGTAGTGCACTTTATGCCACAGTGGCGTGAGGGAATGCCGAGGAAAGCAAAATGCGTTTTTGGCCGGGCAAAGCATCGCCACACCCAGATCGCCACAAGGAGCAATCCGGCAAACACAATTCCGACAGAAAGCACAAGAATGGTGCAAGACCCCGCTACACACTGTAAAAAATGACCGTGAATTTAACGGTAAAAAGACTGTAAAAATGCTACAGTAAAAAACCTGTTAAATGGTTAACGGTATTCCCCTACTATATACGGTGAAAAATTGTATTGGACATTAATTTTACGGTAGTATACTGTTTTTGGAAGTGAAAAAGTGTGTTACCATGATGGTGTTTAGCGTTCGTGTGAATGACACTGTGCACCTTCTATACATGTTATTGTTTAAACAAGCTGCTTGTTATGGGCTTTGGGTTCATCATGTGACTTTCCTCATCACACCTGCATTTGTGGTTTATCATGTATTAACAACGCTACAAAACAGATTTCAGTACTTCAGTAGGTTGGTATATTAACATTATATCATTTAATGAAATTATGGTATTTAACTGTACATTTAAGTTAAAACCTACAACGTTTCTACCGTATTTTTTTCGGTAAAATTCAGGCAACCACATCTGCCGTTTTTTTACTGTAAATTTTATGGAATTTTTTTTTACAGTGTATGATCTGCAGTAAACCAGTCTGCACGAAGATGAAAGTACCTGCATGTCATATTGTGATCAGTGAGATCACAATGCGCGCTGTGGACGGCCACACAGCTGGAAATGCAGTAATGGTGAGGTCATGTGGTAAACGGCCGCCACTTCTGTCAGGAATCAGGATCGTCCATTAAATGGGAAATGCATCCAGTATTTTCAGTATCCGAGAGCCTGTCATTACTTGCAAAGTTCACAAGGGTTGCAGATTTTCTGAAAATTACATGCTTGCGTGGTTTAGCATCATTGCATATTCACAACCCTCTGTGGTGCACCAACAAATGAAACGAGGACCTTAAAGAACAAAGGGTTAGCGAATACCTAGGTCTGCGGTCGTGCTGTGAATTCTGCACAGACGAGACACAGTTCGGCCAAAACCGGTCTGTTTTGGTACTTTCTGACCATGGCCAAAGTGTGGCTTTGTGCTGTCTAGGGGTTCGGTTGCCCAGTTCTTTCTATGACCTTGCATTTAGTCATGCTGAGAGATTCACAGGAGGCTAAAAATAACCGCTTCAATATAAACACGATCAGGTTCCCTGCAAAACAAATGATTTCTTGAATTAATTAGCTTGCTGTCCAAAACATTTTTTTTAAATGTTGCTGAATTGTTCCACTTGTTTTTAACTAGTTTATACTTTAAATAAGTGGAAAAGATCCACTTATAAATACAGGAAAATTCTTAATGTTTTAAATGGTGTTGCTTCACAAGTAAATACATCTTGTTTCAAGACTTAATTGTTTTAGATATTGCAACTGGAAAATGACACAAACCCCTGTGCTTCCAATTTCTGCCTGCACACATATTGATTGATTGAAAAATAAAAAATAAATAAAAAGACTCAAGTTGTCAACAACTTTTGCAATATATATTTTTTTCTTTTCTTTTCACAAACAATGAGCTATTTCATGAATCACAAAATAAAGAAATATAGAGATTTGTCATTAGAGGACGATCTTAAAATGTCAACCTGGTTACTATGGTTCTGCACAGTAAACTGAAGATAAAGGTTTATATTTGAGACTATATTATATAATAAACTATAACTAAATCCATTAAAAACATTTTAATTACTTAAACATTAACTGAAAATCATATCACAAAAGTTATGAATGTTCATTCAGTTAACTTGCAGTTTTTACTAAACCTAAAATTGAAATCAAAATGAATAAAAATTACATCTTTTAATTTTTTTTTTATTAAAACAGGAAAATATGAATAAAAAAAAAACTCACCAGTTGTTTATCAGCATGCATATTACTATCCCCCCAGCATATCTGCTGTTTGTAGTATTTATAAGCACACCAGTAGGCTTATTCTGCATAATCGTATTTAAGATCCCTTAATCCACCCCATACCTAAACATAACAACTACCCTACAAACTATAAATAAACAGCAAATTATGAGTTTGAGGCAAAATTCATAGTTAATAAGTAAGTTAATGAGAATTGGTCCCCAGAAGTGAACAAAATAGCTGTTTCTAATAAACACCTTGCCGTTTCATGACCCTGATCCCTATGAACTGCATTTTTATTCAATTTAACAATTGATCTAATAATCCTTGAAACAAGAATATTAGACCAAAATACTCACATGAGTTTTTGCAACCCATGAGGATTCTGACTACCTGAAGATTTGATTTACTTCTTGAACGCTTGTTCTTTGTCTTCTAGCCGTACAAGTTTCTTGTGCTGTGAGGACAGACTGCTGTAATGTACCCCTGTATTTTTCGGCTTTAAGTCATTTTTGATGTTGAGATGGAAGGAAATGGGCAGAAAGGAGTTGTTGTGAAGAACACTGGCCGGTCGGAGAGTGTCTCTGGGTTGATGCTGGAGTTCGTGGCTGGGTCTGGGGCTGAGGTTTGGAGACACTGATGGGCTGAGAGAGCAGCTGGCGGACAGGCTGCTTGCCGAGGAACCGTCCACATTTCCGTATTTTTAACCTTGCCTCATTCTGTGGCGAGGGCCATCAGTCACATTTTGAGGCTGCTGTAAACTGCACACGAGTTCAACCGCTGGAAGATCTGTCAGAGAAGTGTGGATTCATGCAAGAAAACCTGAAAAACATGATTTGAACTCAATAAGGGACAGTTTCGATTAGTAAATTGAAAGAAAAGCATTATTAACCCGTTCTGCAACTCCAGAGTGAAATGTATTGTTGCAAGTGTCTCAGGAGACTTCATTAAGTTTTCAGTTGTGCTTTAAATGGAAATCATTTACTCATAAATCATAAACTTACGTTTCAAACCTGTAGTCGCTTTTCTTTCATCTACCACGTTGTTTTTTTTGAAAGAATGTTGGTAACCAACCGTTCAGTACAACGACTTCAACTGACAAACTACTATCAAGTCATGGGAACTGAATTTTTGTTTGTCATCATTCTTCTTCATAACTTCTTTGTGTTCTGCATGACAAATAAGTCATACAGGTTTGGGAAAAACAACCCTGAGTATGGGAGAATAGATGACTGATTTTACATTGTTTGTGGGACTAAACTTTCGTATCTAGTGTTGCAGTCTTTTCCTCAAAATACCCATGAAAAATAGAAGACACAATGAATAATTAAAAAAAAAACATGAATGTGGATAACAGTTGTCATAATTTTATCTAGAAGAAATATGATTCTGATTTGATTTTTTGTTTTTCAATCTGTTTAAATTGCAGTTCACCCCCAAAAGAAAATTACCCCATATTTACTCATTCCGTCTCAAGCATCCTCGGTTATATGAATTTCGTCTTTCAGATGAATCAATCAGAGCTCTTCCAAGCTTTATATGGTCGTGAATAGTTTAAAAATAGTCTTCCAGCGATAAAAGCTCTCCCATGGCTCCGGGGTGTTTATAAGTCTTCTGAAGCAAGGGATGGCTTGTGTAAAAATATCCATATTTACAAACTGTTATAACCCGTATCCTCTAGCTTCCGCTAACTGTCGTTGCGTAAACGAAGAGTGCGCCCAATGATGACTATTCGTAAGCCTCCCGGTGAGATATACATAGTCTCACGAGCAACCAATTTTTGTTTAAACAAAAGAAACCTCTCCAGCCTTGGCTTATATCAAATATATGAATTCTCCACATTTTTCTTTTCTTTACAAATCCTGTTTCGTCCTTCTACTTCGAGTATTTTGTTTCTTGGGTTGCTCTCTCCTCTGCACTCCATATCCTTCGCACAGGAGCTTAACCTACGCCTTATGGCCACTCTCACGTTCGGAAACGCGCGTACGCAGTTAGCAGAAGCTGAGATTATGCTTTTAGAAAGTTTTTACTATGGGATGTTTTTTCTATTAAAGGCATCGTTCACTATCAGAAGGCTCTATTAACCCCTCAGCTGGGGTGAGTATTTTATGATAGGAGGACGCAGTGTTTTTTGGGTCTGCAAATCCAACCGCCATTCACTGCATTACAAGCTCGAAGAGCCAGGACTTTTTTTTATATACTAAGAAGAAGAAATAGAAGAGAAATAGAAAGGAAGTCATATACACCTGCTTAGGAAAGAAATATGGAGTAATTTTTCTTTTGGGTGAACTATCCCTTTAATTTAGTAATTAAGGTGCAAAGGGGTGATTGTCTTCAGAAACATTTTTTTGTTATGCGGTTGAAAGTCGCTTCACATCCCGATAGCAATCATTAAGTTAAGTTTTCCTAAATGTATTTTGTCTGTATTTATATATTCTGTGGATGTATTTATATATTCTGTGGAAGGCAAGAAATGTTCGTCCAATCAAAACGCTAGGTCCGAGCGTTTTAATATGCTTTCCTACCTGCCCGTCGCAACGTATGTATTAGCATACTTCTGCGCACCCTGTTCGCGCAGACAGGATATGTCATCAGTGCGTTCACGCACGCTGTGCAGACAGAGCGAGAATGGCAGACAAACATCAACAACTCGATATTCCTTCCTGGTATTGTAGTACATTTAAAGTTTTCTCACCGGTGAATGACACATGATTGGGGTGGTAAAAAAAAGCCCAGCGGTTAATCCAGTCCTCGCGCCAGCTCGTTAGAATTGAGCTACGTACGGAACTGTGTCCCTACACAGTGTTCATTGCTCTCTGAGCGGGGAAAATACGTTGAAGTTTACTTCACATGGGCTGGAATTGGGAACCGCTGATGTAGCCTATTGTAATGTTGTCTCTGTTATTCTGGTCTGTGAGCGTATATGCGTTCAGGGGGCGTGGCTTTGGACGGCGATTGCAGGGAGGTTGGGACGTTCGCTTTCAGTGCTATCAGTCTAAAGTTAGCATTTTCCGATATCTCCTACTGCACCTTTAAGATTTATTTAGAAGAAACAAGTCTTTTTCCAACATGGAATACTCTGAGGGGACAAAGTCCCACGTGCTCTCTATTTACTCTCAGTATCAGTCTAGAGAAACATTTGAGCTATAAAACGAACTTATTTGTGACTTCCTTTTAGAAAATCTTCACATTTCACCACACAACCTATAGTTTTGCCTATCAGTTCATTGTTTTGTTCTATTAATGCGTCTGAAAAGCAACAACCGTCTCGGGTTACAGTATTACCCTCGTTCCCTGAAGGAGGAACGGAGACGTCACCTCGGAGGACCGACGAAATTGGGATCTCGCTTAGAGGGCCCAATCTACTTCGAGTGTAAACTAAAACGAGCCAATGCACATTGGCATGAAATTATTGCATCCAGCTGCCGCTGATAACAGCGTTAGTATAAGTAGGCAGCAGATGAAGCGCATATTCAGCTTTTCGCTTCGGAGCCGAGCCAGTGACCCGGCCACTCAGCGGTGGTACAAGAGCTGTGGCGACGGGACGTGACGTCTCCGCTCCCTCCCCCCCTCCTTCAAGACGGGGTTACAATCCGTAACGCGTACTTTTCCCCTTTCAGTCGTTCACCTCTCGCTTCACGTCGGAGGACCGACGTATTGGGATCCTACCAAAGGGCCACAGTTACTGCCCCTTCCAGTGTCCCGTGGAAACCTCCTGCGCCCCTACTTTTTGGAGCAGGCCAGGGCTTACCACAAAAAGACCAGCTACCTCTGCTATGGCACTACCCACTCAGTAAAACTGGATAACACTGGGAAAACATACCCTTTCTACTTGGAACAGGGGCGTTACGGAAGCTCGAACCTTCCCGACGGAGGTTTCGGAAGCAATACACATATGAACATTCCTTAGGTGCATACGGAAGATTGGAGGTGATTGCGGCACTCTTGGAATGGCAGAAGTCTGTCGGGGAAACACGGGCTCAAGGCTATAACGTGGACTTTGCACATATGGGATCCACTTAGGTCTTTCTTATGGAACCCAGCCTTCTACCGGTTCGCGAGGATTCAGCGAGTGAAGGCCTGGCGCCGGACGCTCCGCCACGTTTGGCTGCCGAGGGGACGGAGGAGCTCAATAGGGTCTACTATATGGACTCTCTGGATTTTTTTTGCAAGCCGACCCGAAGCCGGGGCCTTTTAGTGCTTCTACCCGTTTGAGGTGAGACCACAGGAGGATACCGGCTCCACACGAAGGCTATAGAATCTAGCGAATGTGTTAGGGGTCGCCCAGCCCACAGCCCTACAAACGACAACGGCGACGTCCGTTGGTTCGTCCTCCCGATCCGCCCACTGCTGCTCACTGGCGAGAGAGGAGGGTGAGAGTGATACGTACTAGATCGTCCACAACCCCCCGTCCCCTCTGGTGACCCAGAAATAGAGGAATTGCTCTTGTCGAGAATTTGGGTACCACCAACCAAGGTCATTGGTGGAAAAAGATTCTCCGCCGGACAGCCCTCCTTCGGGGGAGGGAGTGGTGTGCTTACCATCTCCTGAAGAGCACTTCCCTCCACCTCTGGGTCGCCCGTCTCCGGGCCTCTTGCTCTCTCGCTTGCCACCAGGTTTGGCGGGGGCCTGGACGGGCGGGGCGGCTGCCCTGCGACCGGCTCCACGGCACAGCTTTGCTTGAGGCCGCAGGAGCTCTGCTCTTGTTTGGCGGTGGCAGGGGGGCCGCCCTCGGCGACGGCAGCAACTGCAGTGCAGGATGTACCTGATGGCCTCAGTTTGCTCTGGTCAGCGGAGAATCGCTGGGCACGTTCTCCACCGTGTCGCCGACAGGCCGGCCTGGGACACGTGGGCGTTCAAGAATCGTGTCTTGTCCGTCTCGCGCATGTCTGCCAGTCACAGCCAGAATTGGCGCTCTTGGACCACCATAGTGGACATGGCACGACCCAGAGACCGCGCCGTAACCTTCGTCGCTCGTGGCGCGAGGTCCGCCGCGGTGCGGAGTTCTCTCTGAACTTCCAGGTCGTGACCACCCTCGTGCAAGTCCCTTAGTGCCTTGGCCTGGTGCACTTGCAAGCACGCCTTAGCGTGTAAGGTGGAGGCAGTTTCTCCACCGGTCGTATAGGCATCGCTGTCCAGCCGAGTACCTACAGACCCGGGAGCGGAGGCACGGTTCTCCCTGCCGGTTGGAGGCGGTATTAGGACACAACTGCATCGCAACCGACCGCTCCACAGGGGGGACCCTTGTAACCCCCTAGCTACCCACCATCGAGGGTGGTGAGGGAGGAAAAACCAGCAGATTGGTTTCCGGCAGTAAAAAGGTGCCATCCACAACCTGTTGAGCTCCTCATGCACATCCGGGAAGAAAGGCACCGAGCTGGTCTCTGATAACCAGCGCAGACCGCCCGGGGAACCATCGTTGCACCCTTGTAGGCTCGGTTCACGTGAAATCATTCACTCGAGCCCTACCCCTACCGGTGGGGCCCGGGAAACCTAGCCCTTATTTCTGTCCGATCCAGGCATCTGCTACGTCCCGGAGGAGAGCACGCAGCCAAATCTTCCTCTCACAAAGTCCGGCTCACCCTCCGATGTTGCAACCGACATCCGATCGTCGGGGGGAGACTCGGAAGAGACAGGTGGTACCCCCCCGGGAGGGTCCAGCCTGCTCTTTTTGAGTGCTCCGCTGGTTTCGAAGTGCCGGCGGCTTGGGCATCCCCGGAGGGGAATTCCTTACCGTGACCGTAAGACCAGTTCGCCCACCGCTAGAAGAAGGACGCCCACGGCTGCCACCAGAGGGATCCCCAGATCTAGGCGGTGGCACGGGCTCTCTGCCCCCTTGCAGGTAACGGAGTCCTGTCCGCAACTCCGAGATGGTCATACCCCCACCATGGGAGCATGAGCCATCCACGAAAGCCACCTCAGCGTGCTTCATGCCCAGGCACGAGAGACAGCGATCGTGACCATCACCCAGCGCCAAGTAATGACCGCATCCAGAATGCCCGGGTGATACTTTGTCTATAGCAAGACCCACATCGTCTTTATACAGACGGACGAATTGCTCTTTTAAGTGGAACAAAGCTCTGTTAGCCGCTGAAGGGGCGGCACAGGGGAGTGATCATTTGTCAACCAAACGTGGGGTAACCTTAGTGAAGCCTGATGTGTGCAACCCACTCGACACGGAAAAAACACCGCCGCTGAAGCGCCGTCCACCAACACGAAAAGCTCTCCAAGAGTGCACTGAACTCGTTCATTCCCCCCCCACCCCCCCTTCTCTCCGTATAGTAGTCGTAGCGGAACGATGTTTCGCGCGGCTCACGCGAAAAGCTGAATATGCGCTGCATCTGCTGCCTACTTATACTAACGCTGTTATCAGCGGCAGCTGGATGCAATAATCTCATGCCAATGTGCATTGGCTCGTTTTAGTTTACACTCGAAGTAGATTGGTCCTTCTAAGCGAGATCCCAATTTCGTCGGTCCTCCGACGTGACGTCGAGAGTGACCGACTGAAAGGGAACATAAATATATACAATATATACACACACTATACATGACAGAACATCCTGTGGCTCAATGATCAAATAAACCCCCTATGTGGGTTTTTCTCCACTGTGGGACGCCCCATATTATTCATCCTTGTGCAAACGAGACATAACAGCGCCTCTGATCACCCGACACAATCAAACTCCATCCACATACAGTTTGATGTTACAATGTGCGTGTATACAAAGTCCAAACTGAGAGTATTTACACTTACAGTCTCTGTGCCATGGGCAGGGATACATCGGTAGACCGCCGGGCACCTCTAAATCACCAGAGTTCGGAGAAGCCGGGACCAGGGCCTTCGTCAGCAATCACCAATGTTTATTGTTCGAGGAGTGAGCGAATGCTCTGCGGGATCCTGGAGCAAACAGATACACCGCAGCCTCGGCAGGGCATAAACACTGGCAGCCCCCCTCGCCCTCCACACAGGAAGCAGCTCTGCGGACAGGGGTGTGTGGAGGACAGCTGAAAACACACATGCCACGCTACGTCAACATTCACGGCCACATATTCAGACATGTGTCAAATTCAGGATATCCGAAGTGGTGGACTTCATTTCCTCAAATCATGGGACAGATTTCTGAAGTTGGTCCAAGATCTGACTACTAGTTTCGAATGAGAGCTGCATGGTTTCTAGCTGGTCGTTCAGCAGCTGGAGCTGTTTTAAATTGATCTTGGTCAAGTTGGTTTGGGCAGGTAGACCACCTGACAACATCTGCTAGAAACATTTGGAAATCTTTTTTTAAAAGCATGCAATACTGCCAGAATAACACTTTAAATCAGTGGTTCTCAACCAGTGGGCTCAAACCTCCAAGGAGACTTCATGATGACTCAAAATTATTAAAAATAACACAAACAAAATCAAGATTTCTCACTTTAATTCATTTTTTGTCTCTTATGAACCAGGATTCCCTTCATCTTGTAAAATATTTACAGTATGAGGTAGCTTCATTGTAAAAGCATAACTTTTAGACCATGAGTATATATATATATAATGTATAATGATATATTATATAATAGTATTTTTTTAATGATCCTATCCTACAGTTTCTAGTGTACTTTGACGACCCCAACTGAATTTATTGATATTTTTCAGCATTTTTGGCCATGGCTGTATAAAAATAAACAAAAGTGCCCATATACCAACTTCAGCCATCAGACATATTCATTCAGTAGCATAATTTCTGATTATGCCATGAAGCCCCTGTGAGCCTGCGATGAGGTTTCCTGTAAAAGTCTGGCATCGATTCAGGCTGCTGCTCTGTAAAAGAATGGCAAGTTAGAACCAGAGCATTGTCTAAATGAATCAGAAATGATTTATGAATGTTTCTTTAATAAAAGCATGTTTCAGAAGCTCTGCCCTCTCATCTCCTCTCCGAGGCCCAATGTGGCGCCGGCTGCCACCAGCTCCAGATGTGTTTCTTTCTTTTCTTCGCACTCTACCCCACGACCACACATCTGGATGGTGCCAACAAAAGCTCTCCCGGCTCTCCACCACGCCTCTACATCTCCAAAAACACACGTGGGCGGTTTCCTCAGCAAGACTGCTCAGTGTCACCCATAAAAATGAACACAAAACAAACACACACACACACACACACAGACTCTCTCCAGCTCAGATGTGTGGGATTCATAATAGCTGTGGGAAAATATCTGAAAAGTGTCTTGTTTTGCCATCAATTTGTTTTGTTAGAGCAGCCAATGGAGAAAATGCTTTTTGGTCCAGATAATGTAGTTTTAACATCCACCAGCAGAGGCTAACTGGCCTGTTTTTATGTGTACAGTCTTTTTAAACTATTAGTTTGAAAAAAGAAAGTGTATATTTAGCACATTATGCAACTGTGGCCACAGTAAGAGAAACAATGGGTGGGTTTATGATGTGCTTTTATTACACCAGGCATTGGGTAATTTTGCCCATTGGCACATCGGGCCTTGTGTGCTGGTGAGAGTGTGTGGGTGAATCTCATGAAACCCAAGAATACTACAAGGTCACATGTCAATCAAAAAAATGGAAAATTACATTTTTGCATAAAGAAAATTAAGCACCTATTTTTAGAAACAATTTGCACTGAGACATTACTTTCATGACCTCAAATGAACATTATCATAATGCAAAACCATTCATTAATGATAATAAATTGCAATAATAAATCATATTGAATAATGAAAATAAAATATAAAATATTTGTAAATTATTTATAAATGTTATGATATTTTGATATTTGCTGTCTTTTTTTATGATGTTGTAAGCATGTTTGGTCAGTTTTGTTGCTATATACTGATGTTTTATCTAAAAGACTTAAGACTTTTTTGATCCATCGCGTATATAAACATTTAATATAAAAATTATTTAAAAGTTATAATACAATTTTAAAGTACTTATGCATGCATGGAGTTTCTTTATTTGCATAAATGTTATAAAACATCCATTATAAAATTTCTTTTTTGATTCATTAAATTAAAAACACTGTATTACAGTATTTTCAAGCGTAAAATTGTACAAAAATACTATATTATAGTCTTTTTTTTTATTATTAAGACCTTTTAACTTGATAATACATCCAACTGTTTCTGAGCAGCAAGAAATTCAGCTTTGCATCCCCAGGAATAATATATTTATATATATATTCAAATAGAAATCAGTTATTTTAAATTGTAATAATATTTCACAATATTACTGCTGTTACTGTATTTTTGATCAAATAAATGCAGCCTTGGTAAGCATAAGAGACGTCTTTTAAAAGTTTTTTTTTTTTTTTAAATCTAACCAACCCCAAAGTTTGAATGATATAGTGTAAATCGGGTAAACTGTGACCTGGACATTTATGGTTTTGGTGAGATTCACACATGCATGTTAGTTTTACACAGAAGGGCAGTGCATGTAGAAAGTAAGGTTTTCTTGTGCTACTAAATAGGCACCTTTACGCCTGTATTACCATAACCAAACATCACAACCACAGGTATGAAATAACCAATTCCCGCTGGCATTTCACACATTTTCTGATGCTTTGATACCACAGAAAACCCGACTGTACTTGGATGATAAATGAAGTGTTGTTGTATCATTCTGGGGTTTGCTAAAATACTCCCTGGTGACTTCAAAACAGAAACAGTGGTAGATCTTTTCTGCAGCCAACATACAACACAGGCCCGTCTTTAATGGAACCCAGATGTCCATTAGGTCTAATAACTCTGCGGTCGTCCCCGCTGGGGCTCACAGGAAAAGGAGTGGGGAGTTCTCGGGTCAGACCGTCCCTGGACCGGACGCTGGCGGGCCTGTGGGTAGAGGAAGTGGGCGGGAGGAAGGGCCACATGTGCGTGTGGGCGAGTGTGGGCCGCCTACTGCAGCCGGTCGCGAGGACCGTCCATGTGAGGAGGACAAACACACACTTATACCTTCACACACGACACTGAGGGAATGAGAGAGAGGAGGTGAACGTGGGGTGCTTTTAAAAACAGGAGCGCTTGATCGAGCACCATTTCTGAAGTTGCAACTTTAGTCGAAAAGCCAAACAAAATATTTAAGCGGGAAATGTGTCTTCAAGATACACAAGTGCAGTGTGACTGGAACTGCACGTAAATGCACTAAAAAAATGATTTAACTGCAAAATGCAGGATATTCCTCAGAAGTTCCTCGGAAAAACGGCTTGTAAGTTTCCCAAAAGTGAAGCACCTGAAATAACAGCAGTGCTGGCTGAGTCATTACCATATTCATATACCAGCGCTGCAGCGATGACACATTTTTGTAGGCCAAACCAGAAGTGAGCATCTCCCTGGTTCTCTTAACAAAAGAACAAATAGGATTTTCTCCTTGACTTTCAGATTATTGCAGGAAATGAGATTTGTGACCAACAAAAGTTTAAGATTCTTCATTATAAACCTCTCAAACGAACACAACTTTTATGTATATTGAAGCCTTATTACAATCTCCTGATGCAGTGTTGGAAAGTTACTTTTAAAAGTAATGCATTACAATATTTCGTTACTCCATTAAAATAACCAAGAACGTTACTTAGTTACTTTTTATGGGAAGTAATGTGTTACGTTACTTTTGCATTACTTTTTAAATCTGTACAGGGTTTGCTTGTTTGTTTTTAAAGTAAAAATGTTTTATTTTTGGCAAATATAAAAGCTTTTTCACACCAAAAGTGAGATGAATAAGCCTCAGGCTGAAGGAAACGTAACAGTATGCACAGTAGAATGCAGAAGAAGACATTTCAACACACTTCAGCAATAAAAAAAGACACATATGTTTGTCTAGAGTAATTTTTGCTTGTTAGTATGGTTGAATTGGATCATCGAATGTCAGTAGCAAAGACATTGGTTAATAGAATGGATTAAATACATAAAGGATATGTGTGTATGTTTAACATTTAGTTATTGCAGGTTTGTGTCATATTCTGAGTGGCATTATTTTTATTCATTTTGAGGAAATCCTGAACTATCAATCAGTAATTGGAAAAAAGTAACTTGCGCTACTTATTTGAAAAAGTAACTCAGATATTTTCTTTTAAATTAAAAAAGTAATGCGTTACTTTTTACTAGTTACTTGAAAAAAGTAATGATTACATAACTCGCGTTACTTGTAATGCGTTACCCCCAACACTGTCCTGATGTAAAAAGCTAACTAAAAGATACAACCAGTCTTATGACTCCAACTCCCAACCCATGAAGCTTATAGAATTGGGTTTACTGTTGGTGTGTGACTTTAAATGTCCTTGATGACTCTGTAGGCCAGTGAGCCATTGTTAGCAACTAAATTTTTTCAAGAAAGTACCTCTTAAAAAAGAAAGTACCTGCGCTGTATTTATGAAAATACTGAGCCTTATTTTCGGGCATTTAACCAAAAACCCATTACAAAACCTATTGACGGGGACGCTAAAATGCTAACTCATGTCCAGGTTTTGGCCTATAAAAACACCATCTCTGCAGAACTCTAATGAGTTGGAATTACTATGGTACATGTCCAATAAACCGTACCAAATGCTGTTTTAAGAATATCATGGATAAATGTGCCTTAAAGTGTCATATGATGCGTTTGAAATTTTTCCTTTCTCTTTCCTCCCCCCTTTTTTTCCCCTTTTTTTTTGCGAGTTACAACGCTTGGCGCTCAGAGATATGTAACCGTTCAAAGACTAAAGTCCTCAAATCCAAAGAGATTGCTTTATAAAGTTAAGGTCGCCACCGCCTGGGACCTACAAACGGCTCGTTCCCCCCGCTCCCACAATGTCTATCTCCGTCACATGTGGGAAATTGCTAAACGCGGCGCCCAAATGGTCACGGCAAAGAATAAAGCGGACGTTGAGTCTCGCTTGCGTATTGTTTCTGCCGCCATTGTCGTGGAGACGCGGTGCGTTCACGTTGGAAAGATAAACTACTTTGGGTGGGGTCTTCCGAAAGGACACGACTAATCAGTGGGTTAGGTTGTTTACAACACGTTTCAGAACCGTTCAACCCACATATTCAATGTGTGCCGCACCTTTTATTGCGGACTGTTTCCTGAGTCTGGGATGTAACTACATGCCGGCTGTTCTGACTCCCGCCTGCCAAGTACTTTTTTTTTCATATTTAAGGATTTGCCACTGATGATTCAAAAACGCGAGTTTTGAGCAGTGTAGAGTAGCGTTTGTTGTTTGTCATTTCTCCGATCACAATGCAGACATGGTTTTATGTTTACGTGGCGTGATGCAATGCAATGCGTAAAGGTATAAGTCCATATAAGCCTATATTCCCACTGTATGCACAAAGCTCTTTATATATTTTTGTCTCGTTGCACCGGCCGGGACAAGGCATCACAATATGGCAAGGGACGTAACATTTCCATCACACGCTTGAGGTATTTTTTTTCCCCCCGGGCCAATCACAACGCACTGGATAGCTGGCCAATCACAGCACACCTTGTTTTTCAGACCGATTAGCTTTGTAAAAATCGACATGTTTCAGAAAGGCGGGGCATAGAGGAGAAACAATAATGTACAGTATGTGGAAAATAATCTGTTTTTTGAACCGCATAAACATTTCAATACACAAAATAATGTTCTTTTTAGCAACATCATATGACCCCTTTAAAAGTAGTTAATATAGGAACTATAGTAAGAAGTAGGAATATAGTGCACGAGTTATATGGAGTAGCTTAATGGTACATTTTTAGTCATTATATGGAAAAGATTTTCTTAAAAAAAGTTTATGAGGAAAAACTGTTCCTTTAAATGGTGTTGTTAAGACTATCAGAAGCATTTATATATAACAAAATATTTAAGTGTATGATTTATGAACACTAATAATCACAATTCCAAGTAATCTAGTGCATTAGTCGACATTCAACTTAACATGGCACATTGATATGGAATTCGACATGATTTGGCTCATCCATCCGGAACTATTTTACTGAAAATTGTAAAATTATTAATATAACATGGCATCTGTCTGAGTGTTGTACCTGTGTAAATAATATGTATACCTAATTGCTCGGCAGATGTTTACTACCACAGGGAGTTCAGGCTCTGCTCATCTGCTCCTGTCGATGGTCCAATCAATCACTGTGGCAGCTAGCACATCCTGGCGAACAGATTTCACGGTCTGCTACAGTACTTATCTGCTGTGATGAGCTACTGACCGCCATGGATGAGCTGAGGCTGTTCCCAGAAGGTGTAGATGGCAACACGTCTCATCGACACGCATTGTGGGTGTTGTTAGAGACACTGCTGCCCCTGCTGGCGGCTTGATGTTTTGCACGGCATTTGTACAAGCATCATGATTTCACTTGTCCCACCGAATCGGGTGTTTTTATGACATAACATTTACTTTAATTTTACTCTAATGATGAAGCACGTCAAACAAGACTATTAACAATAACGATTTTGTGACATTGTCTTCACAACAATTAAGCACATTTTCAAAAAGCTGTAATGCATTTGAACTTTTGTCTTTTTTAATGATTCATATTATCCTCAGTAAGGATTAGAATTAGTTTTTAACTATTCAGCATTTTTATTTGATTCTGATTTTGATTTAAATCAGCATAAAGTCATGGCAACAAATAACATGATATATACATATTTTAAGTATTTTTTTTTTTTTTAATGTAATAATCAGTGTAAATCTAGTATTATTGTAGTATTAGTAAATATTTAGAACTTGTTTTTTAATTATTATATTTTCTGTTTTAACTTAAGAGTTTTAGTAATTTTATTATTTTTTTTTTTTAAATATATGTCTATAAAGTTATATATAGAGAGAGAATATAGACTAAAACTAAAAGAAATTGAGAAATGATGCCTTGGCAACTAGCTGAAATTATTTCAAGTAAAAACATGTTTCATTTTTAATGGTAATGAGACTAAGAGTAATGAGACAAATATCTGTGCTAAATTGTCTTAAAAATCTAAGAATCTATACAAACTATACAGCATCTGTTAATCTAATCAAATCAATTAGAATACGAACATAAAAATGAGAATTTTTCTCTTGCAATAAATGAACTGTCTGCTCTGAAACGGTGCATTGCAATTGTGGAAATTGTAGAAAATTAAAAAGCCAAAAAGTCCTTCCAGTCTCCAGTGTTTGACTTTATTGGATCTTTACAGGGCTGGTGACATTAAACTAGCAGGTTTCAGCAGATGTTTTCCTCTCTGCATGCAGCACAGTCCAGAAAAGCCACGTAACAGTGAAACAAGCAAAACTGTGTAAAAACGGCACGTATGAAAAGGTATAAAATTGCACATTCGCAGAACAGCCACATTCCTAAATAAGAATCAGGTGCAAAAACACAAATGTCAGACGTTCCGTTCACAGACCAGCAGTGACACATGTAGAAGCTTGGCACAAATATACAATGCAATGCAGAAAATCACAAATCACGTTCGAAAAAATATATCTTGCATTGAGAAATGTAGCAAACACCATCCATAATAATGCAATGCATCACAATAAATGATCTGAGGCAACAGTAGACAGCAGATGAACAGATAATATCAACAGGCATAAGGTCACATGACAGTAATTAAGTTTGCAGGTAGGTTTTAAATTAAAGCTGCTCTGTGAAGAGGCCACAGTCTTACTGAAGGAGGCTATCTGACACTCTGTGACATGTGCAGCGCCGTCAGCATCTCCTCAAAAATGGCACCCTTCACGTTAGAGCCCCGCAGGTTCGCCTCCTGAAGGTCACAGCCGGACAGATCACAGTTCTGTTCGACAAAAAAAAAAACAAAAAACAGAAGTGAAGACATGACAAACTACCGAACGATTCGGAAACAAAACTGATGTGCGCTCGCCTCCAGATCGGTTCCAGCCAGAGTGGCCCCCCGCAAGTTACAGTTCTTGAGTTTGGCGTTCTTCAGCGTGGCCACGCGGAGGTTTATACCCGTCATCTGACTGCCCTCCATATCCACCCCCTTCAGATTGGCTCCTGTGAGGAAAAGACAGGCATTACAAACTGGGAAATATGAGATCCAAGAGAAGTCAAGTGTGCTCACTTTACCCTCTAGATTCGCTTTGAGTCCTGCGGGATCTTCAAAATTACAGCCTTTGAGAGACGCCCCTTCTGCATTGGTGCAAAGCATTTTCACGCCCTGTAAATTGGCACCCTGGGAAACACATGCAAAAACACCAAATCAATGCCACAGACAGACAGACATAAATGCAGGATAAATGCTACAACAAAAGGAGCCAAAAGATGCGAGTGGGTGAATGAGAAAAAAAACATAAAAATAAATGCACACAAATAATATTTTGCATTGATAAAACAAAGCCTATTTTAACAATAAAGATTTTCATGACAATTAAGCACATTTTTCTCCCAAATTCTCATGACTATAAGGCATTTTTTTATATTTAATTTTGTTTTGTTTTTAATAGTTGCCATTATTTTCTGCGAGGGTTATCATTAGTTTATCTTTTTGATTTGATTTACTTTAATATAGTAAAATATTTTTGTAATACAATGATTTTTTTTTACCATCATAAACATACTATTGTTCAAAAGTTTGGGGTCAGAACTTTTTTTTTTTAAGGAAATCAATACTTATATTTCGAACTCGTGCATTAAATTGATTAAATGTGACAGTAAAGACATTTATAATGTCACAAAAGTGACCTGAAAGAATCCTGAAAGAATCCTTGAGCAACAAATCAGCATATTAAAATTAAGCGTTGCCATTTTAGGAATAAATTACATTTAAAATTATATTCGATTATATATTTTTAATCAAATAAATTCCAAACTTTTGAACAGTAGTGTAAATATTTTAAATATTTTCTATACAACAAATTTTAAATTAATATAGACCTTTATTTTCAGAAGTAACGTATGAGACTTGCTAACTGTAATTTAAAAATAAAGAAATAAAATAGAATAATACTAATCAGTCCAAAAAAATAGGTCTAATTAGGGAATGTTTTTTCATATTTCTAAAAGTTTCTTTTTTGGGGGGGGGGGGTGGAAAAAGATGATTGGACCCGTCCCTGACAGGTACATCCTTACATCTAGATTGGCACTGGAGAGGTCTGCTCTCTCCAGGTTGGTACCACAGAGGTTGGCGTGTGTGAGGTTACAGCGGCTGAGGTTGGCCATCTTGAAGTTGATGTAACGCAGGTCAAGACGAGAAAGATCTGCCCCACTGAAATTCAGGCCCTAGGAGAAACAGTTTACATTGAGATAATGCACAATACAATAAAAATGAAACCAGTGCAAATATTCAGTTGCTTCCTACCTGACATCTAAGCTCTGATTTAGTTGGAGCGCAGTTTTTAGTTTTTGAATTTGTTATGTGTAGGTAGTGTAGGTAGGCATATGCAGGAACGCACAAGAACTCGTTGGCGGGAGTTGGAGGCGAGGTGATCGGCGGTGAGGCTGGGAATCAGCAACAGAGACACACCAGCCATCACTGTTATTATTTTCCACATGAAGGATAAGTTGACGTTTTCACACCTTATTGTAGCTTTTTTTTGACCTTAATAACACCTTTCGAGCTGCTCGCAGCGAGTAGGTCACTGCAAAGAAAGAAGCGAGCTTATGCAAGCACGCCTGCATAAAAACCAATCCATAGATTACTAATTCATAGCAAAAGCGTGTAGCCGGATCGATAGACAGAGCTCATTTCAATATTAGAAGTCAGTTACACAAAAAACTGTAAACGGTACAGTTCCAAAGCATGTGGTGTGTATATATTATGATATTATATATATATTATTATATATATTTCAAGGAAAAGTGGATAGATGGGAGGAATAATGTTTAAGGAAAACGGTAAGATGAGGTTTTCTTGGTTAACAAACCCTGTGATAGCACATAAAAAATGCTACAAAATGGGGACCGGTCCTACTACGTCTACCCAGTCAGATTGATGCCATATTTGAATATGAGCTGTACATGTCTCAGGTAATTTAATGGATGGAGTTGTGCAAAGTAAGTATGTCATGGATCTTCCGATGCAAGGGAGATACGCCCCTGTGCTCGTCCGTTTATGTCCCCAAAACATCTGCCGGGGGAAAATGACAGAATGAAAAAGTGCAGTATGAATAAAGCCATGCAACAAATTATATATTTTATTATTACATTTAGAACACTGGTTGCAGTCATCACCGTCTGTGACTTACTGAACATGTGAGCCCAACATGCACTCGGGGTGACTTGGAGCCAAAGTGCTCCTGAATGCAAAAACATTAAAATACATTCAAACTAACTACGTGAATGAAATGCATGAAATGAAATAAAAGAATATAATATAATATTGGTGGTCATTCAATAAAATACCAGATTGGTGACATTTAAAAAAATTAAATAAAAAAATTAAGCACATTTCCAACAATAATTCCCTTTACTGTAATGCTGAGTTGCGCACACTTTTTAACAAAAAGGGGCAATTGAGTAATGCTCTATTAACTATATTAAATTAAAATGTCAGTAATTTTTTTTACAAAAGTAAGTAATAAAAAAAAACAATTACTTTTTGTGTAATTTTAAAATGTCTTCACTTATATTGATTTTTCTTAACAATTGTCTCACAGCCAAAAAATCTAAAAGAGTATTAAAACAAAAAATATAAATTAGAAATGAAGATATTCTTTAATGACGTATTTTTCCCTGCTCTTGTGATATGGCATGGTGGTTTGGTTTGGGCATCTCCGCTGTAATGCATTCAGAGATTTTAGTTTTTTATTAATTCCCATGATATTTTTATCTATGATTATCATTACATATGCTCAACATCGTGATAAAGTAAAAGATGTTTGTAAAATAAAAAAATTATACAAATTATGTTTGTAATACAATTATATTTTAATTAAATCAGCATAATTAAAGCAATGACAACAAGAATATTATCATAATATAAAAATAAATATTTATCTAATTCATATTTATTTATATTATAATGCGAATATATATTAGTAGCAAATTTAAATAGGTACTTTAATTTACAATACCAGTTAATGAGAACTAAATGTTTGTGCTTACTCGTCATGAAAATATTAGGGGAAAATAATAAATAAATAAACAAAATATGGTTGATTATGATGGTTGTGACGGTTTAGATTATGGATTACAGTTATTGAGATTAGTATGATCTGTTTGACAGCACCGAAGAAAGTAGGAGCAGCTGATGGTTGGGAGTGTGAACCGTCGGCCTCCCACATTGAGGGTGATCCCATCAGTGTGTGCAGGAATGCACAAATGCGCCTATCTAGGCTATTTGGTGGATCTGTAGGACATTAATTAATGATGGTAACTGATGACAGATCTAAGAGAATCACACACCAAATCCAAGTTATAATGTCAAACTCACCAACAAAAGAATCTCCTTCCGATATATACAAGACATCATCATCTCTGTGCCAGAGAAACAAAGTGTTTTATGTTTATGATAATATACACATGTAAACAAACCTGTTTTATGCAGTAGATAGCTAGTTATTGTTCTTACCTGATGAGGGCTATATCATCAATAAGACCTCCTTTCCCATTGTACATGTTGGCAGCTTTTATTCCAAATTTTGTGCTTGCAACTGACAGTAGATCAGCTAGAGTTCCATAAACTGCCACCACCTGATGTAAGTCATGAAAGGAGCATCAACGTGCAATTTATTCAGGAAACATGCCTTTAATTATATATTAGGCAGACAATAGGTAACAGAACACACTCACCTTGCCATTGTATGAGGTTCCATTTACAAACAGCGTGACTCTTCTCATGTCCGAGCTTGTATTGTGACTCCTCAGTGTCTATTTTTATTGTTTTTAAACTCCACGTTACTGTAATTCATCAAAGCATTTCCGACTATTGCAGAAGGATATTTACTTCCGTCATTACTGCGGCCAATCAGGGACTTTGAAAATAGAGCGCGGTAGGGCAGTTCCACAGAAATACAACAACAACGCGGAGTCCAAAGGTGGGCGGGATTAAAGGACCGAACGTCTTTTCTGATTG
Organism: Sinocyclocheilus anophthalmus; assembly: GCA_018155175.1. Classification (NCBI taxonomy): domain Eukaryota; kingdom Metazoa; phylum Chordata; class Actinopteri; order Cypriniformes; family Cyprinidae; genus Sinocyclocheilus; species Sinocyclocheilus anophthalmus. The sequence continues at coordinate 104,152 of JADLZN010002857.1, forward strand.
GCCAGGTACGATGGAGCAAAATAATTGTTTTGTTGTCTTTACATTTACATTTCAATGGATTCTGACATTTCTCTCATGTCGTCATTTAGTACAAAATTATTATCAAGGCCGCTTATGAAGAAACACATAGACGACCAGGTCACGTGGTGTTTGTTACTTTTCTCAGCGCTGGTCGTAATGGCCGAATCACAGTCGTTTCCAATTACTTGATGTATTTTTATAATAGTTTTATTTCTGTTTGTACGTCAGGCACTAACTGATGAGATTGTTCTAACAGATGATATTTTGTGTGTAACTGTCTCCAATAAGACGAAAAAAACCCTTTGAATAAATTTGAATGGCGCTCAATGGAGAATTCGGCTTTCTGAACCATCAAGAAAACGTGTTAAAATGTATATCTTTATAAAATAGTCGATTTTTGTGACTTTTACGACATTTCACAATCAATAATAGCAATTAACTCTAATATGTTATTATATAATTTTATTATAGTAGATTTAGGGACCTCTTACATCTAAAAAAAAAACAATATGAGTTCCTGGTGTATTACAAAGTCACGCCGACTAAATGTGACAAAACTTCAGCAGTCGTGAAAACCACTGTTAACAACATCAGCAACAATGCACAAGCAGACAAACACTTACACTGCTGTTTGTGTTCACATAGCGCACAGAAGCTTATTTCAGACAGCATTAATTTATTTATCATACTGAATTTACAAAATTAAATGAAAAAGCAACAATTGAAGAAACAGGTTTGTACATTTTAGTCCTTTTTGTCATTTCTTTTTTTGTTTTTTTAACAGTTTGAATAGCAATCCACTGTGCTCAAGGCTTATGATGATATTTCTATATCTTTAAAAAGAGAAACAACCAAGATGCTCTGACTTTCCAACGACGACACTGGAGTAAGGCGATTCTTAGGTTGGACAAACTGGACGTAAACGCAACCCTGCTACCCCATCATCCCATTAGAGAGCAGCTCTCTTTCAACAAACACTACAGCAATACTAGTGCCAGAAGAGCTTCTAAATCCATTCGGCCACCCTCTGCCTTCGATATCCACGTTGATGAGATTTACAATGAAATAACACACAATTTCAGTCGTTCTGTTGAGTTCATGCACTAATCTGGAATTCTGGGAGAGTCTAGATTTACATCGATATCGAGCCACAATGATGAGACGTCTCATGGCAACGTAAAACTCACTGGACGACTTCATTAAAGCTTCAGTCAACAGCTCTGGTTCTCAAGGTAACAATATGAGGATGATGGGAAAGGGCTAATGTTCGCATCAAGTCAATTTTTGTGCGGTAACAATTATGCTTTACAACTTAAAAGCTGACAAACATAATTCTAAGGGCAACATTTCAACAAAAAGACAGTAAACAACTCGAAAATGTTCCTTAAAGCCGCCCCTTTTCATAAACCGATGATTCAATGTTAAAATGTGCTGTATACTAATAACACTTGTCGACATTTCAAGCAGCGATAAATCTAGCTACCTACCGTGTACTTCGTATTTCAGTATACATTATTTAGTTCCCTTGAGCTATAGAGTGGTTTCAGCCTCGAGACGGTCAAGGGGAGGGACACAGACAGGAAACAGAGTAGTGTCCATTAAGTGAATTGCTGTAGTGGTGAGCGATGCCTTTTTCTATTGTATACGCTCGTCATTAACAAATTGGAATAAAAATACTACGCTGACAACTGCGACATTTAAAGAAAATGATCGATCTCTTCGGTTCTGGAATGAAATTCTTACAACATTCACCTTCATGTTTCATTAGAATAGATATGACAATATCATACAGGGCAGGGTAAATAGTGTAATAAATATCTAAGCGCTGAATTGAAGCATTGGCTTTAAATGAAACAATAGTTAACAGTATTGACTGATGCCCTGAAAAGCCTTTTTTTCAGTGTTTGTTGGGTGCAGAACGGACAAGGGATGCCCGGTCGCATCCTGCCCCAGTGCCACTCGTCGGGTGTCCCGAACGAGAGCTGGGCAGGGGACACGGAAGGCATGCCTTAGCTGCGGATGGGAGGCCCGGCAGGTTCGCTGTCGGGACAGGTGGGCAGGGAGGGACGGAGGGAGGGTAACAGAGGGAGGCCAAGCGAAAGAACAGAGGGATGTGAAACCGCAAAGATGAGGGAGGCCAGTGGCCTTAAACCCCATTAAAATGTTTTCCGGTGGATGGCACGGGCGCGATCTTCCTCGTATTCCTTCTTGGAGACCCACATCTTCTTAAAGGTGTCGAGTGAAGCCAGGATAGATCCCCTATGCAAAAAAAGGAAAACGCATATGAAAAACTCCAAAATATTTTGAACTAACATTCAAAAGTTGGGGGTCTGTAAAAAAAAAAATTTATTTTTATTTTTTTAAGAAGTGTCTGTTCATGGATCACCATAGGCTGGATTTGTTTGATGAAAAAATTAAGTAATATGTGAAATATTTAAGTAACAACTGATTTTAAACATGGTTAAAATGTAATTTACTGCTATGATGTTTTTTCTCTTTTTTGTGTTTTTTTATACTTTAATTTTATTAATTGGATCATTTTTTTAAATTGCATTTCAGTTCATTTAAATTTTAGTAAATTTTTTGTCATTTTGGTATTTTCTTGTCTTTTTTTTATTTTTGTTGTATTTCAAATTATTTTTATTTCTGTTGTTAGTGTTTAGGAATTTTAGTGCTTCAACTTAACTTTAATTAGCTAAAGTACGTTTCAATTCTAAAGTATTTTTCATTTTTTAAATATCTAAAAAGAAAAAAAAATAATGTATTGTATTTTATTCAAGCTTTAATTCAATTACCAAAATTGTTTTCACAGTTTTAGTTAACAATAATAACCCTGAAAAGGTGACATTTTTTTCAGGATTCTTTTTGAGGAATATGAACTTTAAAAGAACAGTATTTACTTTAAATATAGATCTTTTGTAACCTTATAAATGTCTTTACTGTCACTTTTGATCAATTTAATGCATCCGTGCTGAATACGGTATTAATTTTTATAAATAAAAAAAAGGGTGTCGTGGTAACTGTTTCGTGGTGCAATGAGGCATATATTATACACATGGTCTTCGTATCACCATGTTGAATAAAGTCTCTCCTGTGGTGCAGATATCTGAAACAAGAAAATATATATTTAAAAACGCAGTTCTCCCGCTAAGCTAACATTTCTTAGCTGTGGCAGAGTGACCTTAATTTTAACATCTTTGGGCGCAAGCTTCTTCACTTCGCTTAATAACCGGTCTCCAAAACCTGCGAGGAACAAAGATAGAGTTTCAGTTCTGTCATTGGATGGAGAACTGAAAGATGCTTTCGACTGATCTCATCGCTCTACCTTTGAGGAGCGTTGAGCCGCCAGACAGCACTATGTTAGAGAAGAGTGTGCGTCGCAGATCCATGTCTGACTTCTGAATAGCGAAAGCCAGCACCTCATGAATACCCTCGCTCTCGTCTCCAATCAGATCAGGCCTGAAGAGAAGCTCTGGAGCCCTGAACCGCGCTGGGCCGATCTGCAGGAGATAAACAGCTGTGAGCAACACATCAAGTCAATGTGAAATTAAAACTGACTCTATTTACTTTCTTAATACACAATTCTGGTGCCATCATGAGCAAGTTATCAGTCCACTTTAACCCAACAAAGAAAAATATGCAACATTATGGAAGGTTCTGAATGCCATTTCATGTTGACTTCAGGAAGAACCTGAACTGAAACTCCCCTGAATGTCAACAAAACCAGGATATGATGTGTAATTTTATGACCATATTATCATACACTAACATATATGAGCAATCTCATTCTTACATCTAGAGTGCTTCCGTCGGGGAGTGTGTATTGTGCTTTTTCAGTTTCTAGAGTTTCATCCTTCTGGGGGTTGAGGGAAAGGTAGCAGGCTCTCTGGAAAACAATATAGCATTTCTTCATCGTTTCGTATCTAGATGATCATTTCCACCAAGAAGGAGCTGCAAAGAACATGTCGTATAAATGCAGATGTGGTGACTCATACCTCCTTGATGGTGCGCACGACCTCAAACTCTGCAGAAGTGTGGAAATCGTAGCCTTCCTTGCGTAGGAGGAGGCGGAGGTATCGGGAGACGTCACGTCCGGCGATGTCCACGCGCATGATGGAATGTGGAATGGCGAATCCCTCATATATGGGGACAGCGTGTGTCACACCATCACCAGCGTCCAGGACCACACCTGTGGTTCGGCCTGTGGCGTATCTGTTAAGACAGGAAACATGTTTGCATGAGAGAGGGAAGAGGAAGTCTGATATCAGGAAGAATGAGATTCAAAGCAATGAACTCACAAACTGAGCACCGCCTGCATGGAGATGAACAGTGCCGGCACGTTGAAGGTCTCGAAGAAAACCTCAGCCGCCCGTTCACGGTTTTTAATGGGGTTCAGCGGTGCTTCGGTCAACAGTACAGGATGCTGGGTTTGGGCGAAACCCAAGAAATATTGAAATGTCTGAAAATACAGTTCAAGACAGTGTTGGTTCTTGTCACTTGTAAAACGATAAAAAAATCGGTTATAGTGGTAACTGTGAAATGTGTCACCACTTGATTGTTCAGTGATGATGCGGTGACTAATGATGTGTGCTCCAGCAAACCACAAATAACTATACATACGCGATTAATAAACTACAGAGGTCCCATGTGCGGGTCTATGGTTATTGTGAGGGATTGGTTTAGGGTTAAGTTACTACTGTAATTATCCATAATTTACTTTTCTGTACGGTAGTACAGGACGCATGTCACATCTGTCAACATAAAAATCATAGTGTTCCACACATAATAGATGTGAGGATAAAAAATGTCACACAAAAATATTTTATAATAATAAGAATTTAAGTGTGTTGCTGCTTGGTGAAACGTAACTGAGAATAAATAACATTAGTTAAAAGTACGATTACCATATAGTACTAAAATATATAAGTTTATAGACTAATATTCAACCTAAAAACTTATAGGGGAAAATGAAAAAATAAATGGTATTATTAACAAAAATAATCATTTTTAAATAATAGTAAATAAATACATAACATATTAAAATCTAAAACCGTACCTCCTCGGAGAAGGTCTGCAGCTGTTCCTTTGAGTAAACGTACTGCCAGATGCGCTCCATGTCATTCCAGTCTTTCACAATACCGTGTTCCATAGGATAGCGGACAGACAGCAGCCCCCTGTGCTCCTGAATACAGAACCGAAATAAACAACACAGAATGTTTTTACATTATTATAACACATAAGAGCATGAAATCAAAACTATTTGTCCAAGTTATAATAACTTTTCTTTTGTATGACATACATAAAATATTATTAACCAATAACATCACAAGTTAACACACAAGATTATTTCTGGCTAAATATTGTGACGCATTATGAAAGTTGACCGTGTTGTGAATGTAATTTCATTTTGTCTTTAAATAGAAGAAAAAAATCCTAATAGAGACACATTCTTCAATTGAATTAAAAAGGTTTACCTCAGCTTTGGGTCCAATGAACAGATCACCCTCAAGGGCACCAGCCATCACCCGAACATGCTTGGGCCGCCCCACACTAGAAATAAACCATTCTAGTTATTACATCACATTCACAACACATTACAAAAATGGGATTTTCACTATCAAATGCCAGTATTAATAGAGACAAAATGCATAATATGATCATTTGACAAATTTGATGACGGCTAATATTACATCAATAAACAATATTTATCTTAAAATTGTTTAGAAAGTTTGGCAAGAATTTTTTATGTTTTAGAAAGAAGTCTCTAATGCTCACCATGGCTGCATTTATTTCACCAAATACACAGTAAAAGCAGTACTATTGTTAAATATTATTGCAAATTAAAATAACTGTTTTATATTTGAATGTATTTTAAAGCAGCACTATGTAACTTTTGGCGCTCTAGCGGCTAATAAACAGAACTGCACACATCCCGCGGAAGAACATTCGAACCAGAGATAATTCTCTAAGTTGTCCATGGCGATTCAAGGCAGGTAGTGTTATCCGAGCAGCACGGGTGACGGACCCGACCGGCTTACATGTCAAATATAATACTTATATAAGTGTACACGTAGTGATTAGGGAAATAAGACAAAAACGCGGGGTTCGGAAGTTGAAGTCATGATTCACTCGCTTTTCTTCATATATACATTTAGCGTCAATTTGAACACAGAAATAAGTTACATAGTGCTGCTTAAAATGTATATTTAGTCCATGTTGTGCGCAAAGCTGAGTTTTCGAGAAGGGTATAACTGCAGCCCGGAGAACTCCAAATGGGGGCGGGAACTCCAAAGCGGGGTGGGAGCTCCAAAATAGGGTGTGGCCTCCTCCCATTGACAGACAGGCACATGAAACGCATGCGCAATTCCCCCCCCCCACCAATCCAGTGCAGTGCAAAACTCCGCCCAACAGCTGATTCTAAAAATGATTATGGTTGTCCAATTAAAGGTGATTCCTACATTATGCTACAAAAAAATGATAACCCCTTAAACCTACCCAACCTGACCCTAACCTTAACCAGCTAAATTGACTGCACGGCGGGATTGGCGCTGATGATAGCGTGGTAAAGAAAGTTACAGTTCAGGGTAGATATAACAGTAATAAAGATTTACGATTATGAGGATCAATTCCGTAATCCCCAACGGATCATCACCGGACAAGTTGAGAAACGTGTAGTACACCAGCAGCACTACCCCCTCCCTTGACCCTGCGAATTTTCGAGCCCCGAGACGCCTCCAGGGGCTTAGGAAAAAGCGTAGAGGTAAAACGTTCCCCTGCGCTGCCATTGGTGACGGAATCTTGGAGAGCTCGGGGGTGATTCCCATTTATATCATTAAGCAGAGGTTCAAACACCACTGGCCTCGAGCTTTGGGCTCTGCTGTCACAGAGAATATTTATTTATACAGCATACTTTATCTTAGATTAACTAGAAACAATGTGACATTTATAAAGTTTTATTTTGAAATGTAAGTCAGTAACAATTGGCTGAAGCCAGAGCCAATGGTGAAAGTCTTTGTGCGAGGAGACCCCGCCCCATTTTGGAGGTTCTGCCCACTTTTGGAGTTCACGCCCCATTTTGGAGATCTCCGGTCTGCAGTTATACCTACTTGGAATTTTCCGCATCATTACTCCAGTCTTCAGTATCACATGATCACATGACCCTAAACTTTTGAAAGTTACTCCAATATAGTAATATCAATAAAATGGTTACTTACTAATTTGGGAAACAGTATTTAGGGATCTGATCTCCAGCAAAGCCAGCCTTAATAACGCCAGACCCCTGAAAGAGAAATTGTAAAGAAAGTTAAAAACGATATTATGGCCTACAATTGTCCAGGAAGGTGGTTCAAAATAAACCTGAACTATAAAAGCTCAGACAGTGAATGTGTTGTAAAATGAATCATCTAGTGATCTGATCCCTCCTTGTTTGTTCTAGAGTCATGAGACAGAGCTGGAGGGAGCTACAAGAAAACCAACCAGCTATAGACTCCAGAAGAGTCACACTGTTAGAAAACAACCTAATGTTTCACTAAACTTCACTGACATTTACTAAGTTTTCATCAATTTAGCAACCTGTCAAAGTGACATTCAGTCTTCGAGATCTCCCACCTTAATTCTGATTAACAGTTGAGGCTTACTAGTTCTCGATCTATAGCTTAACTCTTTTGGCATTTATTAAAATAAATTTTTTTTTACTTCTATTAACTATTTCATACTAATAAATGCGGCTGTGTGTATATAAGGCGGGGTCACAGCCAGCCATCTTAGCAACAACAACTCCAGCTCAAAATACAGGATTTTATCTGACACATATTCTTTGACAACCATGCATCTTGCAGTATTTCATTAATTTGTACAACGTTGAATCATTTATTGAAGTCTGAGAGACTCATTCAAAGCACCACTGAAGTGAATGACAAAATCAGCTTTACGGCGATGAATCATTCCGAGCAGTTAATGCTTCAAGATAACGCAGTTAAGACGGATATTACACTGTTCTGCTTTACATATCGAAAAGAATCAGACGTGCATCAGACTGTGCGCATTATAATCGAAATAAATAAAATCCTAAACGCCTCTCATTTAGCATTGACACAATGGCATTAGCTTTAGCCTCTTAGCACAGACTGGGTGTGGAGGGCTGCTGACATCATACTCACATTATCAATCACAACCGGCTGGTTGGCTATAATATCATACGACTCCATGTTCAGCCTGCACTTGGGTGCGTCAACTCGTTCGCAAGAAGCACCGTTTATGATTTTCTGTTCATGTAAACAAAAAATAACCGTCGCTGTTTAGCAGTATAACCACAGGCTGAGCGGTGATGCGTCAACCGAACCGCACTGTTGGAGGGAGCCAATCAAACCCGCGTAACTAGGAGATGATTGACAGCTCATTTAGCCAATAGCCATTTGGTTCGCAGGCGCAGTTTGACAACCTCCTATGTTTGCGATGTTTGTTTATTTATTTTGAAAGTGTTTAATTTGATATATTTATTTATATGTTATGTTCAAATGTAATTAGAAAGATATGTCTTTAATTCGTTGTTTTTGTCAAGGAGCAAAATAGTAGCAGAGAGGATCCTTTATTTTTATAGTCCAAAATCGAATTTGCATATTTAACAATTATCCAATACACTCAATTTCCTTTTTAGTTTCGTGCATGTATGCTCTTTCAACAAGTGAGACAATAATACATAAAAATACACATCAAACGAGGCATTCTTGGACGTTTTAGCAAGTTAGAGACATTTATTTTGACATACGGAAGTGGATTATCCGGAAGTTGTTCTTCATGAGGTTGATGTTCTGTCCTCCGAGAGATTGAAAGTGTCAAATCCGCCGGAGATCTAAACTGAACGCATATCAGAAACATTTACATCTACAAAACATCTTCAGGTGAGGATCTGCATTTGGATTCGGTTAGCAATGCTGTCTGAATGACAAGTTTCGGTGTGTTTATAAGCTGTTGAAACTTGCATAAACTTACATGTTCGGTTAGTTTAATGCGAGTCATTCCATATGAAAATAGTGCTGAATTAAAACAGAATTTCAATTTTAATTTGTTAAGTGAGAAATGTCCACTGACATGACTTTCATACGTGACTAGGGCCTGATTAACAACTAAAAAACGCAATTATAATAAGAGAAAAACATTTATTGTGCGTCTTTCATACAAAGACAGACGTTAGTAGAATAAATATAATATAATTGGCATGTTATGCATCATATCATGTCGTATACTGTAAATAAAAATTGTAGTGAATTATTTTATAATCCCTGTTAAATAAATGGTGCTGATCACCATATTATAAGACTAAACATATTATGCGTTTTACTCCCAATTATTTATTTCACTCACAGTAGAAATGTTATTGAATCAATGAACATTGTGATGTGATATATCCAACGTTTTTGTATTGAAGTACTGCATTCATGTCTAATGGACTGTATTAGCAGGTGTTGTACATTGAGCCTGCTCTGGCTCACTCATGGTTGAGCTGGAGAGCGTGGATCGAACCTGACACAAGATGGCCTGTGCAGATGAACCTCCAGAGAAGTGAGTTTCTCCATTAGCTGTGAATCACAGGACTGCTTCTCAGAACTAATGGTCACTTATAATCTGTTGTCCGATGACAGGCACTGCTGGGTGTGTTTTGCTACAGAGAAGGAGGATCGAGCTGCAGAATGGGTCAGCCCGTGCCGGTGTAAGGGCTGCACCAAGTGGATCCATCAGTCTTGCTTACAGCGATGGCTTGATGAAAAACAGAAGGGAAACAGCGGAGGAGCCGTCAGCTGCCCACAATGTGGCACTGAATACCGGATAATGTTCCCCAAAATAGGTGAGTATTTACACTTTACCTTGTTTTTTGTTTTTTTTAAGGGAAATGAACTGATACCTTTGTCCTCTTTTGTTGTATGTCTTGTCATGGATTCTCACATTATTGCATACTTATAATGTACCAAATATTTTGGATAATTAGCTCCTGATAAGAGTGTAGTACTCCCAGCTCTGCTTTTGCAGCAGTGTTGTTATTGTTAACTGAAACTATTAAAAATCATTTTTACTGACTGAAATTGCCATTGAAGTTGAAATAAATTAAAATACAAATATTAGATAAAATATTTGCAACTAAAGGACATTTTTTCAAAAAAAGTGTAAGTTAAAGTGAAGCTAAATGGAAATATACAAAATTCACAAAAACCTCATTAAAAAAATTTTTTTAAGAAGATTAAAAAATGTTGCTTTGGCAAATAACAAATTAAACTGAAGTACTAAAACTATTCAAACTAAAATGGAAATAAAAATAATTGTCAGCTATTACATCGTTAAAAACAAATTAATAAAATGCAAAACATTTTTTAGAAATGTTAACTGAAATGAAATAAGTGCAAGTTGAAGTACTAAAATGATTAACTAAAATTGAAATAAAAATAACTAAAGCTTAATAAAAATATAAAAAACTACACTAATAATGCTAAAAAAAAAACTCAAATAAAATAACTTTAATCTACTAATAATACTAATATGAAAATACATAACTACCTTAATATAATAATTATATATATTATATATAGTTATATAAAATAAAATAAAATATACTATCTATATACACACACACTTCTGAATAAACATATGAAACCAAAATTTTATCAATGAATAAAAAATGCAAAAGCACATAACAAAATGACTAAAATTAAAACTTAAACTGAAAATATAAAAATAAAAGCTAATTCAATTTTGAAATTACTTATATATATGAATACTACTAAAATAAGTTTGCACTTGTTTTGTTTTACCATTTAAAATGATCATATATAAAAATAAAAATAAAATTTATTAGCTCAGAAAATGTGACAAAAGTGCCCAGATTCTGCGTGGGCTTACTAATGACTAATATTCTGACATTCTGTTTAGCTGATATTCTGTTACTTTAATAGGGAAGTGTTAAGTGTGTGGTTTTGTCTCTCGTCCAGGGCCCCTGGTGTACTTCCTTCAGCAGGTCGACAGAGCTCTGTCCAGGGCCAGTCCGTTCACCGCAGCTGGAGTCGTGGTGGGGACCGTCTATTGGTCGGCCGTTACTTACGGTGCCGTCACAGTTATGCAGGTGTGTTAAAGACAAGATGAGTGAAGCTCAGCTCTCCAGGGCTCTTTTGAACACATTTTCTTCTCTGTTTTCAGGTGGTGGGCCATAAGAAGGGTCTGGATGTGATGGAGCGTGCAGATCCTCTCTTCTTACTCATGGGTTTACCCACCATCCCCGTCATGCTAGTACTGGGGAAGATGATTCGCTGGGAGGATTACGTGGTGCGGCTTTGGCAACGACACTCATCTAAGTTTCAGATCTTCAGCGGGCTTGTACCTGGTATGACGGGGAAAACGGGGTTAAACTTGGCAATAGTTCATCCCAGTGTTGTTATTGGTAACTAAATCTAAAATAATCGAAAACTTTTAGTTTTCGTTTCATTAATTAATAAAAACAAATATCTTTAATAAATTGTAAAATAAAACTTTTTAATAAAACTTAAAATGAAAAAAAAATAATTGTTGCTTTGCCAACTGAAATAAGTTAAAGTACTGAAATTACTTAAACTGAAATAAAAATAAACTAAAGCTAAATAGAATTTAAAAACCAAACAAGCTAATACCGACAATCAGAACAAAATGAAGACAACTTAAACTACAAATTAAAATGAAAACTGAAATACATTTTTAAAAGCAAATTCATCAAGTACTGAATGTAATGTACTGTGAATAATTAAAAATAATTATAAACAAAAAACTAATAAATAAAAGCTAATAAATATGACAAAAGTACACAACACTATCATTAAAACACTAAAGTAATAAATCACTAAATCTAATAAATATTCAAATGTTTATTATACTGTAATAGTATATAAATTAACCTAAAACTAAAACTAAATCTAAATAAAAAGTAATAAAAACTAATAAAAATGACGAAAGCACTATTGAATTACTAAAATTAAAATGAAAACTACAGGGATTAGTTCTTGAGTATTGAAATTCAAAAATTCATCCAAATCATTGAGCTAAATATAATTGTTTTTATACAAATTTTTATATTTTTTTGCAAAAACTAATAAAAATGACAAAATCACATAACAGATTTATTAACTAAAATTACAATAAAGACAGAAGAAATTAAAACTATGCCATTTTTAATATGTATAATTATGTGGTGGATAGCTCATTTTTTGGGTAAACTGTTTCTTTTAAACCATCTTAGCATTTATGATTCATTGTCAAAATCATACCGTAAGCCGATGCTATTAATAATTATATTAAAAGAGCATAATTTTTAAAGCAGAAAATCTCATTTGTTTGTGCAGGTATGGGCCGTCCTCTGCCCCGCATCCCAGTGGAGGGCAGTTACGGAGGAGACCATCTCTCTGTGTCTCGCACCCTGTGCGGCGCCCTCATCTTCCCCTCCATCGCCAACCTGGTGGGACGCCTCCTGTTCCGCAGGGTCACGTCAAACCTGCAGCGCACCATCCTGGTGAGAGTCGAGAGCGTTGAGAGTCTACCATACATTAGGAAGTGTGAATCCTAACCCAGTTTTCCTCTTCTAGGGCGGCATAGCGTTTGTGGTGATCAAGGGAGTGCTGAAAGTATATTTCAAACAGCAGCAGTACCTCATCCAGGCCAACAGACACATCCTGAATTACCCAGAGCCCGAGGGACGAGCAGACGGCACTTTTGAGGACGACAATGAAGACAGAAGCAATGAATGAAGACGATGCAGTTGAGGAAATCAACAAATGCACTGTAGTGTAGGATTCTAAGTATAAAGAAAGACATATTTACAGATGTTTAAAGACATAATTTCTCAGCTTCACGTGGCTCTAAATCAGCACAAACACATATTTGCTATGTGTTACCTAACTGCAAGGATGACTGAAATTCTTTCATCAGTGAGAAACGTTTGTTGGGGTGTTAAAGTGCCTGTAATAGCAAAATGCACCAGTAGATGGCGCCAAATGCACAGCTGGTACCTGCACTGTGCACTGCTGACTCTGATGAAGACATTGTCATTTAGGCTGCAAATGTACCAGCAGAATGAGAATGAGTCAATTGAGTCTGATTGAAGATGATAAGCACTGGCTCTTTAATGACAAATAAAGGATAATAAACCCAGAAACTTTGACTTTGATGCTTTTAAGATGGTGGTTTACAGTAATTGTTTTCGACCTGGAAAGAAACATCTAGACCATTTCACTGCAAAATGAAAGAAATAAGAAGAAAAATATGAAATTACTGTATTTGGGTTTTTTCAATGGATATTAAATAGTTTTTTGCATTAAATCTGTGATATTGTTCATGATGATTAGGTGTATTTTCAGCCCAAATTCAAATTCATTGTAATGCACCTGTTTTTTGTTTGCTTTTTAAAAAAAGTTATTTTCATTGTTTCTCATTATGTTAATGCAGAAGGCCTTCACTGTATTTAAAATAAAAATTTAATACCGGTAAATATTTAATTAGTGTAATACAATTTCAATTGTAGTAAAACTAGCATAAAGGCAGTACAATAAAAGTCATGATGTACTGAAATAAAATAAAATTCTAATTTGTCACAATCATGAGATTTTTGTCATGAAAATAATTTGACAATGCAACCAGTCTTAATAGTCCTGAAAAAAAAATTTCTTTGTGTAACACTTATTTTTCTCTTTTGATTTTGTGGTCAAATATGACCTCCAGGTGCTGGACAGGTTTCATATTTGTCCAGATATGAAAACTGCTTTTGAAATAGGATGAAAATACTGAGTAAAGCTTATAATTGTCTGAGAAAGAATATTGATCTTTATAAACTTGCTCACCAATAGATGCTCTGCAGTGAATGGGTGCCGTCACAATGAGATTCCAAACAGCTGATAACAACATCACAATAATCCACAAGACATCCACATCTTGTAAAGAAACATTTGTTAGTTTGTAAGAAATAAAACCATCAATGCGTTTTTAATTTCAAATTGTTGTTTCTGGCTACAATATTTTTCCATAGTGTTACTTTGTCCAGTGAAAAATTTGTCTTGTCTGAATCAGAAGAAATATCACATATTCGGCACACGTTACAGCAAACAGTTCTAAACAAATATGTGGGTGGATTTTGATGTGAGTGACACAGGGATGACATTTTTTCCACTGGATATATATGTATTCAGTGTTGGGGAAAGTTATTTTTAAAAGTAATGCATTGCAATATTGTGTTTTTCCCTAAAAAAGTAACTAATTACTTTTACGTTACTTAGTTACTTTTTATGGACAGTAATGCGTTACGTTACTTTTGCGTTACTTTCGCGTTACTTTTTAAATATGTGCAGGGCTTGATTGTTTTTAATATAATAAGTTGTATTTATAGCATATGTAAAAGCCCTTTCACACCAAAAAGTGTAATGAATAAACCTCAGGCTGAAGCAAAAGTAAATTCACGTCTGTACAGTAGAACGCAGGAGAAGAAGGTTCAACACTCTTCAGCATACAAAATAACAATGAAGCACAATTGTTAGTTTATCTAAAGTCATTTTTGCTTATTAGTATGGTTGAACTGGATCATCAAAGGTCAGCAGCAAAGACATTGGTTAATAAAATGGGATTAGATACAGTTGTGTTATTTAACATATATTTAATTATTGCAAGTTTGCGTCATATTCAGAGTTGCATTATTTTTATTCATTTTGAGGAATACTAAATCTTTTTTTTTTTGTGAGTGAGATGAATTAATGCACATTCATATTTAGTCTAGAACTACAGTAACATTATGTTCACACAGCGCACACAACTCCTCTGTACTTGCGATTTCTCCCAATATGGGGACAGGAGAGCTGTCAGTCAATAAATAGGCAAACAAAGTATCTGGAGTTACTTTACTAGTTACTTGAAAAAAGTAATCTGATTACATAACTCGCATTACCCCCAACATTGGTTATTACTATAGACTGGTTTCGTACAAACAAACAACTTTTTTTTTTGCCTTCAGATATGGTACTTGATAACTGGGTTGTGTGAATTACTGGTGTATTGGGGGGGGGGGGGGGGGTGTGTTTTTATCAGCTCTTTGGACTCTCATTCTCCTTCTCACGGCACCCATTCACTGCAGAGGATCCATTGGTGAGCAAGTGATGCAATCGCCAAATCTGTTTCGGTGAAAAAACAAACTCATATACATCTTGAATGAGTACATTTTTATTTTTGGATGAACTATACTTTTAAGAAACGAGTAATGACGTCTATCTTAAATAGAAGTGTTAATTATGTAGCCTAGTCATGGGGGGTGAGGTGGCGGGCATGATTTTCCCACTCCCCACTGGCGTGTTTGGCAGAGCCCTTCATTACCTGCTGTCAGCGAGCGGCATCACATCCTCTGTGCTCTCCGGCAGGCCCTTGGAAGGAATAGCAAAGACAAGGCTGAGGAATAATCTGGCCCGTGTCTGATCTCTTATTTTGAGAACGAGGGTGGAAAAAACTATGAATAATGCAAAAGATTGCAGATGGTAAACGGCTGTCTGGGAGAAAATACAGCAATCACCTCACCCAAGATGACTTCATTTGGGTTTAAAAATAGCCGAACTGGAGCAGCGCTCAACTTAATTCACACGGCATCTAAAAACAGTCCTCTGGGATTGTTGTCGCCCACTTTTAAACATCTCTGGCAAATATAACTACGGCAGACAGGCTTTGTTGGAGCAGCCAAACGTACAGTGGAACGTAACAATGTTTGTGACACAGAAAATCCCACAATTCATCTGTCACTTAAAACATCCGACGTAATACTACGCACAAGCAAAAGTTTTCATTACTTCATTACAGAAAGTTGTAAATAAATGCCTTGATTTTAAAGCATCTTGGCCAAATATGAAATCAAAGGACTTTGATGGCTGAATCATAGATGCATTTACATATAAATGACATCCGAGATTCATGTCACGGCCTTCAAGCAGAACCCATTTTATATATAGGCTATTTTTAATGTTTTTAGTGGTCTGTCTTGATGCTCCAGATGAAAAGAAATGTACTTTGAGTCATATTGTGAAGTAATGAGCATAAAATAGTGTTGCAATATCATATGTAAAAAAAAATAAATAAGAGAAAAGGCAATTTCTGTGAAATATATAATGAGGCTGCGACTTCAGATTTACATCTTAAGTAAAAAACAACTAGAATGATAGACATAGCCTATATGTTACTTTACATTCACTTAGGTCTACAGAATGCTTATATGGAAATAGATAAACACAGCAGAACCAGAGAAAAAAAAAGTGTTATCTAACCAATGGCTTATTATAACTGGGTCATTTGTAATCTGTAACTGTAAGTATTTCCATAAAAGAGCATATCAATGTTTCAGAACATTGGTCAAAATTAGACATAAACTTTATGAATTATGACTTGGTAATTTACAAAAGAACAAGAATAACAGTATGGAAACACAGCATTAGCCAGTTAACCATTGTTCAAGGATTGGAAGCTAGCTTACATAGGGATTGTATTATCTTTTCAAATTGATAGCACATTGATTTTTGTAATATCAAACAGAATAAAACATGAAACAAAACAACAAATACCAGGAAACATCACAGAATTCATCAAATCCATTGCTAATACTTACCGATTCTCAAAAACTGTTTTTCTCTCCAAAATAAAATCACTTCCTGGAGGATGATGTTTGTTAAGAGTCTAAATGGATGATTTAACCTCTGTTTACTTAACTGTGAAACAGATACAAACTGTATAATGTGTAATATTTCACAATAACCCAATAAAAGGTGCATTAATAGCGGAAAGTAATGCCCTTAAACATCAAAGACTCAAAATGTGCTGCATTTGCAAGTAAATCTGATTGCAGAAAGACTATAGGGGAGATTCTGTCATATCAAGCTGTAGACATCAAAGCCGCCGGGCCTTTTTAGATGACGTTTGAATAAATATAATGCAAGAGGGACTCATTTTCGATTAGAGCAGCACAGATAACCCCTGGCGTGCTAATAAACTGCGGTGAGAATGATAAAACAGAGGAGATGGCAATCCCTCTGGACAAACGATGATTATCCGTTTCTATAATCTCAAAGCTCTCTTGCTGGTGCGTCCCCTGAGGCTTTGACCTACACATAAATGTACCCAACTGATGGAGGATTGTCTTGAAACACTTCACTTTCAGATATTGTTGGTGACGTGCTGGAAATCAATGGCAATTTAAAATAAGTGCATCTTATCAAGAATGAGAAAACAAGGTTAGGTAAAAAGCTTTTATCTGTGTGCCACACGTTTCATCTCCTCTGATAAGAAAACCGCGGCAGCAGTGAAAGGAAATGGGCCACGTGAGACAACAAATCAAGCGACCTGAGATTTGACCTCCGAACAGAACTTGACCTGGACTCCGTTCACGGAAGAATGGATGTGATTTTAGCACCTGGGATGTCATGTCACAGACAGCACGCTGAAGAGCGGCATGATCTGGCATAATAAAACCGCTCTCTGTGACAAAATGTAAGATGTCCTTTTGACCAATGAACTTCCATGACCTTATATGTTTTTTCCAGTTGTCTATGATTACAAGGATTTAAAAAGAACAAGAACATGTTAAGATCACATTTCACCCAAAAATCAAAGGGAAAAAAAAAGTTTCTCCCTGAGGAAGACAATTTTTTTTCTTAACTTTGTGAGACTCTCTTATACATTACAGTTATTAGACAGTAAATATATAACACCCAATGTATCAAAATTTAGATTTAATTTTAATCACCTTCCCCTGACTTTTAATTATTGCTATGACCTTTATAGACAAACATACTTGTAGATTAAACAGAGTTTTGGCGCCAGCAATGCTGAAGTCATGGGTTCAGTTCTTAAGGAATGCATGAGCTGATAAAATAAATACCTTGAATGCAAAGTCACTGTAAAATGAACATCCCAATTTTAATATTCCCTATGTTTTTCAACACCCCAGGAAGGCAGTAAAACATTTTCACTCACAGCATTTAAGTTGTTGCCATTTTTTCTACAAGTCAGGCAAATTGCCTCTCAAATGGCAATGTGCTTTCCAAAGAGTCAAACTTGACTAAACTGACTACCTTGATGGACATCAAAAGGGTAGTAATGCCTGGGGTGGAACATCACCTAAATAAAAGATATCTTTCTGTAAACATGCATTTAGAGGCTCATGCATTGGTAACACAAACACACCTGCTGTATATGCAAATTATATCATCTTCAGTAATGAGCGGAAAAACATGTAACATAATTACTAACTGAACACCGAACACAGAGAGTGAAGAAAAACAATGAGACATTACATGGATGTCATGTTTCCAAATTTATTTGCGCTTTCAGAACTACCATTTATAAGGCAACAAGAACGTCAACACCAAACACTTTTGTTATAAACTGAACTTTGCTTTGACTTCAATCATCAAGAAAATATGTAATACCAAAATGGCATGGGCACAGTCATGTATCTATTGTAGCAGAAGATGGGTGTGTTGTTAAGCTAACACCAATGCTCAAATGTTTAATATGCTTCCCAATATTACAGAGGCACGATTTCAAAGTTAAAATGCAGTGCAGGCGGTCTCACCAAAGCAATAATAGTTAGCAATTCATTAAACAACAACACCAGCAACAACAAAACCGGACAGAAGAAATACTTGGTTAGGCTCCGACTATTCCCTGCTATGAAAAAAAAAAAAAAAAAAAAAAGCTGAATCATAATTGCAGAATTGTACATGAAAAGTACTTTCATTATAACAACAACTTGCTGTTTGATGTGAAATGTCAGTTGCGCAATGAGTGCTAAAACAATCCAGCCTCATAAATCAGTCCTTCCTCCCTAACACAAAAGCTTGAAAGTATCATCAGAGGAATAATCACATTCTTGATGGAATATTTATCCCGTACACGGAGACAGGAATGACGCCCTGACTACCCTAGCTGTGAATTAACAAAACACACACACATACCGAAAAAACAAACCACAAAAAAAAAAAAACAGAGAAACGATGCTTCACAGGCTGTCCCCAGAAAACACAGCAACAGTGGGCTGAGGTTGTTTTTAGATCTCTTGGGTATGAACTGATGCAGAAACCCACATAGCAGTTCCACGTCTCCATGGAAACAGTGCCAGCTCATCCTCAACCCCTCCCTTCATTCTTCCCTCCATTCCTGCCATCTCTTTAGCAGTGAGCGCACTGTTCCGATCTCAGTAGAGAGCCCTGCTGTATCGATGACACCTTGGTGACGTCAGTGGCCACCGTCGAAAGCGGGAAGCTCTCGTAGGTCTCTGGAACCCCCCAGCCACAATGGCAGCGCTGGAGCGTCGCCTTCAGCTCCTTCTGGAAGTTGGTGTTGAGGAAGCCGTACACCACCGGGTTCACACAGGTAGACGCCATTGCCGTGAGGTGGCAGGCCGAGAAGATAACGTCGTGCTGGCAAGAAGGAAGCACCTGGTGGTACCAGTCAAAGATGGTGTTGAAGATGTTGAGCGGGAGCCAGCAGAGAGCAAAAGCGACCACGATTATAACCAACATGGCGTTGACGCGCTGAGCGCCCCGCGCCTTCCTCTGCCGGGCCTCGGTGGCTTGCTCCACCATGTCCTTCCGTCTGCGCAGACGCAGGAATATGCGCAAGTAGCAGAGTAGAATGAGAAGCAGGGGGAGGCAGTATTGGAATAGCAGAAGTGAAGTGGTGTATGCCAAACGGTTGCGTTCGGACGGCCAGAGCTCCATGCAAATCAAGTGGTCGCTGAACGGGTTGAATGGAAGGCTGAGGTTCTGGAACGGGGCGTTAGTGAGGATGTTAAAGGACAGGAAGGGTAGGGAAATGAAGCAGGCCACCATCCAGGTGACCGCCACGGCCAGGTACGAATGGCCTGCGGCGGGCGTCCAGCCGGTGGGGTGGATGATGAGTTGATGCCGCTCCAACGCAATGAGGACCAGCGAGAAGATGGACACCGTGACGGACATGCACTGCACGAACGGGGTGACCTTACACAGCGTCTCGCCCAGGATCCAGCGGTCCATGAGCGTGTAGATGACCGTCACAGGGAGGCACACCACGCACATGAGGATGTCGGAGCAGGAGAGGTTGGCGATGAGGATGTTGGTGACGTTCCTCATCTCCTTCTGTCTGGATATGATGAAGACCAGACAAGTGTTGCCCACCAATCCCACTGCAATAACGGTGCTGTAGGCCACGATCAGAAGGGTTGTGCCACTCACAGAGGGAGGGCACATGTTGGACTCAACCCATGTTCCCTGGCCCAACCCAGCTGAGGTGTTGCTGATGTTGTCCGAGTTCGCAGAGGCCTCCATAAGTCCCAAAGTTGTTTGAGGAGAAGCTAGGCGTTCACAAAACCGTTAAACAGCAGATGAAAGTTGACTCATTGTTTAGGTCCTTCCATTTATTTGCAGACGGCCAGTTGGTTGACCTGGAGGAAAAGGAGCACGTAAAGACTGTTAGCTGGCTTGGACAATATGTTGGGAGGGGTTTAATGGGGAAGGATTTAACTCTCCAAGTGAGTCTCTGGGAAAGGTTAAACCCCCTTAATCCAACGGATGTTTGTGGACTTGAAATCTGACCACAAACATCTTGTTTAAAGAGAAAACACTGCAAATCTCTCTTAAGTAGTTTCACCTCATCATTTCTTGAATTAGCTCACGTGTATGTTCACCAAAACACACGATACATTCTGCTCTAATAACGGCGTGGACTCAACTAATACTCTTTGCAAAAACTCCCTCGGGATGTTGACAGGTCATCCTGTCCGTTAAGCTGACAGATGGAGGTCTCTCTCAGTAGAATTCTCTCTTTATCCCCTTTTATCTCAGAGTTCTCTTTTCTTTGCCCTAATTTGGCTTTTATGTGACAAAAGCAATACAAATAATCATATCACGCACTACAGATTTAAAAACTGTCGAAATATTAGCACATTTTTATTTCGATAGGTTTACCTGGTCAACCTCAGTCAGTCTGAAGGTTTGGGAATCAAGAATCTTATTAAATAAAATACTGGAACTGAATGATCATGTCATAATGTTCAGTTCGGTTAAAGAGTTTAGTATTAATAAATGGTACTTTACAATAGCGTTTCCAAGAACGGTATCGTTTTTGTTTCATATGTTTGGATTGCATGGATTAGGGATGCATCCTCAAAAAGTATTAAAAAACGTAATTGTTAAGTGAAATTTAAACGTCTAATTATTTACTTCTCTATTATTCTATTACTCCACATACTTGAGTAAGCACTGCATCTAACTTGACTTCACTTGACTCCTGTAATGCATACAGATTGGCAAATGCATCAAATATTTTACTCCCACTGCAGTCACTTTGGCTAATTTATTCCTTGGTCCGACCACTCTGAGTTTCTGGATTGAGTAAGTGTTGTAATTAAGCCACTGCTGATATCCTCTCTCTCCTCCGAACCAACTGTCAGGAGTTTCACACCAGCTTATTACGTCATTCATCTCACATGGAGTGGGAAACTGATTCAGGGAATGCCTTACTGAGATTATCTACTCCACAGTTTCAATCCTTCACAGCTCTAAAGAGCATCATTTATCACACATAATCTTTTAAAGAGGACCTCTTCAATTTGCATTTTTACAAATGAAATCCTAATGCTAGATGCAAGTAGATTGCTAGATGTTTTGGGTGGTTGCCAGTAGGGTTGGGTAACGAAACCTGGTAATAATATGTGCCAAACTGACATAAGCATCATCACCTCCCTTGATCGCTAGTTAAATTATACTGCATTCATGTCTCAGAAAATTCATGTTAACGCAAGTCAGAAAGCTCTGATAAAATCAACACATCCAACACATCTTTGTATTAGCAATAGTGTCCATGTTGTTTTCACATTTCGACTTAAAGCAAAACACGGGAAATGAGACCATCCGATGAGCGTGTGAATGCAGCAATTACACTTGCTCTGATAGCAGCATGTAGCCAACTGTTAGCTAGCTAGATTTAACGTGCCTTAAAATGCCTAAAGTTAAACTTCCCTTTTAATGAATTGCAATGAGAAGCATTTCTAAACCTGTTTTCCAAAAAAAAAAGAGAACATTATGACATGTTTTTACTCCACAACATCAGTCAGGTAACTTCCTTTTCTGATCTTATGAGGCAGAAAATATATTCTATAATGTAGTAAAGGCTATGTCATTTAGCAATGGATTATATACAGTATATACTTAATTATGAAAAAACTCGAGATGGCTTGAAGAACACAGATAAACGATATATTGTAGCAGTAGAGTGATTACTATCTTTATGCTTTCATCATTCAAAATGTTTCTATCTTCTTTTTATTGCGCTACAGATAGAGATACCTTTGTCCATATTAGGGATTTCCTGGAGTGTCGTGAGTTCTATTACTTCTGTGATGCATATGTGACGTTTCTGCGCGAGGGCACCCTCAGGCTGCCAGTATGAATGAAACGGACATTACATGTGTTTATGGTCAATCAATATTGGCCAATCTATCCTATTTTGGGTCAAAATAGGAAAAATAATGCTTTTCTCAAAAGAGTATTAGTAGAGTAGTTGACATATGATAATCCATGTTTTTTTAAAGTATCGGTTCAGGCACCGTTACCATTTTAAAAGTATTGATTTGGCACAGGTATCGTAAAAAACCCAAACGATACCCAAGCCTAGTTGCCAGGTGGCTATTAACGTGTTCTGAGTGGTTGCTAGGGTGTTTCTAGGTGGTCAGTCTAAGGAATCCACCCCCAAACATCTATTTTGGACCCTAAATATGGCTTGAATCTCTCCTTTAATTCAAGTCTACGGGATTAGCACTTCCCAATAATGTTTCACATCAATAAACCATAACACTGCGGTACACTGCATATGCATATGTATTGAAATAAAATATATGCAAATGTGACATTATAACTTTGAATTTTTCTCTTTTTTTATTATTTATTATTCTATATTTTCTATTTTATTAAAAATGCCAAAATAAAATGTGCATAAGTCGTCACTAATGCAGAAAAGCATTCTAAGATAGAGGTCAGATATGAGAATATGATACATCTGATATATGATACCTCTGATAGATGTGTCCTTCAGAGGATACAAAGTATCGTATTACCACAGCACTGACATGCTGAGATATAATGGCATATATCAGAGGCAGCGGCATCGGAGGTTTGTGTGTGTGGAGAGAGTGACTCAAGAATTTAAGGGAGTGTGTGAAATTATATAAGGCAGAACTAAATTAATCATCTAATTTTCATATCACACAGACAAGTCTGAGCGACATGCTTTCATAACCGCTCACAGAGATTCTCTACTTGTGCAAATCAAATGCTCATTGTCATTTGAGATAAAAAGAAATTGAGGAAATGAATAAACCAAAAAGACAAAAACGAAGGCAAATGAGTTTCCAGCAGACATTTAAATCAAGCTGAGGTCAAAAAGAACATTTTAAGGGAATAGTTCACCCAAAAATGAAGATGCTGACATTTACTCACCCTCATGTCATTTCAAACCCCCTGGAATTTCTTTCTCCTGTCAAACACAAAGGAAGACATTTGTAGAAGAATGTTCATGCTGGTCTTCTCCATACAATGAAAGTGAATGGTGACCATTGCTGCTAAACAAGAAGACATATTAATATAACATAGCTTTTGTTTTCCAAGAAGAAAAAGCGTAAAACATGATGCCAAATGGTTTCTTTTTGTGTGAACTGTCCCTTTAACAAGAAAAGCTTATGTAAAACTCTTCACACAGGAAGCCAAAATACGCAACAGGACATTTATCATTATTTGTGAGTGTACAAGGTCAGCTCCAATAGATTAGGTCAGAAAACAAAGAGTGAATTGTGCCAAATTGCTTTCATGAACCTTTTTGTTTTGTTTTGACAGAAGCTCTAGTAGTTCATTAGCTTGTTCCTCATGATTTGGAACCTGTCATTCTCACTGTAGCTGCAAGTTTCTTGCCAGGCAGCTAGTAAGCTGACAACAACTACCGCTATCAAACACTTTGGTCAGGCATCTAGTATTACTGAGAGAAGAATCTTGCTTCTCCAGGGGAATATTAATGTTTTTAAAGCAACCTTTTTATTGGTACTTCATTATGCTTGCAGAACTTAGAATGCTGTTTGACTCATATTAGCAGCTGTGAGTCACTTGGGTAATTGACAGCTTTATAATGACCTTGAGATATGCCAGGCTTATCACAACCTCTGATTAAACAGACTCTTGAGGGAACAACAAATAATAATGTGAGCGATCAAACCTAATCAAACCATTCCTTCAGTCTTAAGATGATTGGGTGTTTAAATTTTTTTTTCTTTTAAAATACCTTCTCCAATCTAATTTTAAAGGAACAGTGCACCAAAAATGAATGAAAATGATTTTTCAAAGAGTGTTTTTTCATATAACGTCAGGGGTGTCCAATGATTTTGAAAATATCTTCTTTTGTGTTTCACAAAAGAAAAACACTCAGAGAGGTTTGGAATGACATGAGTGATGACTACACTGTAAAAAAAAATTTTTTTTTTAAAGTTATAAATAAAACAAAGATTACAGAAGTATATTTTACAAGGAAATACTGTTTCAGTCCTCATTTTTATGTTTAATTCAATGTGTTACTTGCTGATTCTTATTTGTGAAATTTACTAACAATTTTTTAGTGAAAACTCTTTCAACACATTTTTTTTTTCTAGTGTATAAGTAACCATTTGTAGGTTCAAAATTGTGTATAAAACATTGATCTTTTTATCTGAACATGCCAACCAACCAAAAAAAAAAACACTATGCTATGCTTTCCTAAATTATCTGAAATTTGCTCAATTTTCGTCTGATGGATGGTAATGCGAATAAAGAAATCCCGTAGATTTGCATTCAAGGAGAACTCTTGTTTCTATCTAGAGACATGTAGATATAAAAAATCTAATATTTTCCACTCTGATCTACATAAAAAAAATAGATCTACTGTAGTTGTCAGGGATTGAATCCCATTTTGATTAAGAAGTGTATCCCTGAGATATTCTGATGATAACCATGCAAACACATTTCCGCTGATGGCAATTACACATTTCAACAACCTTGGACAGCTGAAAATTATCTCTCTCTTTCTTTGGAGTGAGCTTTCTCTCGACCTTCGGCAAAAGGACAATGACATGCTGCATATGGCAGCTGAAAGACAGTGTTATGGATGTGGGTTCATGGCCAGAGAGAAGCCTTCAGCATCTCTGATTGAAGAGGAACAGCCTGGCTCTCTGCTGTAGTGGATTTACATCAGTTCTGAGAAACACTGCTGAGTTTCCATAAATATGAGTCTCCCTACAGGATGGTGGAAGGGCAATTCACTACATAGGACGCACACTGAAGGTAATAGCCCTGCTGAAATACCTTAAAGTGGCCCGAGGCGATGTGGTTTAAATCCATCTGGGCAGGCCAACTACATAGAGACAAGCCAATTTATCGGAAAATCAGGGTTGTAGAACAGCTGCTCTACAGCTCCAGCATAGTCTGTTATGTTGGATGACATGAAAATAGCAGGAAAGTATAAAGCTATGCTAAAATATTCACTTATAAAAATTCCTTAAAGGATCAGTTCCAGTTCACCCAAATGAAAATTCTGTCATTTACGCACCCTCAAACCTAGTCACTATTCACTTTCTATAGATCTTTACATGTTTAAAATACACATGCAATGGTAGTTTGTGATTTTTTAAAGAAATGAATACTTTTTTTCAGAAAGGATGCCTTAAATTGCTCTTAATTGACAGTAAATGCATTTATAATGTTACAAAAAAAAAGCTAATTTGAAAATGAATATTCATCAAATAATTCTATCACGGTTTTCACAAAAATATTGAGCAGCACAATTGTTTTCAACTTTGATGAGGAATGTTGTTAGTGAATCAGTCAGCACATTAAAATTATTTTAATCATGTGCCACTGAAGACTCGTGATACTGAAAATTCAGCTTCGCATCACAGGAAAAAATATCATTTTAAAATATATTCAAATAGAAAAAAGTTATTTTAAATTATAATAATACTTCACAATATTGCTGTTTTTATTGTATTTTGCTTAAATAAAATGCAACCTTAGTGAGCATAAGTATACTTTCAAAAACATCCAACACTTTTTAATGGTATGTAGCCTATGTGTACAGGTTTGAAATAACATGAGAGCGAGTAAATGATGACTGGATATTCATTTTTGACTGAAACTTTTCATTTTAAGATGCATTTTAGCTGTGTCTTTCACCAAAGGGAAGCGTAAAGACTAAAAATCTGTGACAAGCCTTTCGGAGCATAGTTAAAATGTCAGATTTTGGGCCACAGGGCTGTAGTAAAAATTCCACCCACCATCTCAAACTTCAGCCCATCCTCTGTCTAACTGCCGTAGGGTGTCCTTTAAGAATCTCACAGTGCCACCTCGCTCCGTAGGAGTCAGGTGTTCAAAATGCACCGGGGGGACGGCTTAAGCATAACACAAGTGTCATAAAAAAAATTGCGCTTTCTAGACACATCATCTTCATCCGACTGATGAAGTTTGACAATCCATCAAAATGTATTACATCCATCCAGTGACCTTTGATGTTTCCATCAGCCTTTTTAGGTTGGGAAGTCTCCCCTCACAGGCTAATGTGGCTTCACATCAGACAGACATATGTATGATCTCTGCCCATTGAGAACTCCCTCAACACAGCATACGTAAAGACTTTTCTTTTCACCTTGAACCTCCTCATCCTCTGCTGGAAAATATTAAAGGCACATGGACAATCAATGAGCTACAGAAAGGTCTATAGAAAAGAAATACACCTTATAATGTATATTGCAACGGTTCTCAAAAGGTTTTGCTGCAAGATGCAGATTTTACATTGAACATGAAGTATGAACCCAACCTAAAATCACTTCTTACTACACGTGTAATAGAGTCTCTGAGGTTTTACATTTGGCATCAAGAACAAACTGACCCAAAACACTATCATACACCATATTATATCATAAAATACAAGATTGAACAAGTTAGACAGACCCCAAATCACTTCTTACGTCAAATGTAATATAGTCTGTCATATGTTCTTTTACCATTTGAAGTTGTTCCATTTCTTATAATGCAAACCCAGTTTGACTAACTTCATCCAAATGACACATAAATTGGAGCCTTTTGCATCAAGAGCAAAAGATACTCAAAGCATTTCTTCTCCCTTTTAAAAGCTGACTTAGCCATTTATTTTGCGACCTCAATTTAAGCAATTATATGGTTAGATGCATTTAGCCTAATTTTTTTGCATTCAGCATCATTTTTTCCACTTATGTGCGACCCATTTTTATGTATATCAATCCACCATTTGGTTGAGAATCACAGACTTCCATTTTAAGCTACATAAAATTAACCTTATGACCATCTGTTGCTATTGAGCAGATTTTTTATTTCTAAATAGATTACAATAATGCATTGCCGTTCTTCCACTTTGTGCATGAAATCTTCTATGATATGCAGCTCAATGCTACGTATTGCTCATATAACTTAGGAATACAACAGAACAATGCATATGGTCAAGTACAAACCCTTGAATTAATCCTAAATAATGCAAGGCGTGGTGATGTCTGAAAACTAATCTTAGATGACTTATTGCTAGATGACAACTGCCCCCCACTATGTCTTGACTGAAGGGTCTGTCTGAATCGAGATACGGTCTCTGGAAACAAGTAATGGTCTATTTTAAGAGAAAAGGAAACCGTAATCACCATTACCTTGAGATCCTTTCACACCTGTCGATCAAACCGCCGGGAGGGAGACACCATAATAAACACTCCACAAGGGCAGAAATCATTCTTAGTCTATATAAAGTGCAATAACATACCTCTCATCTTCACCTTAATCTTGTGTCTCTCGAGTTGCGTAACTGAACAATCCTTGTGCCTAGCCTTAACAAGAAGCACACATTATCTTCTGAGATTACAGAATTTCAATGCACACTGACAAGCACATGCCAGACATCTTAAATCCCACTTGAGGAAATCTCGGGTGCATTTTCTGATTATTCTTTCCCAGAATTACTATTACCTTGTCGCGTTCAGCTGTCAGCTAGATCATTCTATCAAGTCTCAAATTCCAGCTTGGTGGAAAAGGTGAAAACACTCTGACCTCCTCCTTTCAGTTATAATTTCCATCAACAGATATCAACATTTCACATAAGCACCAACTGACTTCATGCTCAGAGACTTGAGCAAACTGCTCACTAGATTGTACATTCTAAATGATTTTTCTAATAAGTAGAAGTTTCTTTATAATAAGTGAAGCATAATTACACCACGGATATCTCAGAAAAGCTTATTTTTATCTAAAAGTTCCAAAGCACACAGTTCATATCACATGCCAGGATTCAGAATATGAAAATCAGTTGCATAACTACTCAACACAGAAATGCGAGGAATCCTAGAAATTCCTTTAGACGTGTTTAAACTGTGTTCACGCCACACATCTGCACAGATGTTCAGTTTTTAAATCTCTACAGCGCCATTTTCACCATATATAAAGCGATCTTACCAGTAAAGCTGTTTTCTCCAGCGCTGATGCCGACAGTGCGGTGAGAGTCTGAACTCGACTAATGACGGAGGAGGAGGATGCTGAAACTCCCTCTTCCAGCAGCTGTCTGATTCTCTGGACGGGACTTCAGGCGTGCAGATGGGCAGAAAGTGTCGAGATGAAACGCTGGGAAACTTTGCGTGGATGTGAATATTGGTGTCATCCTCCCCCGAGCGCGCAGATTTCACGGGTTCCTTTGGCTCATCACTCGATTGGTTGTTGTTTGGAGCTCTCAGCAAACGGGCTTGATGCTACATGCTGTAAGAAAGGTTAATTAATAAGATTTTAATTAAGGCTAATTGACAAGTCACTGCTATAATGTCACTGTGTTCGTATCAATTATTGATTAAAAATAAGTGCCTCGTCATTTAGATGATAAATTGATCAACATTGATATTTAGGCTTCAAATTGACATGGTTATGATAATTTATATGGAATTAAAAAAGCATTAATCTAAAAAAAAAAAAAAAAAACGTTACTTAGAAACCCAATCTTGTGTTTGAAAAAGCTTACAGCCTACCATTTTCTACAAATTATTTATTTTAGTGATGCTGAAAACCGATCAAGTAAACTGTACAAACATTTGTCACGAATACGCGACATTATGCAATAGTTTAGAACGTTCCTTCAAGACGTTTTCTCAAGATTAACACGCCAAAACGGTCTAGCCTATGTGTCCTCCGTTTTTGGGGACAAATGTATGTTGGTTCACCCAATCTGCTTTGATTTGACAAGACAAATGGTTTACAGATATATATATATCTAGTATATATATATAAAATTTGTAACTTTTTAATACAACATTTATTTTATTCAAGATTTCTCAGTTTAATGCCTTTTTTTTTATCTTATTTATTTCGTTTTTTCCCCTCTCATGTCTGGTTGTCAGCAAACCGGCCAAAAACACAAAGTCAAGTATGCAAGAACAGCAATGTTTTAATGATAGAGGGCTGTGGCAATGAGAACAACGATCAGAAGGCGATATAGCAGATATCGGTTTCAGGGGCTCTTATGCTGATGGTACAATGATTGTCTATTGCAGGTGATCACGATGGCGGTGAGAACGGGAGCATTAAGGTTGAGTAAACACAGGTAAGTGCCAGTAAGGATTTCAGCTATAGTTCGGTAATGCAACCTGTAGACCAGACACTGAGTCTGGGGAGAGGCAAGTGAGTAAAGGGAGCTTAACGAGCTGAGCATGTGCGGGCAATCATGCGCGGGTGATTGGGATCTGGTGTGCGTATGGTGCTGATGACTGTGGTGCCGGGGTGACGTGGTGATTGAGACTCCTACAGTGGAGCAGGCAGTCCAGAACCACAGGCGAAACAGGTGCAGTTTCCGGGGGCCTGGTCCCAAAAATTTTCTTGGGGGAGACTCTGGGTCCCCTGGCTTGGACCAGCTCAGAAGTACATTCCGAGCTGTTCTCGGGAACAGAAGCCCTCTCCTGGCTGGACTTGGGGACACAAGCCCTCTTGGGGCTGGACGTGGAATCCGCAGCCTTCTCAGGGTTTGATGTGAGGGCAGGAGCCCTCTCTGGGCTGGACGTGGAAACCACAGCACGTCCTGTCTAACTCGGAATCTGGGCCTGTCCCTAGCCGAACCAGGATCTGTGGCCCTCCCTGGGCCATACGTGGGAACCGCGGCCCTCTCTGGGCTGGACGTGGGAACAGGAGCCCTCTCTGGGCTGGACTCGGGATCTGAGGCCCTTCCTGGGCCAGATGTGGGAACAACAGCCCTCTCCGGGCTTGACAGTGGGGCGGCCGGCAAACTTTACTGTGGAGTGGCCGGCATTTCTGGGCTGAGGACTGAGAAGGAGCTTGGAACTGAAGACTGGAAAAGGGATGCGGATTTGAGCGCTTACCGGACAGACAGGTATGCGGGGTCTACCATCTTGGCCCCCAGCTCAGCACTGTTTGATGTCCATCTACGAGCTTGGGGGTAAATGGGAGGTAATGGATGATCGGAGCTATTGGTTAGGAATGTGGAGGGTCCCGGCATGGGATGAGTTGGAGAGGCAATGTGTGTTTCAGACGGGGCTGGATGGTAACAGATGATTGTCTCTTGCAGGTGATCCGGAGGAGCGGTGGAGAACGGGAGCGGTGGAGAACGGGAGCGGTGGAGCGAAGGAGCATCTAAGGGTGAGTAAACACAGGTAAGTAGTCAGGCTTAGTTCGGTAATGCAAACTGTAGACCAGACACTGAGGCTGTGGGGAGAGTGCAGTGATAAACGGAGCTTAACGAGCTGATCCATGTGCGGGTAATCAGTGCTCTGGTGATTGGGATCTGGTGTGCGCTGTGGCTGATGACTGTGGTGACGGTGGTGATTGAGACTCCCTGACACTGGAAAGTATGGCACGTTTTTGATATTAAATTGCATTGCATTTTAATGCATGTTTTAATGACTAACAGATACAGAAATCTTTTTTAACTACAAATATTGCAGCGGTCTCTCAATTAATATAAAGTCATAAAATGTACATGTACATTTATAAAATTATTATAAAAGGGAAAATTGCATGAGTTTCCAGAAGTTTATCAAAAATTATCCTTTAAGGTTGTTTTACAATTATGATTCAACTCAAATCCCAATTATTCAACCATGAGACCTGCATTTTCCATAGTAAAGAAATTTTCGAGAAAGGAGGTTGAGGAGAAGAAAAGTATTTTTAGTTCACTGAATGTTCAGTGAGAATTTCATAACCATTCACACAAGCTATAACCTTCACTCACTATGTTGCCAGCAGCTGAACTTTACTAAAGTAGACATTCGTCAAAGATTAGATAGTCAAACACATGTACTATGTAGACTAGATTATTGCTTTGTCTGACGTTTTGCTCCTTGACGCAATTAAGGGTCAAAATTAATTCCACAGGCTCCATTTGAACATGACAGTATGATTTAAAAACAAATGAAAACTAAGAAATCTCCACTGGTGTATTGTTGAGAACTGGTAATCACATCAATTTGGGTGTACAATGAGATTTCTGGCCCTGGGAAAAGGATTGCAGACAGAAGATAATAAAAGGAGCAGAGCATGCAAGACAACGAAGGCAGGCCGGAGAAGAAACTGTCATTACAAATAACGCTCTTTCACCTCAGGAAGAATAGGAAAAGAAATCACAACGAGCAGGCTGTCTGCTGCCTAACAGAATGTTTGATTAGATGTGCGGTGGGAGTTTGAGTCACTTCGGTGGCAGGTGCGTTGCAGTCGGTGATGATGGCTAGACCTTGAACTGTGAACTGAGCATGGAAAATATTCAACTCACTTTGCTGGTTCTTGCCTATGATTTTCTGCACAGGTCTATGCTATTTTTGGCATATTCGTGATGTAAAAAGTGTCTTATACAAGAAACCTTGCAGGGGGGTGGAATGTTTTACTTGTTTTTTGGTCTTTAACTAAACCCATACTGTTGAAATGCAAATTAGGTTCTTGCTACCACTTTCAGGGTACTTCAGGAGCAAAAGACACTTTGAAGTGCAGAACTTGAGCAGTCTGCACAAGAAAAGCATGCCACTGTTTGGAGCAAAGGATGTTCAAGGTGTTGTTTTCTTTTCCTCTTTGAAAGGAAATATTTAATCTAGCGAATATGTCTCAGTAGGTTTATTTTCTGTATAGACAAAAGTCTTGGCTATAAAGAAAGGCCTATTTCATTCATAATTTCCATGGAAAAATGTCCTTATGGGGCATGTTGTCACAATTAGCTGGATTGTCAAACAGTAAAATGTTATATAGCACAAAACAATTAATAAAAAGAGCAAAAATGTAAATGTAACACAAAAAGTAATTCTTTTGGTTAACAGAATAAATTGTATTACAACATTTTAAACCTTTTTAATTTCGTTAGAATGTTAATTTTATAGTTTTTTTAATTTTATTTTGGAATATCAGTTTCAAAATCATACTGATTGTAAACGTCAATTCTGGGAGTCTTTAAGTTTGTTAGCGGGTACGAAATTGCGCGAAAAGGGTGATTTGCTTTACGGCAGCAACAAATGCACGTGTACAGCTATTTACTGTAATTATGACAGTATATTTACAACCGAGAAGTTAATTCACTCAACTGTAGGGGGTTCTAAACTCGCAATTATTGTGTTCACTTTTTTATTTAACATCTAATTTAATTATATTAGAGTATTAGTTTGGAGGAAGTCAGTTTACAGTCGTGGCCAAGAGTATTGGCAGTGACACAAATTTTGTGTTTAGCAAAATTTGCTGCTTAAGCTGTTGTGGTGTTCATTCACATTGTTTCTAGATTATGTCACTGCCAATACTTGTAGAAACACAATGTGAATGAACACCACAACAGTTTAAGTAGCAAATTGTGCTAATCACAAAATTTGTGTCACTGCCAATACTTTTGGCCACGACTGTAGGTGTTTAAAAGCATGTTTGTTCATAATTTTGAGTGAACCTTGCCAGAACGCTCTTAAAAATATACCTTGTTTTCTGGGTCTCTAAGTGACAACTAGCCCCGGTTCTATACAATTAACAGGAAGAATAATGAAGACAAAATATGTTGGTCAACTCATTTATTATTCAATCAGAAAGTTATGTAATCAAGTGAAAGGATGCCACTTCAAGCTCAGTGCCTTCATTTGGCACTTGAGAAACTGAAAGCATCCTAATTCTGAGTCTTAAGTGGTGAAAAGCTTAAAAGTCATAATTAGTTCTTTGGGAAATCCCAGGGAAATCTCAGTGGCACTGAAATGAGCTCACTGAGCTTCTGATGTCATCCAGCGCTTGTTTTGTCATTTTAGCAATCATCCCTACAAGATAAAACCAGAGCATCTGCATTCACACCACCAGCCAAAAAGACCTTTGGAACCGTTTTTTGCTGCACGTGTAAAAATAAAACACAAGAGAAAACAGAACATGTAAGAAAAGCCTTTTAAAAAATGCATAAATGTGACATTTGCGGCTCTCTCAAGGGTCTTCCACTGAAAACACGTTTTGGTCAGAGAACTGATCTGTAAGCTTCTTGTGCTTTTCTTGAGCGCATGGTCAAGAAAATAGCTCGGCCAAACACTAAAACAAAATAACCCACTCCTTCTCTTTGCATGAGCTCTGGAAGGAATACCACATGAAATGATTTCAAATGGTCAGTAGTTAGGTATGTGGAGCCATAATGTGGGATGGCATTTCTCTGGAGTATCCCTTTACGTCATCTAGCCTGGTATTGTGACCCGATGATAACTACAGAGTGCCTCTGACATTTACATAAGAATCCCCGAAGGGCTTTCTCGCTCTTCCTCAACATTCACCTCAGTGTTTACATACATTTGGTTTGTAGAGTATGTTTGGGTGAGGAAATCCTGAATGGAGAACAATGAAACAGAATGACAAGGAAAACCACATTGTGGTGTGGTTTAAATATACACACAGCGTTGTATTTTAAGGGGAAGATACAGGGGTAATTTTGTATGATTAAGTAAACGGTTCTATACTCAGGAGGAAAATGTTTGAAAAACTGGGGTTAACGTCATGCATTGCATAATTGAAGTGCAACAATCATTAAGATGTACATATCGTGCAGCGATACTGTGCAGACCCTATAGTTGGGCATGTTGAGGCACTATAGGGTTGACAATAGCTGACAGGATTTACTGGTGATATTTCTACAGATATATATATATATATAATTTATGGAATATTTCATTACTTTAAAATGTGAAAATATGATGGTAACGGTTGATTTTTACTACTTTTAATAGCATTATTCTCTTTTTTTAAGTATATATACTGTGTTATTATAACTAGAATGAAAAAAAATGAATTAAGACTATGCCAAATGCATTTCTACATACTACTGTTCACACTTTAAAAAGTAAATAAAATAAACTTTCTGTCACGATCCACTGCTATACTGTGTAGGAGACAAGCAGCGAGGAGACATCGGAGAATATAGGAAACAGGATTTATTAACAGACACGTAGTACAGGAACCAAAGGATGTTTAAGACAGCACGCAGGACTCAGGAAACACAGGGCTTAAATACACATGGAAACTAATGAGGGAACACCAGGAAACAATGATCATAAATAGGACAGGAACGGGAAGGACCAAATTCCCATAAAGAATTTGGGCAAAGAGGAACATGGGGGAAAACCAGGACATGGAGCACGTGGGGGAAGAGAACACACACAGACGGTCTAACGGGTGTGACCCTTTCATTTACAAAGAATCAAAGAATTCATTAAACTGATTAAAAAACTGGCAGCAAAAAGAAGAAACAAATTTCAATTAATGTTTTTTTTTTCTAATCATCAAAGACTACTGAAAAAATTAAGCAGCACAACTCTTGTGAACACTAACAACAATAAGAAATGTTTCTTGAGCAGCAAATCAGCATATTAAAATGATTTCTGAAGACTGGAGTAATGATGCTGATAAATCAGCTTTGCCATCACAAGAATAAATGACTAATTATTTAAAATGTAATTTACAAGTTCAACTTAAATTTTAAATATATTGCAAAAATAGTCATTTTAAATTGTAGTAATATTTCAAAGTATTACTGTTTTTATACTGTATTTTTAATCAAATAAATGCAAACTTGGTAAACATAATATATAAAATAGGAGGCTGAAAAAAAGAAAGATGTCATTATGATTTGTATGATTTATGGAATATTTATTATTTAAAAAAATATGACGGCAGCATGTTTGACTTTCCGTTTTAAAGGGTTAGTTCACCCAAAAATTTTAATTAGCTTGTGTTTTACTCACCCTCAATGCATCCTAGGTGTTTATGACTTTCTCTTTCAGACGAATCCAATAGAATTATTTGGCTATTCCAGTGTTATCATGCAGTGGGTGGGTGTTCTCTTTTAACGTCCATTGAATCTATAGAATCCATCTTATTGTGTTTTTGTAAGAAAAATATCCATATTTCAGACGTAATAAACACATTTCTCTCACTTCTGCTGACTGTGTACGCGGAAGCCGTTCCGGCGGATGACGCAGCACGTATGCACAGCCCGCGCGC
Source organism: Sinocyclocheilus anophthalmus (assembly GCA_018155175.1). Lineage (NCBI taxonomy): Eukaryota > Metazoa > Chordata > Actinopteri > Cypriniformes > Cyprinidae > Sinocyclocheilus > Sinocyclocheilus anophthalmus. The sequence continues at coordinate 139,743 of JADLZN010002857.1, forward strand.
CTCTGAGATATGCTAGTCTCACGAGTTTGTTTACAGAAGCAAAGTTTCCTTACTTTAGCAAAGGAAACCAGTCTCCTCTTGGCTTATATCGAAATCTCTGACATTCTTCTTTACAAATCCTTGTTTTTGTACTTCTAATTCGTGACCGTTTTTTTGTTTTGTTCTCTCTCCGCGTTCATCACTAATCACGCAACGCCAAGGTCCTCCGTCATCTGCCGCAACGACTTCCGCGTACCACAGTTAGATGAAGTGTGAGAGAAGTGTTTATTACATTTGAAATATGGATATTTTTCTTACAAAAACGCACGGATTCGTTACAGGAGGCCTTTATTCATCCCCCGGAGCCGTGTGAGGCACGTTTTATTATGGATGCGCGTTCTTTATTTAAAGTATTTTAGACTGTTGAACAGAATCACCCGCCCACTCCAATGATAGAGCATAGAAGTGCCAGGACATAATATATTAATATAACTCTGATTGGATTCATCTGAAAGAAGAAAATCATATACACCTAGGATGGCTTGAGAGTGAGTAAATAACAGGCTAATTTTCATTTTTGGGTGAACTGACCCTTTAAATCTAAAAATAGATAAACAGGTAAAAACGAAATTTCCATTTATTTTGTTTAAAATAGTGCTGTCAAACGATTAATCGTGATAAATCTCATCCAAAATAAAAGTTATTGTTTACATAATATATGTGTATGTACTGTGAATACCACGACTGAGGTGCCCTTGAGCAATGCACCGAACCCCCAACTGCTCCCCGGCGCCGCAGCAAAAAAAAATGGCTGCCCACTGCTCCGGTTGTGTGTCAGGTTTGTGTGTGTGTGTGTGTGTTTGCACTTGGATGGGTTAAATGCAGAGCACTAATTCCGAGTATGGGTCACCCTACTTGGCCACATGTCACATGTCACACACACACACACACACACCTCATAAATACACAAACAGAGAACTCCTGTCGGACAACATCTCCAGGACGCTGCGCTCCATATGACTAGTAATCCAATTCTCAAATAACTGCTATGATGGCTTTTGTTCTACCCGCTTAAATTATAGAAATACTTGCGCTGTCCAATCTATAAAGACTGTGTCTGTTCCCCATATAGTGAGGTCAAAATATAAATTTAATGGAGGATCTAGAAAAAATCTGATCGTGATTAAACTGTAAAAATGTAAAATAAATGAACAAAAAAAATCTTTTTAAGTTTGGGCTCCTAAACATTACATCACTCTCACCCAAAGCAGTTATTGAAAATGAAATGATCACAGATAATCGTTCTGATGTACTCTGCTTGACTGAAACCTGGCTAAAACCAAATGATTATATTGGTCTAAATGAGTCTACTCCACCAAGCTACTATTATAAGCATGAGCCCCGTCAGACTGGCCGTGGCGGCGGTGTTGCAACAATATATAGTGATATTCTCAATGTTACTCAGAAGACAGGATACAGTTTTAACTCATTCGAAATACTAATGCTTATTGTTACACTGTCAGATATGCAAAAGAATTGTATCATATCTCTTGCTCTGACTACTGTGTTTAGACCACCAGGGCCGTATACAGATTTCCTAAAAGAATTCGCAGATTTCCTCTCAGACCTATTGGTTAATGTTGATAAAGCGCTAATTGTCGGAGATTTTAACATTCACGTTGATAATACAAATGATGCATTAGGCCCACTCATCGTTTTAATCATATGCTAGATTTAATTATATCGCATGGAATTGATCTTACTGATATAGATATCGTACCTCAAAGTGATGATGTTACTGACCATTTCCTTGTATCGCACATGCTGCATATTACTGATAATAACTATATGGCTCCGCGTTATCGTCCCGGCAGAACTAGTGTTCCAGCCACCAAGATAATTTCACAATCTCAACTGTTCTGTGTACCCATAAATACACATGAACTAGACAAAATGACTAGCAACATGGGCACTATCTTCTCTAATACATAAGAAGCTGTTGCCCCCATCAAATTGAAAAAGGTTAGAGAAAAACTTACTGCACCATGGTACAACAGTAATGCTCATTCTCTCAAGAAAGAAACTTATAGTCTTGAGCGCAAATGGAGAAAAACTAACTTGGAAGTTTTTAAGAATTGCATGGAAAAACAGTATGTCCAGCTATAGACAGGCTCTAAAAGCTGCCAGGGCCGAGCATATCCACAAACTCATAGAAAATAACCAAAGCAATCCAAGGTTTTTATTTAGCACAGTGGCTAGATTAACAAATACCAGACGCCACCCGATCTAAATATTCCCTCACAGTTTAATAGTAATGACTTTATAAATTTTTTCACTGATAAAATAGATAACATCAGAAATACAATAACAAATGTAGATTCTACAGCGTGTAATACTTCAGCTTCATTCATCGCACCAAAAGATAAACTGCAGTGCTTTACAGCTATAGGACAGGAAGAGTAATTTCCTTTTAAATTTTTTATTTAGTTACTGCATCTAAACCAATAACATGCCTGTTAGATCCTGTACCCACTAAATTACTGAAAGAGTTGTTACCTGAAGCAGAAGAACCACTTCTCAATATTAACTCGTCATTGTCTTTAGGTCAAGTCCCAAAACCATTCAAGATGGCGGTCATTAAGCCTCTTAAACCACAACTAGATCCTAGTGAACTGGCAAATTACAGACCCATTTCAAATCTTCCGTTTATGTCTAAAATTTTAGAAAAAGTTGTGTCTGCTCAATTGTGCTCCTTCCTGCAAAAAAATTATCTCTATGAAGAATTTCAGTCTGGTTTCAGGCCCCACCATAGCACAGAAACTGCACTTGTTAAAATTACAAATGAATTGCTTTTTGCGTCAGACCAAGGCTGTGTCTCATTGCTAGTTTTACTTGATCTTAATGCTGCGTTCGACACTATAGACCATGAGATACTCATAGATCAATTACAAAACTATACAGGTATTCAAGGGCAGACTTTAAGATGGTTTAGATCCTACCTTTCCGATTGCTACCACTTGGTCATTTAAATGGGGAGTCATCTCAATATCACCAGTAAGTATGGAGTGCCACAAGGATCTGTCTAGGTCCTCTGCTATTTTCAATATACATGTTGCCCCTTGTTAATATTATTAAAAAATACGGAATTAGTTTCCACTGTTACGCCGATGATACTCAACTATATATCTCAACAAGACCAGATTAAACTTCTAAATTATCTAAGCTAACAGAGTGTGTTAAAAATGTAAAAGATTGGATGACCAATAATTTTCTCCTATTAAATTCGGATAAGACAGAGATATTACTTATTGGACCAAAAAAACAGTACACAGAATCTCTGGGATTACAATTTGCAACTAGACGGATGTACGGTTACTTCCTCTACAGTCAAAACTCTGGATGTTATATTAGATAGCAACTTGTCTTTTGAAAATCATATTTCCCATGTTACAAAAACAGCATTCTTCCATCTTATAAACATTGCCAAGTTACAAAACATGTTACCTGTTTCTGATGCAGAAAAGCTAGTTCATGCGTTCATTACCTCTAGACTGGACTATTGTAATGCGCTTCTAGGTGGTTGTCCTGCATCTTCATTAAACAAGCTACAGGTAGTCCAAAATGTATGTAGCTTGTGTCCTTACCAGGTCAAGAAAATATGATCATATTACCCCAATTTTACAGTCTCTGCACCGGCTACCTATTAAGTTACGTATCAGTTAAAAAATATTATTACTTGCCTACAATGCCCTTAATGGGTTAGCTCCTGCGTACCTAACTAGTCTTCTACCACGCTACAATCCATCACCCTCCCTAAGGTCGCAAACCTTGCAAAGACCACTAAAGGAGGTAGAGCTTTTTCGCATTTGGCTCCCAAACTCTGGAATACCCTTCCTGATAACGTTTGGGGTTCAGACACACTCTCTCCATTTAAATCTAGATTAAAGACACATCTATTTGGCCAAACATTCAAATAATGCATCTCATAATCTTGTACTGCAGTTATATCTGATCAAATGTACATTATTATTCCTTAGCTTGGGTTAAACAAATACATTTTGCTTGGTTGGAACAGCCGCTATGCTAATTATGTCTCAATTTGTTTCTCTGTTTTTGCCACGTGGGGAAAAAAAAATGTAACTGTGATTACATCTTTAATTGATTTTTCCATACATTTCTGCCATATGTACATTAACTGAGTTATCACTGATAAGCTACTACTAAATATTGTAGAAACTTAATTTGCTGTAAAGTTGCTTTGCAACGATTTGTATCGTGAAAAGCACTATACAAATAAACTTGAATTTAACTAAAAGTATATACTTTGCGAATATTTACATGTATATTCTTATACTATATATAAATTGTTTTATATATAAACAACATTTTTCTTAAATATATACATGCATGTGTTTGTATTTATATATACACAATAAATATACACAGTTTACACACATATATTATGTAAACAAACACTTTTATTTTGGATGCGATTAATCGTTTGACAACACTAGTTTAAAATGTATCAAAATGTGTTGATACAGTAAAGAGAAGTTAGGAAAGGATGGCACTCGTATAATGTAGAATGACCCTTATATCTTTCCACTATGAATAAATGTAACAAGCACTAGAGCAGAGATGTATTGAGATCTCATGCATGGTCATTTCTGCTACAAGCTCAATACAAAGTGCATAATTAATCAGAGATCGCTTTTGCCCTTGCCATGTCACTTCAGATGTGCAGTTTATGTGTGTTTACCCATGAACATTTGTATGAATGTTGTTCATTTTATTCACATACTGGGCAGGCTGTGTAAATTTCAACTTTTCTTTGGCGCTGCAGAAAACCAAAAGCATTCAAAGTCGCTTGCATCCTGTCAGATGTCACACTAAGTCACATGATTTATTTCACGGGTTTTATCCACAAGCCCAGCAAGTAGATTAACAGCCCCGTGGTGCTGGACAAAATCATCTCAAAGGGGATATTAAAAAAGATGGTAGTTGCATTCAGGCTCAGTAGGAAAGGAAAGACTGTAATAAAAAAGAATAACTGTGGTGATCTAATCAAAGGCCAGATGGCAGAAGATGATGGAGGATTGCTTGCCAGTGGAGTGGGAGGGGATCCAGCCTTGGCACACTCGGCCCGTGGTGTCACACCGACACAAATACGACATTAGCAACCAACGCTGTCCCACAGTGCCAGCTGATGAGGTCACAACTGTACTCGATTTAACCCACCACACTTTATACATGTACTGTAACCTTAAGGGAATAGTTCAGCCAAAAATGAAAATCTGCCGAAAATGTACTCACCCTCTGGCCATCCAAGATGTAGATGAGTTTGTTTCTTAATCAGAACAGATTTGGAGAAATTTAGCATTAAATCACTTGCTCACCAATGGATCCTCTGCAGTGAATGGGTGCCGTCAGAATGAGAGTCCAAACAGCTGATAAAAACATCACAATAATCAACAAGTAATTCCATCGTTAAGACATTTAACTTCAAAAGTGTCCTCTATGCGTAGATGCTTTCTCAGTGGAAAAAGTCCCTATAGTCGAATTAGTCGGGAAATGCCCAGATCAAGCACCGGTTACAAGCTAAAACAGTCCAAAACTGTTAGTGGATTTTGATGTGAGAGGATAACGGGATAGACTTTTTTCACTGGAGGAAGCATCATTATGGACTCATATTTCGACCAGAAGCAATGGCTTTTAGTACCCAAAAATGAATATTCCATCCTATAAAACAATGTTTTGTCATGTTCAAGATGCTGGTAACCAAACAGTTTTGGTGCCTATTGACTTCCATTTTATGGATGAAAAACATTAGAGACACTTCCCAAAATATATATCTTTTTTCTTACATTCCACTAAAGAATGTTTTGGAATGACATGAGGGTGAGCAAATGATAACAGAATTTTCATTTGTGTGAACGCTTAAAAAGTTAATTCTCTTATTTCCCTCTTAATGTGATCATTCATGTAGAACTCATTTAACCTCTTCAAAGAAAAGGTCAGCAAATGCTCAAGTATGCCATCAATAAATACGTAGCATTCAAATTAGCCACAATGAAATGGCCTTTCTGTTGACCCTATCTGACAGCAAAGCTGAAATTAAAAGCATTTTTCTCAGCTCAATGAGCACATGTACTTTACTTCTTGGATATCATGAAAAAAAATTAAATAAAAAAAGTTCTCAAACGTAAAGACTAATTTTGAAGGGTTAAAAAAAAAATTGCACTTAAAATAAGGGTTATATTAGTTAATATTTTAACCGATTAAATTTAAAGTAAATACTTTACCATGAATCAGTCAGTTAACACTTTTAACAAAATCTGTGGAAATGCATTGCCATGTATTGTCTTTTTTTTTTTTTTGGAAGAGTTAGAACATTAAATAGACTAAAAGTAAACCATGTTGCCATCATATTTCCCCCTTTTAAAAGTAAATTTAATATTCACTAAATAAAATCATATCGTAAAATCACAATGACATCATCCTTAATGTCAGGGATCTGGAAGGAGGACCCATTAGCAGATTGAGTGAACCGGGTTTTGACCAACTGATACAAGAGGTTAGTGAAGTACACATGTGATGTAACGGGAACACCGTAACAAAGGGAGACACCAGTGGAACACCACTGGGACAGCCTGGACTTAAATTGGCAGAATAGCAAGCAGAAAGACCAGACTGATAAAGAGGACCAAGCAAGGCACCATAGAGCGGAGCACAGATACATGTTGACCGCCGACTCTGAAGCGGACCAAGTGCCAGGCAGGTAGAACCAGTGGCAGGACTCACAGGAACTCTAACACAAAGAGACAAGACAGAACAAGGCTCCACAGGAACAATGACTCCGAAGCAAGGAGATAAAGAAAAGAGTAAAGTAACAATAAGAAATAATTACCAATTTAACCAACTTAAATCAAATCAAACAAATGCAAAACACCAGGATTAGAAGAACTGAATAAATATAAAAATAAAAGCAAAAGGCAAGAACAGAACGCTAAAACAAGGAGCAAGTCAAGAACATGGCGTTACAAAGGACTAGACAAGACAAGGGAACAAGACCAACCAGGCAGGGAGACAGGAACACATACTCAGCGACAGCAACAGAAGAGGTGAGAATGAGCACAAACCAGCAAAGACAACAGGGCAAGGGACACTATAAATAGGGAGTAAAACACACGAGGAACAGGTGAGCACAATTAGACCAACAAGGCTAACAAGAGGGTGTGGTAAAGAGGAAACAAGGATGATGGGCTAAAGAAGCACATGAAAACAATCAACTAGGCCATGTGCAGACACAAGACAACATAGACACAAGAAACCAACACAAGACAGAAACCCTGACACCTTTCTTCAATCTAATGTTCACACGATACATAAGTTAATAGCTTAACATAAGTAGTTAATATGTTTTAAATCCCATTTAAAATTGTAGCATTAATTGTAATTTACAAGAATAATATAATACATACTACCGTTTATATTATGGTTTTTACTGTGTTTTTGCTAAAACAAATGCAGCCTTGGTGAGCATAATACTCTTCTTTCAAAAACATAAAAAAAGTCTATATATCTACAGTATATCTGTGTATTTGTCTATGTATAACCTATATATATAAAAGAAGAGATTTTAAATTGTAAAACTAGAGAGGATGATGTCATTATGATGTTATTTTATTTATGGAATGTTTCAATACTTTAAAAGGGGAAAATGTGATAGCAACAGGGTTAACCTTTAGTCTTTTTTAATAAAATATAATTTGCATAAAATAGTATTATTAGTTTGTTCATATTATTAGTTAACAAATTTATATTTTACCACAAGTTAATATTTTTATTAAAGCAATTGTGGGGAAAATTATACGATAAATTCATAATAAATGCATTTTGTATTTTTTTCGTTTTACATTTAAAGTAAAATGCCTCAACATAAATTAAACAGTTACAGGTTTTTATAAAAATCTTTATAAGTAAGATTTATTTAAGCAATCCTTTAAAAACTCTATTTAAACTATTTAAACATAAAATATAGGTGACAATTTAACAAGTATTTCAATATAGAATATTATCATTAGATTTAGGATTTAAATAGCCAATTAAAGAAGTGAAAAATCAAAGAAGTTAGAGAGCAGTGAATGGCCTGAAATGTTTTCCATCAAATGAAAACGTGAAGAAATTCTTTCTCTACCAAGTATTCCAGTGAAATTTCAAGTTGTCTAATCAATTTATATCACACACCTTATCTGCCATTTGTGGAATGGGCAATTATAAAGAATCTCCTGTCATAATGGCGTGACTGCGGGTGCTCGGGCTGATGCCACCCCGGGTAAAGAGGACTGCCATTCTCAGGGGTTTTTATCTCCCTTTGAAATCACACTAGTCTTTATCAGAACTCCTCAGTAGACCAGATGTGTCTGAATAGGCTCTCCCTGAGCAAAGTTGCTTGCAAAAAGACCCAGGTGCCCTCAGAGCAGGAGACAGGCTGTGAGTCTGCATTTGATAATCCTCATTTTTGGAGCATCCGAGTAGAATGCGCTTTAATTTGAGATGATTCAACCAGGGTGCAAGTCAAGCACCAGCCAGCACCACAGCCGTGCTGTCGAGACCTGGGCGGGAATAAAAAGAGACGAAACAATGAATGTGCAGCAGAAATAGACATGAACGGTGTGTGATGACCGCGTGCTTTCTAAACGGCATTAGCTAAAACAGTGCTGGATGTATTGCAATACTATGTAATTAATTGGTGCAATTTAATTACTTTTCTCTTGAAAAAGTAAGGGATTACTTTTATTTATTTTTCTGTAATTTAATACAGTTACTTATGACATAATTGCATCAAATAACATTACTGTATAGACCAGGGCTGCGTTCAGCCCCGACAAAAACGGTGCAAAACGTTTTTTAAACGGAAACGGTGGTGCGTTGAACACACTGTTCTGATGATGCAAGAGTTGCAACTATGGCAGCTGAGAAGGCCATTCTTTGTGGTCTTTTTGAAGAATTTTCGGAGCCTGAAATTTAAATCAGTATAAATATGTGTCTAATACTGCAAAATACGCTCGATGTTACAGTCACTGCCCTTGCCGTCCAGAATAAAAGAGAACATCCCAATCAAATGAAGGGATTTGTGGAAACTGTGGTTCCTAATTATTGTGATCCAACATTTGCCTCGCATTTCAGGATGAAAAGACAAACATTTCAGGTGAAGGATAATCCACTTCTTACCTCCGAGACTGTGTTATGATCTATATGACCTTATTATTTTTATTGTGAGTATTAGGCTTATCATTATTGCTGATCACTATTGTTGTGCTATGATATTGTAATATTTACCATTATATAATCAGAGGGGTATAGAAAAGTTTATGAAAGTGTCACTCCATAATACAATAGCAAAATATATAAATATGTATAGTATTTTTACGTCACATTAATCTGTGTCTAGCACACCTTCCTAAGGAAAGGATATGGACCAGAAGACATTGCAATTACTAAATGATATTTAGACAGACTTAAAGAAGTTCCAGATCTATATCTGTGCCCTTATTATTTCAGTTATTTTGCCTTTAATGTAAATAAACATGTGCAAACAATATACTTGCTCTTGTGAATTTATTTGGATGTTAATTACATTGATGCGAGCTGTATCTTTAATACCGCGTGGTTTATATACTTGTTGCTGCTGATTGGGCTGACATGTTTGTCACACCCACCAAACAAGAGAAAACGCATCTCAAACCCCGTTGCACAACGTTGCACACCGTTTCCAGGAAACATGTCGTTCAAACCGGAAACCGTAGCAAAACGTTGCACACCGGTTTGAGCTTGAACTTGCCCCAGTGCTTCTCAAAGTCTTTTCCTTCATGACATTTGCTGTCATGACTTCCAGTGAGCGTATGACGTCTGACATAATCGGGCGACATTTCACCGCTAATATGAGTAATTTGTTATTTATTTTTGTTATCACTTAGATTATGGACATTTGACTTATAGCAGTGTCCAGTGTTTCCCATACATTGAATTATTTGTGGCGGTCTGTCACAGAATCAAAACTGACCACCACAGATAGATTTTCCAAAAGGATTCTACTTCGCTGAATAAACTGAGCACTGCACGTTTCAAAATTAAAATGCAGCGCGGGTGTTTTTATATTAATGTATCGTCTTCAGAAAAGCTTTTCTGTCATTTTCCTTTCGTCTTGTATTTGATTACAGCCATTACCGGGGAAACCGCTATATCTTCTGCTCCAACAGCGCCTCCTGCTGGCAGAGAATGGATTCGCATTTGCAAGTCTGTGGGAAACACTGGTGTCTGTCAGCAAAAATAAACAAAAAGCATGCTTCAGAATGTTTTGAGAAGTGTGCTTTGAGCCAGTATACTTACTATGAATTAGGCTATATACTCTACTATATTACAATCTGTGCCCTGCATTAATCATTACTCAAACCGCGTTATGAGAAAGAGAAAAAAAAAAATGGCAAAAAAACAGATAAAATCAGGCATCGGCTGCCCTGATTTCTAAATATCAGCATCGGCCAGAGAAAAACCCTTATTGGGTTGACCTCTATTGCTGACAATTAAATTAATTGTTTTGCCACTTTTGCACTTTATTTTTTCAAAAAATGAATGTTTATTTGTTGTGCATGTTTATGTATGTTTATTAAAAACAAGTTTTGTAATAACCAATTGTTCCGGTCCGAACCTTTGACACTGATGAAAATTCAGATTTGGACCTTTGAATGTAGACTTTGAGAACCCCTGGTATAGGCTATAGACCAATTCTATATAAAACAATAGTGGATTTAATAACATCTCATTTTAAAACGCATGTTTTGAATGTAACCTTCTCAGATTTTAGTGAGTTTGAGAATCATTTATATATGCAATTTTAGATTGCTTACTTGAAAGAATTAAAAGAGAAGTGTCTATCCGTGTATTGTTCAGTTATAGTAATGTAACGCATTGCTAAGTAATTAATTTCGGTAATTTAAAGGTACAAAAGTAGTCTAAAAGTAATCAAAAAGTAGTCTGATTACATTACCTTAAACATGTAATATAATGGATTACGTACACTAAAATTTTTGTCACGTTATTTGGAATCAGTAATGGACTACAATTTGCAAGTAATCTACCTGCACCGCTGCTATGCAGTTGCTACATGGTTACTCACATGTTCTGTGTGATTGTAACATTTTGCTATGCAGTTGCTATGGTGTTCTGAGTACTTGCTCACTGTGCCTAAAGTCTCTATGATGTTGTGGTCTCTAAATATGCCTCAGACCCCTAAGGCTATGGATTTTTTTTTCACTCATTGTATCATCTGCCAGGTCAAAAATCATACATCGGATTGGTTTAAAAACCAATAGCACATCATTCTCCTTAAGAAGAGGCATGATTTGAGGAATCATTCATGTCTGTATAGCATAAATGATGTGGGTTGAGCTACATGCTGAAGTTTAATACTTGTGCTTAAGGGTTTGTTCAAGTCACTAACCCTACATAGGCCTATTAGCAAAAGCAAACACGGCGATTGAATTAGTGCCACTTATAAACCTCTTGTCTTTTGGATTTTGTCGAAAACATGCGTCAGTGGAGAAATGCCCTCACAATTCCACCTTCCGTTCATCGCCAGGTCTGAAAATATCAAGTGGCAGGTGTCAGACTATGAGTGAGGTTCACGTCCAAGCATTTGTGTGCGGGTCACGCAGGTTAATTAATCTTCTGCAGACGGATCAAGTCAATGTGAGGTTTTACAGCCACGTTGAGGTCTATGCAATCACCCCCACCCCCTACAACGGTCATAATAACCTTCAATGGACTTTCAAGGCAGAAAACGGTGAATAGAGGTTTCTGAGTGGATCTTTGACAAGCACAACTGGGGTCTGGACTTCAGGCAGATTGGTTGCTATGGAGACAGCGCCCCTGCAGCACACTAATGGCAGGCGGCGTTGCGCAGATAAGCACAGTGCTAATCATAGACTATTGTCCTGAGATGCGTTGTGCGTCTCTCGTGCCCCTGTGTGACGGACCCCGCCTGCCAAATGTCTTTGGCTGGTCTCCTTGAGTACATTTAAATCCATCCCTCTTTAAAATTCTCCACTTCCACAGTTGTTTTCTCGGCCCGCAAAGAAATGCAGAACAGGAGTGGAGGATTGAAAAGCAGAGATGACTTGTGCGTAGCACACCGAGAGCTCTTTTTTGGCTTGAAAACAATACAGCTATTAAAATATTAATAACTCAAAGAGGTCTAGCCTATCAAGAACGGTGTATATCTGAGGACATGAAACATCCATGACGTGTAACCTCATGAAACACATGTATTCTCTTTGAGACTGTGCACCTGTTGTTAGGATGGCTCTGGAAGCACTATTATATAACATTACCGTCATCATATTGAGCGCAGTTGCTCGAATCACAAAGAACAACCTTGTTTACACAGTTGTGAAAGGCTATAGCGATGGTCTTCAATAGCGATGTTAGCATGTTCAAACAATTTTACCCTTGTATGAATCCTAAAATTCTTGTATGAATCGCTTCTCCCAAAATTCTGTCAGTGGGATATTATTTTATACCTGAAGACAAAAGGGCTAGAAACCAAACTGTTAGGACCTTCCCGCTGGAGATCCTGCAATCTACAAGACGTTCCTGAGAAATTATGTTCCTTTGTTATTCTAATGGCATGGACCATTTGGTTCACACCTTTATAGACACAGTTACATTATTTCTTTCACAGAATGACCAACTGAACTTTAACCAATCAGGTTTCAGCAGCGGCCATTCAAATGAGACTGCTTTGCTGTCGGTCACTGTAGACCCTTGTCATTTCTAGGCTGGACTATCAAGCACAATCAAACCTCTACAAATGATTCAGAATGCAGTGGCACGACTGGTCTTTCATGAGCCCAAAAGGGCCCACTTCACTCCTCTCTTTATCTCCCTGCACTGGCTACCTTTTGCAGCTCGCATCAAGTTCAAGACATTGATGTTTGTGTACAGAACAGCCACAGGCTCAGCACCCTCCTACTTCCTACTCACTCTTATGAATCTACATCCCGTCCAGAAGCCTGAGATCTGTAAGCAAGCGATGCCTCATGGTAACATCACAGAGAGGCATTTTCGTTCACCTTTCCTGGCTGGTGAAATTATCTTCCCACAATCGCAGTAATTAACTGAACACCCGAAACATTATCTGACAGCAACACTAATTCTGTCAGGACCACAATCGTCAAAGATGACTGAAAATTAGCATACAGTAAATAGAATACAGTTAAACAGAACAGAACCAACATAAATGTATTGCAGATATTGTTAAAGTTCAATAATTTTATGTACACATTTTAGAATTAGTCTGATTCAAAGGAGAATCAGAAGGCTGAATCCTGACTGACAGAGGAGGAGTTGGGATGGAGGAGGGTAATTAGCTATTAAGCAATGCGAAAACTGATGATACTACTGCGGGACCTTATATATGAATACTTAGGTGTCGTATTCCCATAGGTTGATGGGGATCAGCTGAGAGTCAGCTGATGCGAGCTTGACTAACGTGACCTGCCAGAACTAGCGCTACGCTTGATTTTGGTTATGATGGAAAGTAAAATGGTCGCCATGGAAACCACAAGGTGTTTTTGCGATGGCTCCATTTCTGAAAATGTTTAGACTATACAAGTGTACCAAGTTTCATGCTTTTATGAAAAAGTGAACATTATTTTCACATATCACCTGGACTATTAGGGCGCCGCATTGGACGCAATTAGGTAGATGATGCTGCTAAAAGGCATAAAGGAAGAAGTTCACTTCTAACCTCGAGATCATTTCATACACTTAAAAAACATAAGTGTCACTTTAAAGGGTTAGTTCACCCAACAATGAAAAATTCTGTCATTAATTAATCACCCTCATGTCGTTCCAAACCTGTAAGACCGTCCACCTTATATTCCGACACAACTTAAGATATTTTGATGAATTCCGGGAGCTCTCTGACCCTCCCATAGACAGTAAGGATCTAACACGATCAAGGCTAGAAACGTTAGCAAGACATAAAATAATCATGTGACATCAGTGGTTCAACTGTAATTTTACGAAGCTATGTGAATACTTTTTGTGCGCAAAGAAAATTAAAATAATGACTTTATTCAACAATTCGTCTCCTCCGTGTCACCCTATAGCGCCATTTTGGAGAGTATCACATACGTTCTCGGATACGTTGTTTACGTTCAGATCAAAGCGTAAACAACTTATCCGCATGCATATGTTGTTTACATATGTGATACTCTCCAAAATAACCTTACCTTAAAGTTAAGGTGCTATGGAAATTAAAATATGAACATATTTTAAATGATAATACGTGTAGGGCTGTCAAAATGGCTGAAAAACTAAATTAAATTTTTTTTTACTTAAATATTAGCAAAATTCGAATTATATTCGAATTTAAAAATGCATAATTTCAGTTATGGTGAAAAATAGCTTTAGGCTTCTCTCCTGAGGCCACAAGAGGACGCATCGAGCAAAATATTACTAATGCACATTTAGTCAAAGCATAAGATAACATGACTATCTGTGAAAAAAGTGCATAATGTTTAAAATAATGTTTATAAACCAATTATAATTAATTAAGTTGCTTAAACAACTATAAACAAAACAGCATCATGCATGCATGTATAGTTTAATACAAAGGACCGAAAGCCAATCACACAGAGTACATTTGTCATTTAAAAAAACAGAGTTGCAGTGGGATGGGGAAAAAAAAAACCCTGCCATAAAGTTAAACTTGCATTAATTTTACAGGCTTTCTAAACATGCAGCTCTTTTGTGCGAGACGCAAGTGCAACAGTGATAGATGTCCCTCTAGAAAATGCGATGAATATGCGTTCTGTGTGAAAGGCTTGTTTCAGTTTTGATGAACAAACATCTTGTAAACAAGATCTTCTCCTCAATGATGTTCTCTTTTCCCGCAAAATATGTGTAATTATTAACGCAGCAGCAACTGGATAGGCTAACAAAAACATTATAATGCAATGACACTTACATCGTCATCGCATCTAGTGCGCCACTGATAATGCTGCCTCCTTAACACACAACTAAAATTCTAATGTAATGTTTTTGCATTCGAATGTAGATTTTTATTTTAAATTCAACGAATATTCAAAACTAAAAACAATTTTGACAGCCCTACTACACTGTAAAAATTATTTAGGCAACATTTAATCCATAGTTCACGAGTTTGTGTGCCCATACAATCTTAACGTAAGTGTTAAACAGATTTGGCTTGCTGTCTGCTATAGAGGGGCTCAGAGAGGATATTCTACTCAAGCTCTGATTGCCCCCCTAAAGCAAGCAAAATTCTACAAAAGGCGGAGGAGGGATGCTGAAAGAACTAACAACAGGAAGGGGTAAGATGCTGGATTTATACCTTGGTATTAATTGGAAGATTAGATGGGCGTACTCCTCCCGAAATTACTTTTAATAACTTCACTTTACTTGTTTACGTAAATAGCTGTGCAAAGTAAGCAAATTGAGGGATATTGCACTCAAGTACTCAAATGAAATAACGTACTACAATTACTAAAATGTGAATAAAAAAAATGCTGTGCAATAAAATTAGGCTACATACTGTTTGAGGTTCTTTTGTTGAATAAGTAATTTCTAAGCAACTATATAAAAAAGTGTGTCCAAAAAATCACATACTGTTTGAGTAGGTAATCCATGTATTTTAACTTACTATTGTGACTGTTTAAAAGTATGCTCTATATAGTATGAATATGGATAGTATGAATGAAATTCGGACGTACTACATCCGCCATGTTGTTACTGTCACGTGACCAACTGTCACAGCATCAATTGTATCGCTTCACTGCCATTCTTAAATCCTTTCCCATGGCCTCATGGGATAGTATCCAGTGTGTTCATCGAATGCGCACTTCAGAATCTTGGTGGAAGTAATAGGTCATCCAGGTACTTTTCGCCCACTATTTTTCAAATACTATGCATCCTGAAATACTATGCTTTTGGCATTCTGTTTTTTGCATGCTATGTAGTGGGGAAGTATTCGGTTTTGGATGCAGTGTACGTTCTATATAATATGAATGAGTGATGTACATGCATCCATCATGTAGTCATTGTCATGTGGCCAGTGTCAGTTGCGTGGATTCAATGAAATTCACAGTTTCTCTTGTGTGGCCTCATGGGAAAGTGTCCATCAGATGTGCACTTCAGAATCTTGGAAACAGTAAGTCCACTCCCAGCAGGCACAGGATATTAATATAACATCAGGGTGACGTTGGACAGACGTTGCATTTTGGTTGGGAATGAAAATCGAGTTGACGTCAGTATTTGTCGCCAATTTGACGTTGACTTAACGTTGGATTTTGGTTACACAACCTAAAAACAACAATTACCAACATCAGCTGATATCGGTATTGGACATCAAATTAACATCGACATTAGACGTTGACTTGACATTGAATTTTGGCCACCCGACGTTGCAACCGAAATGTAACCAAATATCAACGTCTTATGATGTTGTGTGCCTGCTGGGATTATTTTGGATAATGTTTTATGAATACTATTAATTTGGATATACTACTTTCCTTACATACTGTTTTTCACATACTATATAGTAGGGAAGTATGCAATTTCAGACGCAGCGTTAGTGTGTGACATACTATATCCCACAATGCCGTGCTCTCGACTTGACCCTTCCATTTCCATTGACCTTTCTGAGTCACCATTTTATTGGGCCACGAATGTTATGACATTTACACAAAACAATACCCAAAAATAATGAAAATAACAAGCTAATTCCTGGATTAATCACATATGATGAGGTCATGTGACAAATGTAGTGTGGTCATGTGATAATGTAGAATGCTACTATTAAAAACATTTAGGGTGGAATGATGCATACTGTTTTGCTTACTATTTTAAAACAGTAGGCAGTATACAGTACTCCATTGTCATTCCAACACAGCCGAATAATGACTTTGCATATAATCTACATAAAAATGTATGTTAGACAAACAGTGTTCTCCCAAATATTGTTCTAACAAATCTGGTTGTTGTGAGGTCTGAACAAACAAAACAGTTGCTGGTGAGCTAAGGGATTGTGAACACCCAGCATTCATTGCAGCATGAATAATTTATTAAGACAGTTGTTGAGTGAACTGAAAAATCTCTGTGCATCATGTTGCCTTGACTTTAAAATTTTCTCAACAACCCCTTTTTCTACAGTTCAGTGACATTGTTATATTTCACCCTAAAATAAGATGGAATTCTGTTATGTGCAAAAGTAAGCAAGGTTTTAAACCCACTTAAAGGAACAGTTCACCCCCAACTGTAAACGCAGAACGACGACATTTACTCCACTCAACCTTGTTTCTTACTTTTCACTGGAGGGTGTTTTTAGTATTATTATTATTTTATTACATGTTACTAGTGCTTTTCTGCTTTTTGAAGCACTCCAAGTGCCTACATTGTGAGGGGGGTATCTCCTCATCCACCACCAGTGTGCAGCATCCACCTGGATGTTACTATTTAAAGTTAAAATACCGTAATGATAGATTTATTTTCTTACAAACACAGATTTTCACTTCAGACGATGTTGGTCATGAGGGTTACTGGTGGATTATTGTAATGTTTTTATCAGCTGTTTGGACTCTCGTTCTGACGGCACCCATTCACTGCAGAGGATCCATGGTGAGCAAGTGATGTTGTAATGCTAAATTTCTCCAAATCTGTTCTGATGAAGAAACAAATTCAACTACTGCAAATATAAATGACTGCCAGTTCTGGAAGATACTCTTGTGGGAAAGAAAAAAATGCAGTGAATTTTTTCTTTGCAATGCCACAATGTCTAACAGCTCAATTGAGCAATGCACAGGAGATCTCCCTCGCTTGTTGCATTTCCTCGCTTTCACAGTCCGTCTCAGCAAATGTTGGCAATTATGTGCAAATTGCACATAACATCTCACTTTCATTTTTGCTAGTCAGTGAAATGAAAATACACATGAGGCATAAATGGCCCGCTAAGGGCATTTTTCACAATTGTGACAAAATCTCTTGATGCATTGATTATAATGATTTTCAAAGCGATAAACAAAGTGATGTGTGCCTGCAATGCTTATGAAATGATTAACATATTGTAGGTAGGTGCAGTAAACAGGAGAGAGGCTGAAACGGCAGCTTGGAAATTCATGTTAATGAATTCCATTATGCTAACAACTATTAGGCAATCAAGACTAAAATGTATTTTTTTCTTTTCTTTTTTTGTCATATGAAGAGCACACATTAAAGCCAATTTGCTCAGCCATTCTAAAAGAGAGAATATTAGCCTTGACTTACAGATGTATCACAAATCAATCATATGCACTCTGCATTTTAATTACCTGAATAATTGACACTATTATAAGAATAATATTGAAAATATATTGCTGCATTGTCACTTGCAGTAGAAGATTTAAAAACTGGGGACTATAAGTCACTGTATGAACTAATATGGAGAGAGAGAGTAAAATATAAAGACTTTTCACAATAATATCACACACATAAAGCAGATTATTTAATAAAATACTGTAGTTGTATGTTAGATATTTGACATTTAAGGCAACACAGAAATAATAAAGTGAGAGCATAATCTTGCTTTATGGCACCTATGTTTGCATTCTTCCCAAAGGCTCTTCATTTCTCATTCTTAAAACAAATGACCCCTTGTGGACACAGGAAGAAAGCGCAAATACAGAAACAAACAGAACTTCATATTCAGAGTTCAGACACCTTTATGGCAAACCATAGGTGAAAGGACTTAGACCGTTTAATAAAAACACAAAAAATAAATTAAACCTATAAGTCATGAAACAACAACCACCTTTCCAAATTATAGAACTGCAATACAAATAGAAAAGCATCATTCATCAAGGGGACGTCAAGGTCAAAAAAAGACATTTTATACAAAATTGATCTAAAATGGCAGTCAAACGTTTGGACCATTTAAAAAAAATAAAAAAAATAAAATACTTTTCATCTATTAAAACAAAACAAATGAGAGTTAACTGGAAAAGTTTTAATTTAAAATGCCTAAATTAGAAATTATTGAATTAAAAAGCGAAATGCTGGAATTACTCAATGAAAAAAGAATATTAAATAAATTATAGAAATATAAAAAATTATATGACAAAAGCACAGAAAGAAATTACTACACTACTACAAAATGACCTAACTAAATTTAGAATGAAAAGTGACAACATTCAAATAAAAGCCAATTCAAAATGATCTTATACTATAATAGTAGATAAACAATACTAAAATAACACTGGCTTGGACAAACATTATCACTATTTTCCACATTGAAACTATTAAATAACCATTGTTCAAATTAAAATATTATGTTTGTAAAGAAATGTATACACATGGCACAATATACAGTGGGGCAAAAAAGTATTTAGTCAGCCACCAATTGTGCAAGTTCTCCCACTTAAAAAGATGAGAGAGGCCTGTAATTTTCATCATAAGTATACCTAAACTATGAGAGACAAAATAAGAAAAAAAAAAATCCAGAAAATCACATTGTAGGATTTTTTTAAGAATTAATTGGTAAATTCCTCAGTAAAAAAAGTACTTAGTCACCTACAAACAAGCAAGATTTCTGGCTCTCACAGACCTGTAACTTCTTCTTTAAAGAGAGGCTCCTCTGTCCTCCACTGGTTACTTGTATTAATGGCATCTGTTTGAACTTGTTGTCAGTATAAAAGACATCTGTCCACAACCTCAAACAGTCACACTCCAAACTCCACCATGGCCAAGACCAAAGAGCTGTCAAAGGACACCAGAAACAAAATTGTAGACCTGCACCAGGCTGGGAAGACTGAATCTGCAAAAGGTAAGCAGCTTAGTGTGAAGAAATCAACTGTGGGATCAATTATTAGAAAATGGAAGACATACAAAACCACTAATAATCTCCCTCGATCTGGGGCTCCACGCAAGATCTCACCCGTGGGGTCAAAATTATCACAAGAACTGTGAGCAAAAATCCCAGAACCACACTGGGGGACCTAGTGAATGACCTGCAGAGAGCTGGGACCAAAGTAACAAAGGCTACCATAGTAACACACTGCGCCGCCAGGGACTCAAATCCTGCAGTGCCAGACGTGTCCCCCTGCTTAAGCCAGTACATGTCCAGGCCCGTCTGAAGTTTGCTAGAGAGCATTTGGCTGATTCCAGAAGAGGATTGGGAGAATGTCAAATGGTCAGATGAAACCAAAATAGAACTTTTTGGTCAAAACTCAACTTGTCGTGTTTGGAGGAGGAAGACACCATACCTAATGTGAAGCATGGGGGTGGAAAAATCATGCTTTGGGGCTGTTTTTCTGCAAAGGGACCAGGAAGACTGATCCGTGTAAACCAAAGAATGAATGGGGCCATGTAACATGAGATTTTGAGTGAAAACCTCCTTCCATCAGCAAGGGCATTGAAGATGAAACGTGGCTGGGTCTTTCAGCATGACAATGATCCCAAACACACCGCCCGGGCAACGAAGGAGTGGCTTCGTAAGAAGCATTTCAAGGTCATGGAGTGGCCTAGCCAGTCACCAGATCTCAACCCCATAGAAAATCTTTGGAGGGAGTTGAAATCCGTGTTGCCCAGCGACAGCCCAAAAAACATTACTGCTCTAGAGGAGATCTCCATGGAGGAATGGGCCAAAATACCAGCAACAGTGTGTGAAAACCTTGTGAAGACTTACAGAAAACGTTTGACCTCTGTCATTGCCAACAAAGGGTATATAACAAAGTATTGAGATGAAATTTTGTTATTGACCAAATACTTATTTTCCACCATAATTTGCAAATAAATTCTTTAAAAATCCTACAATGTGATTTTCTGGATTTTTTTTTTCTCATTTTGTCTCTCATAGTTGAGGTATACATATGATGAAAATTACAGGCCTCTCTCATATTTTTAAGTGGGAGAACTTGCACAATTGGTGGCTGACTAAATACTTTTTTTCCCAACTGTATATTTGTCTTCAAAACTAATTTCAAGCATAAAAATGAAGATTTTTGAAGGTTCATGTGTGAGACAAATTCAGTCAATCGTGTGCAGACTTTTAACCAGAATTTAATGAACCTGAATTAAAACACAAGAGTCAAAGTCGGAGTAAGGATGTTTATTAGGTGTAACCAGACCAAATGCAAAAAGTACACTCCAATAATTTAAGTAAACTGTATTTTATGAATTGTTCAAATGTTGTGTCCCACACCAGGAGGACAGGTTACATCTCCTGTACTTCTTTGCAAAAAGACAAACACGAATGAGGTCACAACGTCTCTGGAATTCTGGGATGCGACGCTGTGATGGAGGCAGCAGGATCAGTGAGTAAGCTCATGAGGCACTAGCTTGTAATGAGAGCCGCATGAGGGACAGCGCTGGGCTTCACCCTCATGGAGCCAGAACCAAACCACAGCGGTGTTGTCCTCCTCACCTGGACAGACACACATACATACGTACTTAATACAACCTCTAACAAAATGAACTCTGACATCAAGTTCCTAGAATCAAGAGTTTATCTTACAGACACAGCCAACGATTCTTTTGTTGGTGATGGACGGTACAAGATGGGGGTCCGACTTTGACCCTGCATACTCCTTGGGCTTCAGCATGTTGTAAGGATCCTGGGAGATGGAAGAACATGAGATCAGTCAGTCAATTTAGAGAGTCTGTTTAAAATGTCCTTTAAAGGACTAGAATCCCTGTAACACCAAGGTCATGGGTTCGATTCCCAGGCAAATCATGATTTAATGCAACGTATATCCTGGAATTAATTTCAAATGACCTTTAGAAATTAGCATTAGAAACCCTGTATCGCATGTTTTTGGCAATGCCAAGGTATTGGGTTCGATTGCCAGGGAAAGAAAGAATGACCTAACAAAATTTCGTTTGAAATGTCTATTAAAGAACCAATGTTGAGCATGTCGTTGGCAACAACAAGGTCATGGGTTTAATTCCCAGAGAGATCATGACTTAATATGCATTTCCGGGAATTTATTTGAAATGTCTTTTACAGGACTAAAATTCCTATAGACCATGTCACTGGCAACAGCAAGGTCATGGGTTCGATTCCCAGGGAAAGCATCACCTAGTAAAATGTACACCCTGAACACAATGTAAGTTGCTTTGGATAAAAGCATCTCCAAAATGCATAAATATCAAGGAGCAGTTCACCAAAAAATGAAAATTGTGTCATTGAATCATTCCAAACCTGTATTTTTTGTGGAACGCACACAAAAATGAACCTTTATGCAGCTCATTTCCATAACAGGAAAATAAATTCATTTCATTTTTACATTTTTAGGTTATGTTCAAGATTCATGTATGCATGTTAATATCAAATATGGCACCCATTTGGTCAAGATGGCTTTCTGCAAGTGAGAAAGACCATGTTATTTCAGAATGACATTGACTTTAAACTTAACATGAGGCCATCAAAATGCACCATATTTCAAAGTCTAATTGAAAACGTATGTCTTCTATGGAGTCCTAGACACATGACCTTTTAAGTTGTATGGAAAAAAAACCTGTCAATTTTTTTTCAAAAATCCCTTTTTGAGAGTTAATTTAACAGCATGCAAGTTTAGATAAATAAACAATGACAGAATTTCATTTTAGAGTGAATTTGTCCTTATTTGATGCAAGCATAAACATTTAGTTTGACAGCTTTCTGACAGATCATAATACATACTGTGCCTGTTTTCATAGCATTCATAATCTTCTTCTCGAGTCCAGTTGCCTGCTCCTCATCAGTGGGAATACCTGCGTGAAAAATTACAATTAAAAGACTTGATCAATTCTCATTCCGGCCAGCAATTCAGTCTATTTCTGTATTTGTACACTAGCCTATATGCTAATAGTCAACATAAAGCATTTGTATTTACTTTTTAATACCAAACCAATATATCTCACCAATCCACATTAAACCTCTAAAACAACACAATCTCGTAAAATGTCCCAGGAGAAATTATATTTAAACATGTTTTCCTATTTAGACTTCCTATGCGCATCGACCTCCGTCCTTGGCACGCGTTCAAACGGCCTCTTAGATGATGCTGCGGCGCGTTTCGATTATTAAAAACACCCCGTGATAAAAGACTGACCTCCCGCCGCCATCCCTCTGCTCAGCGCGACCGCTGGAGAGGCCCTGCGGGTCACAGCAGCCCGGACGGCGCTTCTCAGCAGTAACCTTGCGGCCATGTCTTCTTCTTCCCCAAAAACTGCCAGAATCGGGTTGATGACGTCGAAGAGGCGTTTATGTAACCATCGCGTCGCGTGAGTTAGACGTCAGCAGCCTATGTATTCCATACCCTCTGTCTGTTGTGAAGTGAACGACGATGGATAGTGAACAGAAAAAGCTTTAATTACAAAAACGTTCCATTCTAATTGTTATTTTAGCCACAATTATTGTTCCAGATGTAAAATTCTAAAAAATAATTTGAGATTTCCTTAAAACAAGATCTTTAATGAGTTCTGTTTGTTCAGTTTGTATGTCAGTTACTGGATTAAAGGTAGGGTATGTGATTTTTCAAAAACGCTTTAGAAAACTGATTCGGGCTGAATAGCAAAACAAACTTGTAGCCAATCAGCAATAAGGGGCGTGTCTACTCGTGATGTGGAGGAGGGAGCTTTCAGTGCACAGGATGGACATTAGCGAGCCGAACGACAGAAAGATAGAGATGGCGGATAAAAAAACAAAAAGTCAAACGTCTGCAGAACGATAAGGCAAGAAGTAGGACCCGGTAAATATCGTATCAGCTTTCCAGCGCTGGAGAGAACTCAAGGAGCGGAGGCCTGCGATCGGACGCCGAGGTTGCTTTGTTTCTTCTCAGTAGGTGTGTCTACAACAGCTAAAGTCGGCCTACACTGGACGCGATCAAACGACCGTTGAAAACCATTTGAAATTTGTGTCAGCACGTCATAAATAGAACCCGGCAGCAGTTTTCTGTCGGGGATTTGTTGCGCCGTGCCGCTCTTGTCCGGTGTAGACACGGTGTAACATTTGTTTTGCTTTGTTTCACAGAACTAATTGCCTGGGTTGCGTGTGTATGTGTGGGGCGGAGCTATCAAATAGGGGCGAGACCCTTTTGGGGTAGGGGCGTGTTTGTTTGGTGATTTCAAATTTCAACATTGTCTACCAGAAATCACTTACTCTGTCTTTAAGTCAAATTATGAGTTTTGTTGTGATAACAAAAGAGATGACCATGATTACTTGTTGTTTGTGACATTTCATGTTTGGTAAGTTTTTGGTACACTTGATTTCAAGTGTCACTTGTTATTGTTAATTATGCATGTACGACTGAGTAAATATTAATTACTACATCTTACTATTGTTAGGGTTTACATTAGGTTTGGCGTAGTGTTACTTCCTTGCATGTGATTTTGCATAATTAATTGTTATTATAATAGAAAGTACTTGTAACATGTAACAAGGACACCTTAAAATAAAAAGTGCAACTCAAACGGTAGTTTACCATTAGGGATGCACGATATATCGGCCACCATATCGGTATCGGCCGATAAATGCTCATTTTTTCTGTTATCGGTATCGGCCTGATAAGAAAATTTGGCCGATATCTTAAAGCCGATAAATAATGCATTATTTCCTTCAGAGATACTTCAGATGCGCGCTGTTCGTTTGTAGCTTTTTGTGCAATTGTACGTTGTAATATTGTGTTTATTTGATGTATATCTGATTTATCTCATATAGAATGCGTTTGGTTAAGTTAAAAAGAGCGCTTCAGTTTACCGGTGATCGTCTTTAGCTCAGCGCACGCAGCTCAAACAGCAGTGCACAACATTAATAACTATGATTGGGAATGTCGTGTATATAACACTCTAATGAGAACATTATTATAATAAAACATTGTGCATTCTTTGGGTTTAGTTGCCGTGTTTCAGCGCGTTGCTATGGGAAGAGCGCATCCACAACAGGATCACACATTCTGACTATAGCACGCAATAACTGCGTTATTTTGTACATATATAAGTTGTAATATTGTTTATGTTGTATTAATATTAATCTTAGGATGCATTTCCTTGAGTTAAATAAGCTGCCAGCAAAACGCTTCAGTTTACTATGTTCATTCAGCTCTTCAGCTTCAGCACGTGCAGCTCAACGGCTGCTATTTAAAACAGTGGTATTAATTTGTTACTTTTTCAAAATCATCGATACATTATTAATAACAACAACCACTTGTATTTTTCTCTTATTATTTTCATCAACAATATGGTTTAGTAATTAAAATCATTTAATTATTGTCCGTGCAGAGGCTATTCTGTTTTATTGATCTGTGGCGCATTCATTTTGATTCTTTACACGTGTAATGATGTCCAGTGACTTGTTTGCATTATTTATGCATTATTTTATTTATTTGTAAGACTTTTTTATGACTAAATTTGGTAATGGGAGAGTAAAATTATTTTTAAAACGTATACTGTTGCTTATGTTGAAGTGTTTGGGATGTGGTTTTTAATGTGAGACTTTTTTTTTGTAATCAGGCTCTCAAAAAGTATTTGGATATAGATTTATCGGCCAACGTATCGGTTATCGGCTTTCAAAAAAAAAAGAATAATCGGTTATCGGTATCGGCCAAAATTTTCATATCGGTGCATCCCTAGTTACCATGGTAAATGTGTGTGAGGAAAGTAATTAATACGTTTTGGGTGAGAATGCATGTGTTTTCAGGATTCTAAGTATAGGAATATGGGAATATTTTCATTTATTACAATGCCGGAGTTTATTTTCTGTGTTTTGTTTGACTGGCATATTTGAATCAACATGAAAAGAACATAAAACTTTTATTGAACATTATTTGGATAAAGTAAGAAAGCAGATTTTCCAAGCACCCAGTAACATCATCAAAGCACACTAACGAACCACAATCATTTTGTCAAATGATATTGCATCTGACTGGTTACTGAAGACTTAAAGAAGCTCAACATAATTAGCAGGAAACAGTCCGTAGTGACCGTCAGGACTGTAACCTCTCCACCAGCCCTCATCTATCATCTCGATCCCTGTGATAATATCATCCGGGTCAAAGGTGATCTCTGTGTCATCCACTAAATGGGAAACAAAGAAGAAAATACAATGCATGAATTGATGCTTTTATTACCACATCTTCACTGTCTACTCAATTAGATAATATTTAGATTAATTCAACTTTTAAATATTTATATATGATTAATTTATGATAAAAATGAAATATCGTAGATAATACATTAGAATTAAACCACTCACAAGCTTGGTAGTCATATATTGCTCTTGCGCAGATGTTCTGGTTTTCGCCTGTCTCCTCTTCTTCACCAGCATGGGTTTGGAAAACCTACAAATAATACAATAATGGTATTTATGTGACACCAAAATCTACAGTACATAATATTTTATACCCTATTACCTAATACTATACCTATTACTACAGAAAAATATGCCCAAATAAGGTTTGGATGACATGACAAGGTACCAACCTGGTTAACGTTCTCATAGAGACTTTCATGTGAGGGGACGTCCGTGTAGATGTCGTTTACATCATAACTTTGCTGCTTCCCAGCATCAGGGCTCGATCCCTCCTCATCTGAATCTGCACACAGTAAATAAGATTTCAAGCATAAATATAACACTGACTGACGTTAATAAGCATTATAGAGAGAAAACATACTATCCCATTCATCTTCAGAACCCTCGGCTTGTTCAGATGCAAATGGATCATCAGAGAAGGGGTCTGAAAGACAGAAATAAAGCAGCTTATTACTTAACTGATATATAACGTCAAACCACAGAAACAAAAGGGATTGCTGCTTTTATTCACCTTCCTTTTCGACTGGGAAAGCAGTAGTTTCGCACACAGGAGAGACTGGAGCTGGTACATGTGAAACCGAGGCGGCTGCCGCAGGGCAAGCTGGAGGTAAGTGCTGAGACCTGCTTTCATTGGGAGGGTTTTCTGCACTTACTGCTTGCTGGGATAAAAATGGGCTTCTCAACTGACCTGAGGGAAAAGACATGAATTTCTGAATTTTGGGATAAAAGGCTTGGGACTGTGCGCATGTTTTATATATGAGGTTTGTTGGAAGTTGATGAATTGTTGTACAGGGGTTTTCTTTACCTGGTCGGGTGGCTGAAGAAGTTGTTGCACTGTTGGCCAAACTTCTCTCCTTCTGCATGAACAGCTCCCTGGGATTGATGGAACGCTGAGAGATGATTGATGCTGCCTCCTGAAAAAGGTAGAATATGCTATTTTTAATGTATTTTTATTTCTTACTTACTGTTCAACATACAATAGAGGAAAACACTAGGATTCCGGAAGTAAAATCCCATTTATTTTCTCCTTAAAGAACTTGTTTTTTAATGATAATGTGTAAATCCTCCAAGACATACCTGCCTTGAGCACCAATTGATTATATACACTACTGTTCAATTTTTTTTTTTTTTTTTGTGAAAGAAATTAATACTTTAATTCAGTAAGGATGTATTAAATTCATCAAAAGTGACAGTAAAGACATTTATAATTATTTCTATTTTAAATAAAAGCTGTTCTTTTTAACTTTCTATTCATCAAAAATCTGAAAAAGGTTATCGTGGTTTGAATGCACTAAAAAAAAAAACATGATTTGAATGTACTACAATAATATTTAGCAGCACAGCTGTTTAAATGTTTCTTGAGCAGCAAATCAGCATATTAGAATGATTTAGAATGAATAAATTACATTTTAGAAATATTAAAATCCATTATTTTAAATTGTATAATATTTCAGAATATTACTGTTTTTACTGTCCTTTCATTATATATTACACATAAATACCTTATAACATAAAACCATTTGCATAAAACCTAAAATATATTGTTTTTAACATACAACCGGTCACAATAAGTCAATATTTTTACATTAATAATTTTTAATTTTATTATATTTTATTACATAATTCACATTGCTTTGTGGAAAGTGTATTTCGTTTGATCATATAAAAATTGTCTCATATACTTTTAACTTTAACCCAGTGATTCATCTCTGAGGTTTTGTACGTGGCTTAGAACTCTATCCTAAAGATTGTTTTTTAATCTCTATGGAGAAAAACAATGGGAAATATACTTTGAGATCCAAGGACACTGTCAGTGTGGGTGCTCACTGTTGTGCTGTATTTATTTTGACTCATCAAAAGTGAACTCACATTGGCTTTCTGCACAGACTCAGATCGCAGTATTCCTGCTTTGACAGGAGACTGGTGTTCCTTCTGCTCTTTCCCCTGAACAACAAATGAGGCAATCAAGAGTGACTAACATGATATATTAAATATGATTTTATAATTTTCATATGTATTGAAGGAAAGTCATAATTTTACCCATTTTCTCTGCTCCTGTTCTTTATTCTCTGCCTCTTGTTTCTTTTCAAACTGCCTGTGAGACACCAAGTAAGACGTTATTAAACAGACACATATGGCCAAAGCAACTTTACAACTATATATAGTTCAAAAGTTTGAGGACAGTAAGAGATTTTTTTAATGTTTTTGAAAGAGCTCTCTTATGCTCAGTAAGGCTGCATTTATTTGATCAAGTACACTTTAAAATAACTGTTTTCTATTTCACTATAATTTTAAAATGTAGTTTATTCCTGTGACGCAAAGCTACATTTTCAGCATCATTACGCCAGTTTTCAGTGTCACATGATCTTTAAGAAATCATACTAATATGCTCAAGAAACATTGATTATTATCATCAATGTTGAAAACTTGTTGAAAATCATTTTTTGATGATTCACTGAAAGTTCAAAAGAACAGCATTATTTGAAAAACAAACCTTTTGTAACATTAAAAAGGTCTTTGCTGTCACTTTTGATCAAATCAATGTGTCCTAGCTGATTAAGAGTATAAATATATTTTCTGGTCCCAAACTTTTGAATGGTAGTGTATATACTGTTTTGATGATATGAATAGGACAGACACGAAATCACTCGCCTCTGTTGGTCGATCTCTTTCTCTTTCTCCCTCCGACTTCGTTCTCGTTCGTCTGCCTCTCGAGCATCCCATTCGTTCCGTTCTTTCTCCAGACGCTGCCTCTCCTCATTTGCCTTCCTGCGCTCCTCCTGCCGGCGAGTCTTTTCATCTTGCTGATAAAGGAGATGGAAGAGAACATGTCAAGACAACAAAGACCAGATGAGGAGATAAAAGCATTGTGTTTTGCCGTAGCAGTTCCTTACCTCAGCCTTAGCCCAGAAGTTGTCTCTGTCCGTACTTTGGATTTCATCTGAAGCACTGACCTTTTTATAAACAGCACCCTGTGGGAACAAAGACATTGGAATAGGAAGGCAAACATGCAGACATTCAAAGCCTCTATAAATATGAGGTATGGACATAATTCATCGCCTCACTCACCACACGTCCAGGAGGGTCACAATTATTGTTCTGCTTTGATTCTTTGTGGATGTTGTAGTTGACGCCCGAGCCCTTGGCCACCTTCTCCATGATGGCAGCAGGTTCAACATCATCATCTGATCGGGCGTTGATGGTCACATGGGCACCCTTTCATAAGATACACATTTAAAATGAGGAATTGGTTGTGAATGAAATTACTTGACCCTAATGTAACTACAAAATGAAAGCTGCATCTTACACTCACCCTCAGAAAATTGGCCATTGAATGAACGTGATTGGCACAAACACCCTTTCTAACATCCTTGACTCCCTCGCCAGTCTGAAACCAAATAATAGTATAAAGATGATTTGTAAAATATAAGTTGAGAGCGGGATAGTTCCATATGAATCAAGTGGTTTAATCCAAGTTATGCAAAGAGATACTGTCGCGTTATAGGTTTTATATGATCAAAACCTATTTTTTATGGTGCCTTTATGACCTTTCTGGATCTTTATTTTAGTTCCCTGGGATTTCAACCGAAGGGCAGAAACTATTCAGGTTTCTTTTAAATCTTAATTTGTGTTTTGAAGATTACCCAAAAGTCTGGAACATGAGGTTGACAGAATTTGTATTTTTTTTCACTTTACATAATAAAGTAGGCTAGTTCTCATCAGTACATTTGGTTTTGGACATTTTTGTCAGTTCGTACCCAGTTGATGAGCACAAACTTGGGA
This sequence comes from Sinocyclocheilus anophthalmus, assembly GCA_018155175.1. NCBI lineage: Eukaryota > Metazoa > Chordata > Actinopteri > Cypriniformes > Cyprinidae > Sinocyclocheilus > Sinocyclocheilus anophthalmus. The sequence goes on from JADLZN010002857.1 coordinate 169,849, forward strand.
ACTCCAGAGCTGGGGTCCAACACTTTACAGAAGGCGTACATGATTTTGCCGCTGTTCAGTTCCTCCACCATTTCTTCAAGCCCACCATCTAAAACACACAAGCGTTTGTAATTGTGAACTGCTGCTGACTCATCAAATAGGACAAAAAAGAATGGCATCACTCTTTTGGCACTCTTACCTGCATTCTTTAAGATCTTATTTGAAACAAATTCACTCACCTCCCTTCCCTGCAAACCGAATGTCATTACTGTTCCCTTCATAGGTGAACAACACCCTATAATCAACAAATACAGTTTATTTGTATGCAGGATCCTTCTGTTACAAAATGATTGAAGATTACAAAGACAACACAAGACAACAAACATCTATAACGTGCAAAATCATACACAGATTACACATTAAGCAACAAATAATTCCCTTTTGAGCACGAGAATTATGAGAAGCAATTTGCATGTTATGTTAAAGAGAAATACCTCATTTGAAGCTACATTATATAATTACGTTCAAATGTCTCAGTCTTAGAAAATATCATTCATTCATCCATTTTCGATAGCAGACTATGTTGTAGTATGATGATTTATGTAGCTATCTTACCAGTTTGTGGCCGTTCTCCCGTTCACCACATCATTATAAGCGTCTGTAAGCGCGGGTCCGTTTTTACTCAAGTTTACTGCCATAGTGGGTCATGAAACTTGCACAAACTTTTAATGGAGATATAATCATAACCCTGTCTTCCTCTTTCCGCGAACCGTCTTCTGCCGTTTAAAAAAAGCACCTGTCCCGTGAAATCTGGTTCAGCGAGTTTTGGGGGAATTGAAACGAGGAAGAGAGAGAACGTGCATTTTCCATGCAGTCAAATATCCCTTCAATATTTGTTAAGGAAACAAATATAGAAAACATGATATGTTGTTAGACGAAATATATTACGGAGAAAATGTTTCTGTCATTCTACCGATCAATATATTAGCATTGGGAATCATTTCAGCGAATCGGTTTGTTCGGACAGTTTTCATTGAATCAGTTCAAATGATTCACCAATACGTTTTAGTTAAAAGTATTGCACGCGCGCCATATTGTTTCATTGTTATTTATTTATTTGTGTGTGTCAAGTTGTGATATTGTTCGCCCATTAGCCTGTTCTTAACAGTATGAGCAGCAGTGTTGTTCAGACTTCACAGCTTTACCGTTAAAACCAAAAGGAATTCCGCAAAGAATCGTTTGGACTGAATCACTGTTCAAAAGAACCATTTGTTCGCGAATCGCAAGTTGGTAGCTATTATTGATCAGTCTAAGGGCGGGCCGTACGCCACACGGCGACTAGTTGGACTAGTAAAATAGCATTTTTTGCAAGCACTTTAAAGGCTAAACATAATGCAATGCTTCAGCCTTGCTTCAGAGTTTGTATAGACTGACAGAGCAAGAGAAAATGAACCATCTCTGAACTACAAGTGAAACATTCATTCAAGCTTCCTGCAAAAGTGAATTTAGTGCCCAAATGCAACATATTTTGCAAGTTATACTGTGCTGCATTCTGGAGAGATTCTGCATAGAAAAATGCTCTCTGATCTTGTCAGGTGATCTCCAAACTCATCAGGCAGTGTAGGAAAGATTTAGAGCTGTTGTCTAAGCAAATTGGGTGTCAATAATTGTGGCCAACGTGTATTAGATAAAAACATTCATTTCATAATGAGATTTTCCCCCAATTTCATTTGTTTTACTTCAATGAACAGTTAGGTTTCTGTGATTATTTTATTTTTTATAAAAGATCAAAAGGATTACAATGCAAATTTATTTTCACGTGCTTCTTTTTTGATACCTTAGGCCTACCAAAGGTGTCAAGTTTACATTACACTGTCAGCACTAATACTGGCTTAGCTCGCTGGTTATATGATATTAAAAGAAATAAGTGAAAAAAGTTAGATTTTTACAAAAGTCGATACCATTGAGGTGAATGTTAAATTTATCAGTAATAAATATTTGAGAAATTGTTGTTGAGTGATAGTCAATGTAAAAAGAGCAAATGGGTGAAGCAGATGAAAACAAAACAAGTGAAAAGTGTTGAAAAGACACATGATTCAGTTCCGTAGTGTGTTGTGTTCCAGTACTCATGAACCAGTGATCTTGAGTTTGTCAGATGTACAGTGCTGTCTGTTCATTCTTGTTTATGAGTGTCTTTCCTCTTCTGCTCTGCAGCATCTGCTCGTGGATTACTGTGGAGATCTGCTGACATTGCTGAGTAAGTCTGGTGATCATATCCCGGAGGACAGGTTCACTTCTGCCTGGCTGGGATGATAGCTGGAGATTCAGTCCACAGACTCGGTTATGTGCACAGGTATCTGTACTAACACTGATCACCTGCTGTATTTGGGATGTTCACCTAAACATGGAAATCTTGACAGAATGTTTTTTTTTTGGAGAATGATTTCTTTAATGTCATCAGAGAATGGTTTTATCCAAAAAGTTCTCTATTAGTAAAGTGTCAATGGAAAATGTTAGAATTTTTTACGAGGTGCAACTTAAAACAAAACAAGCAAAAATATATAGTTTGGTCAGTATAAAAGTAATTGAAGTCTATGGAAAGTCTCCACAATTCACAGAAACCTAATGTGTGTGTGTGTGTGTGTGTGTTCTACTCACTGGTGTGCATACACTTTGATGGGTCAAAGTCAAAGCACAAATTGTATGGGTTACCATACTTGGCCACATGTTACGTCACTTTCGCTGTCACTTTCACTTAAAAAAATATATTTCTGTTATGACAACTCTCGGAGGGATTGGCATGGTAATATACATGACAATGTTAATATATTTGGTCTTGGCGGAATAGATCTGCTATGCTGCTGCTGCGGCAGAGCAAGTAACGAGACTTGCTACTGCAAATACATCCACAACATACTGCTGTGAGCATGTAAGAAATATTGCTGCTGCAAATATAACATACAGTGGGTACGGAAAGTATTCAGACCCCCTTAAATTTTTCACTCTTTGTTATATTGCAGCCATTTGCTAAAATCATTTAAGTTAAGTTTTTTCCCTCATTAATGTACACACAACACCCCATATAGACAGAAAAACACAGAATTCTTGACATTTTTGCAAATTTATTAAAAAAAAAACGGAAAATATCACATGTCCTAGTATTCAGACCCTTTGCCAGTATTAGTAGAAGCACCCTTTTGATCTAATACAGTCATGAGTCTTTTTTGGGAAAGATGCAACAAGTTTTTTCACACCTGGATTTGGGGATTCTCTGCCATTCCTCCTTGCAGATCCTTCCAGTTCTGTTAGGTTGGATGGTAAACGTTGGTGGTCAGCCATTTTTAGGTTTCTCCAGAGATGCTCAATTGGGTTTATTCAGGGCTCTGGCTGGGCCGTTCAAGAACAGTCACAGATTTGTTGTGAAGCCACTCCTTCATTATTTTAGCGGTGTGCTTAGGGTTATTGTCTTTTTGGAAGGTAAACCTTCGGCCCAGTCCGAGGTCCTGAGCACTCTGGAGAAGGTTTTCGTCCATGATATCCCTGTACTTGGCCGCATTCATCTTTCCCTCGATTGCACCAGTCGTCCTGTCCCTGCAGCTGAAAAACACCCCCACAGCATGATGATGCTGCCACCACCATGCTTCACTGTTTGGACTGTATTGGACAGGTGATGAGCAGTGCCTGGTTTTCTCAATCATACCGCTTAGAATTAAGGCCAAAAGGTTCTATCTTGGTCTCATCAGACCACAGAATCTTATTTCTCACCATCTTGGAGTCCCCTGCGGGCTTTGATGTGTCTTGCACTGAGGAGAGGCTTCCGTTGGGCCGCTCTGCCATAAAGCCCCGACTGTGGAGGGCTGCAGTGATGGTTGACTTTCTACAATTTTCTCCCATCTCCCGACTGCATCTCTTGGAGCTCAGCCACAGTGATCTTTGGTTTCTTCTTTACCTCTCTCACCAAGGCTCTTCTCCCCCGATAGCTCATTTCGGCCGGACGGCCAGCTTAGGAAGGGTTCTGGTCGTCCCAAACTTCTTCCATTTAAGGATTATGGAGGCCACTGTGCTCTTAGGCACCTTAAGTGCAGCAGACATTTTTTTTGTAATCTTGGCCAGATCTGTGCCTTGCCACACTTCTGTCTCTGAGCTCTTCAGGCAGTTCCTTTGACCTCATACTTCTCATTTGCTCTGACGCACTGGAGCTGTACGGTACATTTATAGACAGGTGGTGGCTTTCCTAATCAATCCCATCAGTATACATCAAACACAGCGGACTCAAATGAAGGTGTCTGAACCATCTCAAGGATGATCAGAAGAATGGACAGCACCTGAGTTAAATATATGAGTGTAACAGCAAAGGGTCTGAATACTTAGGAACATGTGATATTTTCAGGTTTCTTTTTTAATAAATCTGCAAAAATGTCAACAATTCTGTTTTTCTGCCAATATGGGGTGCTGTGTGTACATTAATGCGGAAAAAAATTAACTTAAATGATTTTAGCAATGGCTTCCATATTGGTTAGAGTGAAAATTTTAAGGGGGTCTGAATACTTTCCGTACCCACTGTACATGAAATAACCCCCATATAACATACATGAATCACCTCGTAGCAGATCTATAGAGGTGGAGCTGGGGAAGGTGGAGGTTTCTGAAGCATGTTGCAACTGCTACAGCAAGCACTAGTCGAGTATTTTAATGTTGAGCAGCAAGTTCATTGGCTACAGATACAGGAGAGAACCAATCGGCTGTGCTATGTGATATTGATGTCATTAGGTCAGATTGAGTTAGTCCTATCGGACTGCGCCATCTAGAGTTTCATGCCAGAACTTTGTATTAAAAGCACAAATCAACACATTCTTACCTGTGAAAGTTTATTCAGTTTCTTCAGAAATTTATTTTTGGTGATTTTTACAACCAGATGCTGCACAATGTTGTGGCATCTTGTGATATTGTGAGAGATGTCACGTTGACCGTTCCAAGATGGCGGATGAATTGACGTGTCTGGAGTGGTTGAATGTGGCAACTACCTATCATATCTATGGGGACAAAGGCATCCGGCTATCGCTGTAACTGAATAAAAAGAAGTTAAATTGCTTTAAGTGATCAAACAAGAAGACAGCAAACACACAACTGCGACAATATATGGTTTATCTGTTTTGTTCTCATAGCCCCATCGTCGTGTATTTCCATAATAATACTAGTTATCCTATATACGTGGAAATAGTTCAGAGCAAAAGCCTCTAAGTGCCATCTGAAATTTTCATCTAAAATTAGCATTTTTTTATCAGACTGTTTAGGTTCAGTAGTTTTACTTTAATGACAAGAAGGGTCCTTTCTATGCCACTCTGAAATAAAAAATTCAAATATCTTGAGGAAGTCTAGATTAAATGCTCATTTAGATAAAATGTTCACGTGATTGCACTTAGAGGCTTTTGTAATCCTGAACTCTTCATATTATATACCACACCACTTATTTAGAAAAAAAAATACATATATATGTATGTATTCTTATGGCGTCAACGTATGTCGATATAGATATATATATACTTATATATATGACATTTTATTTGTTTGTTTTGTTTGTTTTTTTTAAATATGATTCCATGTATCTGAACACATACATTTGATGTCCTCGGAGCTAGCCTGGATATTCCCCGAAAACGTGCCCCTGACATGCATTATATAATAATCTTCCTGTCTCCAGTTGTACAGATGCCAGATTTCAAATATTCCATAAATCAAAAACAATTCAAGAGTTTTTCCCAGCATTCCCAGACTGAAGCTGCAAATGCTTTAAAAAATACATTATTATTGTACCTTTTTATTTGTTTTAACAACCTGAATCTATTCTATTCTTTTCTATTATATTCTATTCTGTTCTGTTCTGTTCTATTCATGTCACTCAGGACTAAAACAATAGCTGCAGTTATTAGACTGACCACACGATGTCGCTGTTCTGATGATTTTTGCCCCTCGTGCTGTAAGACTTATTATGCAATGGTCAACTTATTATAAGAAAATGGAGAAAAAAAATGAATAGCTTGTAAAGGGACAAATCTTAAGAGCCCATATTATAAAAAGAAATTTGAGGGAAGCACATGTTTTGCCCATGTGGTCTCCAAATCTATATTATTTTACACCACATTTGAAACAAGTGAACTCAGCACTTCAGTCTTCTTAAAGGATTCAAGACAGAGTATAGGCCTACCTCACAATTCCAACTGCACTAATTAATCTGCCAGAGAGAATCATATGCATGCAATTAAATCCTGCTATTTTCTGTGACCGCATGTGCAGTTTGAGCCAAGACCATGAATGAATTAATCACAGATTTTCTCACACGAAGGCACAAACCAGATGATTGGCAGTGCTGAGTTCGATGTGAACGGCTAACCTGCGCCTCTCAGCGTACAGAGAGAGTTTCTTTCAATAGCAGATTCCTATTTACGTGATTTGAGTAACACACTTTTTTTTCCACATAGCGTTCACGGGTATTGTTATAACCCCTCCTGCGCCCGACTGTTCGTGATATGGCACTGCCAATGCCTTTTGGCCAGATTTCAACTCCTGCTGTCAGCTCCAGAGTCTTTGTCTCTGGCTAAGATGACCCAGTTTCAAAAATGCCTCGAGGTGTCGTGTTGAACAGAAGAGGGCACCCGGCTGTCAGGTGAGTGTGTGTGTGTTCTTGTGCTGTGTGTCGTTTGAGGTGTGCGACTTAAGCCGCCGCTGTTGACAGGCCTTCAGGATAAGACGAGGGTGCATCTGCTCCCTGAGCCCTCTCACACACAGCAGACAATGAGGTGCGTTACGAGCGTAATGCGGAGTGGGAGGCCGCCCCTCGGAGGGCCCACATGACGTGGACGCCGAAATTGGCCGAGCCACGCGCCCCCCACGCGCTCTATTGCCGAGTCATGGCTTAGAGTCATACGGACCTGCTCAAGGTTTGAGTTTACGATCAACCCCCAGTCTTTTCTCTTTCTCTTTCTCTTTCACTCTCTCTCCACACACACACACTCAGCTACTTACTAAGCCTGATAGTGCCTCATAGATCTCTGCGATTCTCTCTTGGGCCAATCCCTGATAATATCAAATGATATTGCCCCTGTACCTAGGAAACTGTCACTTTCGTCGCCTTTTCATCTTGAGCTCACAGGCTCAATATTTCGATGTGCCATTGCTGATTATTGCTCGCAGCTTTAACCCGCAATACTGGCATGCTGCGCTAATGAGATCGACCCAAATGCTTTGCCAGAGCCTTGATCTCACAAATTATTAAAGCATTGTGAGATTTCGCTCCATGCAAAGCCATTGTGAGATTCTGCCTCTGCAAAGCAGTTTGAATTCATGCGCGCACCAGTATTCGTGTTAAACTGAACATGATTCTTAGCCCGTAGCATGGTGCATATTTAATAACATGATAAAATAGCTTTACTGCCTGTACTTTACAAACCATCTCATGAATAAACTAATTCCATAGTTCAATATTTCTCCAAAATAAATATTTGCTGTGTAATGTTAAGTTTATAAATTATATTAGATTAAAGTATATATATACACATAACTGTGGATTTTTTAAAGGTAGTGAGCAAATAAAGCATTTATTTTGAGGTGGTACTTGCTGTTCCTTGTATAATAATCGTGCAAATTTTCTAGCAATTTATGAGCTGACAATGTTTATTCTTTTCTATATATATAGTATATATTTTTTTTAATCTAGATATTAAATATAATATATGCCCTATATATATATATTATAATAAGGATATTTTATATATATAATGTTTTATATTTTCTTTCTTTTTTGTGTCTATATATGAAATTGCTTGTGTTTTTTTTTTTTTTTGTTTTGTTTTTTTTACAATTTCTTACAAAATACTTTTGTAAATTATATCAATCTAACTTTTTTGTTTGCTTTAATAAAATGCAACTATTATATAATTATATTGGCGTCCCTAAACATATACTATATTTAGGGGCCTGTATCACCACATTTTCACCTCAAAATGAAAAGAAAAATAAATATAGGAAACTAGTATAAAATTATGCCACTGAACAATGCTATTGAATCAAAAACTATTTTTTAAGTAAATTCTGCTGTTTTGATGAAATTTTCTTGAATATCGCTCCTCCTGTCTTGACTTGTTTTGCCCTTATAACCTTTTTGGGGGGATTTTCTAAATTAGGACTTGCATTATCTGCTGTGCAAACACAGCTTTGCGGTCCATTTCCTCCAGACTGGTTTAAGACTGTGAGTCAACATTAGCAGTCAACTGGTGAATCGTATAACATACAACTGAGAAAGAAGCTTACTTGAAACTTTTAAAAGGTTTTTCAATTACTTTGTCACATTTTTCCCACTTCTAGTCTTGCATATTGTCAGACTGGCTCTTTTGGGACTTTTAGTTGGAATTTTCACCGGCAGGTCGCTGTACGCATACAACAGCCTCATGGCCTGGGGGCTTTTTTTGTTTAACGTGTGATTGTTTGTGCCCGTTTCCCACTCAAACGGTTAGAATAAATAATCGGGCACCCCCTCTCACTGTTTACTTCTCCCACACAGTCCCATTAGCATCTGATTTGATACACATCATGTTAGTAAATGAATGGCAAGCTAGTGAGTCCCCCCCTGCCAGGCCAATCGATGAAATGCTCCTCAGGTGCAAACATCTCTCCAGGGCCTCTAATCAAACCCCCAACCTCACCGAACCTCCTTATCAGAGCCATCCTTAATTAAGAGCCATTAACATTCTTTCTCACACCTTCCTTTCAGCCGAGCGGCCCGGCGGGTTCCAGACCCCTTGCTGTCAGGCTTGAATGAGCTATGCCGCACACATTATTCAAACAGAGCAGCGCCCCCCAGCGAACGCGCAGCATGCTGGCCCTGAGCTGGATGGTGCCAGACCCCCGTCCCGCCTGCACATGCAGCCCAAACACAACGAGAGAGGCGCTTTATTGTGTACATTGTGGCCATGTAATGTTTATTAATGCTTCGGCCATGTAAACCTTTGTTTATCGTGCCAGTAAAGCCTCTCGCATTATTGCATTTTGACAGATGACGAAGGCCAGCGGTAATGAGTGTCCATTGCTCCGGGACAGCTGCTAGCGCTTCACAGCACAATACAGCTGGTCTGCTCTAATTACCTCGGCCGTGAGCTGGTCATCTGAGAAAAATGTAAACCATTCAGAAGGAAACAGTGAGACGGCTTCAGAGTGAGTTATTGATAATGTGGCGTGTAGCACTTCATTCTGGAGTTCACGCTGCTTCCTGCACATAAATTAATTTGGACTCAAGTGCACAGCGTGCGTTTGCATGGAGCATGTAACCTGGCCATCATTATAATTGATCGTGCACACAGGGCCATTTCTGATAGACAAATAATATAATTGTTTGTAATTTTAACGGAAATGAATGTAAAAATGCATCAGTGAGTTGGCTAATTCACAATATACAGTCAATTGAATATATTATATTTAACAAGACAGCAATTTATCATGCTAAAAATGCTTAAATAAATAGATATATATATATTTATAAATACATAAATATATATATGATATGTTACTAATATGTTTAATATATATATAATAAGCCGTACTGTGCTCGCGGAGAATCAAAAATGCTATTAAATTGTTTTTTTATTTATGTTGAAAACCTATATTGCATTTAAAGGGTTAGTTCACCAAAAAATGCAGAAATATCGTCATTAAGATCACCCTCATGATAGTTGCAAACCCGAGTTCCCCCCGCCTAAATTGTTAAGACCTTCGTTCATTTTCGGAACACAATTTAAGATATTCTTGATGGAATCTGAGAGCTGTCTGACCCTCCCATAGACACCAATGCAACTGAAATGATCTCCCAAGACCTCCAGAACGTCAGCAAGAGATACTGTAAAATGAAATCCATGTGACATCAGTGGTTCAACCTCAATTATACGAATCTACGAGAATACTTTTGTGCGCAAAAGAAAAAAAAACTGACTTTATTCAACAATTCGTCTCCTCCGCATCACCCTGGTGCCATTTTGGAGAATATCCGCTGGACGTAAACAACGTATGCTGTTCTGTGTCAGCTGCAATGTGAATATAACGCTTAGTAGTTTTGGTTCCACTAGCAGATTTATTGCTGAGCTTCTTATGATTTGTCTGTAATCAGACAGACTCAGAGGTCAGTCAGGAGGCCATTAGCTGTGACTGTATCACAGTTTTGATGTGCACTCCTGAGGTGTAAACTTCACCTCGATTCGCTTTGACACATTTCACAGGGGACTTTTACAACCTGTGGGTTGCGGTGATCTAAACGACATTGTTTGCTTTGACTGTGGTTGGCGCAGCCCCTACAGCGTTTAATGGTTTATTTGGTGTGCTGAGAAGAGGCTTTTTTGTCAGGGTGACTGCTTTTTTATGGTGAGAGTTTGGCTATAAGAGGTACCTCATTTACCTATCCACACTAGGCCTGAGCGGTTTTTTTTGTTTTGCCCAAAACAGAAAACACACACTGATGCGCAAACGTAAGCCAAACACCTCAGATAACACCTCTGCTGTCCACATGTCCTACACTGAACACCCTGTTCATTTTGATGGCGATCTGACAAAAAATGCCGATTCTGAATAAATTGTTAGAAATTGTAATGGCCGAAATAACTGCTAAAAGTAGCTACGAGTAAGTTGCGTTATGCATTATTTTAAGTGTAACAATTAAAATCTACCTCTCGGTATTTACTAGTTTTTAAACAACTTTTATGCATACCTGATAATTATAAGTTTGATTTATTTAAATTTATATTTTAGATTTAAAAATTAATAGAAAAAATTATATAATATTTTATTCATATATATACATGCCATGTAATAATACTACATTTTTTTAGCTTTACATTTTATACATAAAAACCCATGACTCTGCTTATACGATGTTGTGCTTTATATGGTGGTATATGCATGATATATTTTAAGGGTACAGGATTATTATTTTAAATTTTCTTCTTTTTTTACAGAGAATGTCTGGCAACCACAGACCTAGCTCATGTACGTTTTTTTAAGGGACAGTTTTTTCTTAGAGGTAGCACATTTATTTATTTAATTTAATAGATAGATAGAATCAGATAGACTAGCATGATAGATAGATTAAGTAGATAGCATAGAATAGATAGGATTTTGATAGAATAGATAGATAAGATAAATATAGAAATATATATAATATATAGTATATATAGTAATATATATAGATACAGTGAGCGTACTGCGGAATCAAGTATTCAGACCCACCCACAACACCTTAAATTTTCCACTCTTTGTTATAGGCAGCCATTGCCTAAAATCATTATAAAAGTTAATTCTTTTTTTCCTCATGAATGTACGCACAGCACCCCATATTGACAGAAAAACACAGAATTGTTGACATTTTTGCAGATTTATAAAAAAGAAAAACTGAAATATCACAATGTCCTAAGTATTCAGACCCTTTGCTCAGTATTTAGTTGAAGCACCCTTTTGATCTAATACAGCCATGAGAATCTTTTGGGAAAGATGCAACAAGTTTTCACACCTGGATTTGGGGATCCTCTGCATTCCTCCTTGCAGATCCTCTCCAGTTCTGTCAGGTTGGATGGTTAACGTTGGTGGACAGCCATTTTTAGGTCTCTACAGAGATGCTCAATTGGGTTTAAGTCAGGGCTCTGGCTGGCCATTCAAGAACAGTCACAGAGTTTTTGTGAAGCCACTCCTTCGTTATTTTTAGCTGTGTGCTTAGGGTCATTGTCTTGTTGTAAACCTTCGGCCCAGTCTGAGGTCTGAGCACTCTGGAGAAGGTTTTCATCAAGGATATCCCTGTACTTGGCCGCATTCATATTTCCCTCGATTGCAACCAGTCGTCCTGTCCCTGCAGCTGGAAAAACACCCCACACATGATGCTGCCACCACCATGCTTCACTGTGGGGACTGTATTGGACAGGTGATGAGCAGTGCCAGGTTTTCTCCACACATACCGCTTAGAATTAAGGACAAAAAGTTCTATCTTGGTCTCATCAGACCAGAGAATCTTATTTCTCACCATTCTGGAGTCCTTCAGGTGTTTTTTAGCAAACTTGCACTAAGGAGAGGCTTCCGTCAGGCCACTCTACCATAAAGCCCCGACTGGTGGAGGGCGGCAGTGATGGTTGACTTTCTACAACTTTCTCCCATCTCCCGACTGCATATCTGGAGCTCAGCCACAGTGATCTTTAAGTTCTTCTTTACCTCTCTCACCAAGGCTCTTCTCCCCCGATATCTCAGTTTGGCCGGACGGCCAGCTCTGTGAAGGGTTCTGGTCGTCCCAAACGTCGTCCATTTAAGGATTATGGAGGCCACTGTGCTCTTAGGACCTTAAGTGCAGCAGAAATTTTTTTAACCTTGGCCAGGTCTGTGCCTTGCCACAATTCTGTCTCAAAGCTTTTCAGGCAGTTCCTTTGACCTCATAAATCTCATTTGCTCTGACATGCACTGTGAGCTTTAAGGTCTTACATAGACAGGTGTGTGGCTTTCCTATTCAAGTCCAATCAGTATAATCAAACACAGTTGGACTCAAACGAAGGTGTAGAACCATCTCAAGGATGAACAGAAGAAATGGACAGCACCTGAGTTAAATATATGAGTGGCACAGCAAAGGGTCTGAATACTTAGGACCAAGTGATATTTCAGGTTTTCTTTTTTAATAAATCTGCAAAAATGTCAAAATTCTGTGTTTTTCTGAATATGGGGTGCTGTGTGTACATTAAAAATTAACTTAAATGATTTTAGCAAAATGGCTGCAATATAAAGTGAAAAATTTAAGGGGGTCTGAAAACTTTCCGTACCCACTGTATATATATTAGATATATATATATCTACTTATATATATAGAAGCAAGTTGTAATGTTATAATAGGTATTTAGCATATTAATTGGCATGAGATATATTTTTGTTTAAATTTGTAAATAAAAAAAAGCCTATTCTGTAGGCGATTGATTATCATGGTTAGCAGTACTGATTTTTTTTTTTTTTTTTTTTTTTTTTTTTTTCTGTAAAGTTTTTACATTGTCTCTGTATTTTTTACAGAGAATTTCCGGCAACCACACTGAAATTTGGTGTAGAATTTACTTTTTTGACTTACAAACTGCTAGTCAGTTTTTAAAATATTAAGAAAGAAAAAAACAAGTAACACATTGAATTAAATCTGAAATTTTGAAGTAGAAATACTGAAGTAGTATTTTCTTGTAAAATGTACTCCAATCTTTGTTTTATTTACTGCAGAATATATATATTTTTTTACAGTGATCAGACATCTTCCTCTTAATATTCATTAGATGTTTTTACAAAATTAATATTTACCTTATTATATACGATAATGATTAATAACTTTTGAATGAATTTTATTAATACTTGAGAATGCGTCAAATATAAAATTCAATTATATTCAACAAATAGTATTAATAGTTACTTCAGATTCTTTTCATTGTAAAAGGTAATAATGCAGTCATATTTCAGACTTCGAAATGAAAAGGTCTGACTCATAATTGTGGTGTAATGTGGTTTTGGTTAGTGATTATTGTCCAGAGGGACATTCTTTCCTGGTCTCAGAGGGCATAATCTAATGTGGGGATAAATCAAATCAAGCCTGAAGTGTGCTGGTGGTCAGACCTCTCGTCCATTGTTGGACTGACCCATTGATTCCCCAGGGAGCTCAACATGGTGGCAATTAGTCTGAACCCTTCCCCTCCCATCCATTAGTCAGTCCAAACAGCATCCAGCTCACCAGGACTCCTCCGCTCCCTTAATCATTAGCCTCTGGTTCAAACAGAAATCAAAGTCAGATACACTTCCATTAGACAAGCCTGTTTAGAGGCCTAAATCCACTTTACAGTGTTTCTGGATAGCGTTTGTTCCTTTACGCCATCGTGAGGAACCCACATGATGTGTGGCTTTCTTCAGGAGATCTGACACAACAAGTGGCCGGCGCTATCCAAACAGGTTTATCTCACAGCAGCTTCGGCAGGCTCTCTCCAGCTGTTTGAAATACTGTGACACATCCTTCTGCCTCACCCCTTCTCTCGGTTTCCTTGAGGAACAAAAGAGGGATTTCCTTTTGGACTGATATATGGCGTGGCTGGAGTGAAACGGCGAGAGTTATAAAGGGAGATAGAATGTGTTTGCTCTATATGCTTGTCTCATCACATTAGCCCGCTGACAGACAAAACGAGACCCAACGACTTCGATTTTTATGCCCTTCGATCATCAGGGTGGATTACTTACAAATTGTGGTCTGTTACTGATTACAGATTACATGATGAAAATTGTAGTTAATAAAGTAATCTAGGTTACTCATTTTCTGACTACTTTTTAGATTACTTTTAGGGTGCTTTCACATTTGGTTCGCTTGCCTGGTCCGAACTCCGAACCCAAGTTCGATTGGCCCCCCTCCCCCCTCAAAAGTGGGCGGAGGCGGCTGTTGCCATCTTGGCAGCGCGTCACCTCGCGTCACCTCGCGTCACTCCCGGATAATCGAAAATGGGCAAAGAGGTGGGAGCAGGTTGCTGAAGCCACGCCCACCTAGCTCGATGGTGGTGACAGCAGAATATAATTTTTACCATTGTGTGAATAATATGTAATTTAATCTAATTGGAATCTCATTACATAATTCAGATTACCGGTACATGTAATCCGGCATTGATTGGATGAGTTCATTCAATTCGTAATCTAATTGTGTGATTCAATCTCATATCCCAAAATCCTGGATGAATGAAAAGCTTTGTGAACGGTTTAGGTTTTCCTTGTTCATTGCCGGTCTGAAGGCGCAATGGAAGAGCTGAATACACACACAAAAAGAGCCCACGAAGCTTGTGGGGCCCCTTGGCCCCATCCTCCCCCAAACTCAGGCGTCCCGACCAACTGCTACAGTCCACATAATTCCAATCCGGTTTTCACTTCCTGTTTGCGAGGGGTGGGTAGTCATCAAACAGACACTGGCTTCTACACTAACAGACTCATAAATATTGTCCTGGGAACTGATGCCTGTAAATATTTTGCTAGATAGATGCCATTTATTATTATTAATATTTGCCCGCCATCAGTTACTAAGGCTCACATGTCAACTGCAGAGATGCTAATAGAATAAAATAAATATGTGTGTTGGAGTCTGTCTTGGAGAAAGTTAGTGAATAGTTTCAGATTGGTTACATGTTTACGGAGATATAATTACAGCTACAGGAATGACCAGCAAGAACCATCCAGTCCAATCACTTTAAAAAAATGTTTGTAACTAGTTTCAAATTGATTGCAGTAAATAAACACATTTGTGGCAGATGGATAATGTATATATTCTATTTTACTGATCCATTTTACTCTCTGTATCAAAATGCACAAACATCATTATAAACCAAACACAGCAGTGAAGTTTGTTTGAGTCGTCTTTCTGCTAGTGCCACAAGTTTAACCCATTGGAACGTAAGGTCAGCAAATGGAGAGGAAGGGATATGACTATAACCTCCGCTGGGATAAACGGGGAAATAGAGGGTTTGTATTTATATACAATGGGCACTCAGCAGCTGCTGCATGCTGGGACTGAGAGCTTTCACCACCGCGTGGGGTTAAAGGTTAATAGCCTCTTGGAGTTACATGCATAGAGCACGGGTGAGAGGTCACAATAGGGAGATGAAGACAAGAGGTCACAATAGGGAGATGAAGACAAACAGGTCCAAAGTTTCACTAAATTCAGATAGTTTAAGTTAGAAAGGAATAACCTGTGCTTTAATATGCATTTTAGGTGTGTGCAATATGGTTTTTATTATCTTACAACCAGTGCTGTCTGGTAACTGTAATCTGATTATAAGTGTTTTAAAATGGAATTGAATCTAACTGATTATGTATTCCAAATTACATGTAATCAGTTACTTCTTACGACACAATTTAGTTGTGCTGACTTTAAAGATCTTTAATGATCTTTAAAGATGCAATAAAGATGCAGATATGATCACAGTTATGCTGAACATAAACTAACATACTTTAGCTGTGACTCTTCCATGTGTAACTCTGATTAGTTGTACGCCTAAAGCAAGATGTTATGGCTTTAGACTCATATCTCCTATAGCTCAGTTAAGTTTTCATTTCCTGATATCAACTATAAAAATGTGTGCAGTATAGAAACTGCAAAAGAAATACTAATGGCGCCACTGCGTAAGCTGATCTTAAAATAATTTATTAGTCAATGAACAGTAATTAGTCAAGATCAGCTGCGTACAAGCTGCATAAAATGGCTAATTTTAGTTTAATGGTCACATATATTAAAGCTATTGAAAACTGGGCTGTGCCGAGCTAATTATTCAATCTAATTGCAGCCATGTCATGTCAACAAATAAGTCGCTCTTTGCAATACACCCTTCCTTACTCAGATTGAGAGATTGGTATCGCTATCGGTGCCTGCCGTAATTAGCACCTTCCTTTTCGTGGATCATGAATGAGTCTACGATAAAGGCTTTGTCTTATATTTGTTTAAAGGAACCTCATTTTTTTGGCTCTTCCTTCTGTTTTTAGTCATCAACGAGTGAAACCACAATGATTTATAAAATGTTCCATCAATCTTTGTCTTTAGCAGCTGGCTTCGAGTCAAGGTTAATGTCACTGCCTGTTTTGGTATGTGGTTATCCTCCCTATTTGGATGCACTTTTTGTGACAGCGAGCGAATTACTCAATGTAACATTCCAGATGTGAGTTTTGTCAAAATTTCCATATGCCTGTATGCTTCCAGTGCCTAAAACTCACACTGATCTGACACTTTGACTCTCAAGATATACGACCGTTGAGAAATTAGCACAACAGACGCTGTAGAAAATAATTAATCATTGCTGCCAAACTGCATGATGCCTGTAGCTACAAAAATGCAAAGATTTAGCATTGATTCTGGGATTCTGTGTTGTGAAGGGGGATGTTTGGTGTTGCAGCTTTTTCTAATCTGTAAATTCTCATTGAAATGCTCAATAGGCTCTTGAAACTCATGGACCTCTTGGACAAAAAATATAAGTAAGTCAGAAGAAAGATTTTCACAGTATTCAATTGGACATAATTCATAAAGTTCTACTTATTTTATGCCCCCTTGCATGTTTGTATATTGAAGCTGTGACAAAAAAAAAATGTAGCGACAGATATTTTCGTCCGTATTATGACGTACATCTGAGTGTAACTGATCATGGAAAAAGAAGAACGTTGGGTGGGGCTTTGGTTCTGTGTAATGATCAGTGATTGGATGTTGAGATGTGGGCGTGGCACACAACAGTAGAAGCAGGTGAACATAAGCATACAGGGGTGGGGTCTAAGCAGACAAAATTATTGAAGAAATCCATGATCAAACATGTTTAAAAAAAACACATGATTAAAAACAAGTACATGCATTGATTAATTGTTGATAATAAGGTCTTCAAAATGTATATAGAAAATAGAGTTGGGAATTATCACTTTCAGGCTTGACTATTTAATCAAATGTGCTAATGTTATTAGCCAGTGATGTAACTATAATCTAAGCTCTATTTAACCAGTTTTACCATGTTTAAATTAGAGTTCTGTGGCTTACACATAAGTAAGAATTAGGAAATATGGCACTTGTCAAGCCAGGTGCTTTAATTTCATTCCACACTGAAAAAAAAATTACAAAACTACAGATTATACTCAAATAAATGATTCATTGGATAAGTGTGAGTAAGCGCTTGACTTGTGGTCCAATGTAGATGAGGTCTTACAGTAGTTTAAAAGTTACCTATATTTAGAAGGTATATGCAGTAGTGTAAATATATCATCTATTTTTAAAGTAGTGTAACTGTTACATTGAATTCATTGATTACTTTTCTAAATTTAAAATGTCTTATTTTTTTTCAAAATTTTTTAATCTGCTTAATCGTATGAAAACATTTAAGGCGCAGCAGCGGTCTATGGTACAGTAGCAACTCAACACGATATAGGAGTTAGCGGTATAGTGCCTGAAACATAGGGAATGGTGTCTCAATAGCAATTTGGGATATGAATCATCAGTATTCTGTCCCGAAGTCGTGAAAAATATTCAGATGTAACCACCCTTCTGCCCAATCATTAAACAGTTTCAAAATAAGATAATATTTAATTCCACATTTTTTCTCAGTAACAGATTACAGTTACATTTATTTTGTAATTAAATTATGTAAGTCCGTTACATGTAACTAGTTACTCCCCAACACTGTTTGTGATCTACACAACACAATTAAGTTTCTCTTTTAAACTGATTTTATGCCGATTTCAATAATGATGATCTACTAAAATGCTGATTGTGAGTGGAATGTGAAACAGTCGCGTACTTGAATATTATTTATTGACTGTTGACCATACATTGAAACTGCAATTACAGCAGTATGCATGTTGCAATGCGGCGCGTGAGTAAAAATATTGAAATAAAGTATTATTTTTATGCTTTTGAGCATAATGATAAAGGGTGAGACTTGATAGTGTTCAATTATGTTGGGTGAAACATTTCAGTGCACAGCATTTTGCAGATTTTCCAATAAAATGTGTGGAAAAAAATGTTGCCCCGAAAACACTTCACTGACTGCCTAATTCGATGCATGATATTTCCCTGTTACTCGAGAGACTGTCAAAATACATTAACCCCAGGAATATGAAAATCTCCTGGCCAAAACAGGGAACATATGGAACCTATGACGCCTGTAGGATTAATCACGGCATGTTATTCCATCTTCTCATAGGCTGCAGAAAGATTGTGAGGAAAAAAATACCCTGAAGGATTAACATTCTCTTCTCACAATGTTTCTTGGCAGCTGTGGGTTTGTGTTAAAGCGCTGAACTGCAGCTGCGTTAGCTGTGCACTGTGTTCATAACAGTACAGAAGTATCCACAATAATATGAAACAGACTGTTTGCATGACTTGCATACTTTAATGGTTCCTAAAAACACAGATCCATACCTTTGATTAGATGTTACTCAACTAAGTGTGTGATAAGCAATCAGATATGTCATACTATCAGCACTGTTGTCTCTTGAACAGGAAAAGCGTGTCTGCGTTTGCAAACACACTTGATCAGGTGTAGTTAATGATTCTCGGCCAAGGCCTGTGTAGGCCGATCTGTTAGCAGCTATTATTAAGATCAATGCTCTGAATTTGTCAGGCAGGAGGACTCCACATGTGGTGCTTTTGCAATATTTGTGTAATGTTGTGGCAACATGAATATGCCTGAAGAGCATTATTTGAATGTCAAGTGTCGGTTGCATGGTGCCAATCTGTCTAGAAATGCATCTCATGCTAGAGAACATAATTTTCCCAGTGGGAGATCTACTCTGGTGTACTGGTGCATATTATAATCTGCTGTTGGGATTGCAAAATGTCATCTGTTCTAATCTGACAAGCATTTGAGAGTTTTAGGACAATTTATATATACGTAAGAATTATGTTACAAATTCCCAAGTACTTAACATAATAAATTAAGCATGGTTGTCTTCATACATTCTGCATGGCTGTATGCTCAGTGGTTGCTCTTAAATAAGTCTTTTTCAGAATCGGTTCCATTTTTTTATTTTTGGATCGGTTAATAATTCTCAAATGTGCATTGTAAGATGATAAAACACTTTGACATTAATACTACCAGTGTCGAGTGATTATCTGAACGAATGACTCGCCAAATGAATGACTCTGAATTAATCTGTTCTTTTTACTGAATCAAAAACATACAGCACAACCAATGTAGTCTGATTTCCTGAATGAATGACTTTCATGAGCCGGTTCTTTTCAGTAAATGAAAAACATAAAGTAAAACCAGAGTTGTCCGATTTCTGAATGAATGATTCTAATGAATCGGTTCCATTTACTGAATCAAAAACATACAGTGCAGCCAGTGTAGTCTGATTCCTCAATGAACGACTCTTATGAGCCAGTTCTTTTTTTAGTAAATCAAAAAATACAGTAAAAGCAGGTGATTCCCAAATGAATGAATCTAATGAATCAGTTCTTTTTACTGAATCAGAAACATACAGCGCAACTAGTGTTGTCTGATTCCCAAACGAATGAGCCGGAACCTTTTAGTGAATCAAACACACGCAACTAACTAAACAGTGTATTAACTGGCAGTTTATTCCTTAAAAATAAAGAAATAAATATGAATAGAAATGCTGTGAAGAAACAGTTGAGATATCAAGGAGATCTCATTTGTGAAATGCATATGTTCCTTTCACGACAACAACTGTCGTTTTGTTTCAACCAGAGAAGAGTATTTCAAATTTATTTCACGTTTTTATGTGTGCAACACCCTAAAGTTTTAACAGCTAGAAATAAAACAGAATGATGGAAGTTATATTGTGCTGACTGGCTCCGTCTCATTAGAGTTTTTACTAGTGCCTGTACAGAAAAGCTGAAATAATGTTCATGTTTCCTCCGTGCCCAGAAATGTGCTGCGGTGTGAACAGGAGGGGGCTTTTCATGGATGTTTAATGTAGATTTTATTGCATTTTTATTTTTGTGCTTTTTATGAGCTAGCACATGAAAATAATAGAGGAATAGCCTAAATAACCTGGGTTTTTAATGCAATCTTATCTATTTTTGTCCTAACAATTATGTAAAACAGATTTAATCATATTTTAATCTCAGTTATGCTAAACAGACCACTATCGGTTGAAAGCAGCCATATCATCTGGTCATGGTAATGGACGTTTAAGGAAAACACATCTGTTGAATCTGGGCACCTACAGCGCTTCTCTCTTCGCTGGAGAATGTTTCTGTCTACAGCCCAGATGAGGAAAGTCTCCAAGCCACAACATGACATTCATCTCAGGATCTTTAATGAGGATGTCTACTACTGGAGATGCTGGATTCATGTGAGGCCCACATCGGTGAGGACAAAGGGTAAATTCTTCCTCAGCCAAGCACGGCTAGAGGAAGTAGTGCCAGGTGATCCCAGGACTGGAGATAAGTCTTGAAGTGTAGAGCGCTTCGAGTTTCCTACCAGCTGGCTCCTTCTTTGCTGATGCACGTAACTGCTGTGATATTGAGGGCATGGAAGGGTGTGAACCAAAACATATTATGCAAATATATTTTTGAATGCGCTTTGTTATTTGTTAAATGCTGCCAATGTCTTTGAAAGTGGGCTATTGCCGACGTGATGTAATGAGGCGAGAGGATAAAATTGATTGATTAAGCCATTATTATGAGAAAAGGGGGAGACGTGAAAGGTTTAATGCTTCTTTCAATGTTTTTTTTGTTTGTTTATTTATAATTCTCTCCAATCATAGTATATATATATGGTAACACTATAGACTATATATAATGATATAATAAATATGTATAATTGAATTTATATTACAGTTTAATATCAGCTCAGGTGTTGTTTCAAATTTTTATTAATTGACATAGTACAAGTTTTATAAAAAAATATAAATTGTTATAAATAAAGAATGTAATATTTATAGAATAATAACTATAACAATATTACAATATATATTAATATAATTAATCGAAGAAATTCATTTAAACTATTATAAAAATACTTATATTCTAGAGTAGATATATAATGTATATCTCCCTTTGTCACATCCTCCCCTCGCGCACGCTAGACACTAGTTGCCACGGATTCAGTTCAATTAATTAAAATTACTAAACTATCAATGTGAACAATTCTCACATCACAAACTATCAAAACACATATTTACTCACTCCACGTCTCTGATGGCAGAAGTCTCTAAAACTCATACCTTTTACCCCATACATCCTACTTTTCTGCTTGATCCTATTCCATCTCATCTCATTCAAGACATTTCTCTTGCCGTTGTACCTGCACTCACTCATACGTTAACACATCCCTTCACACTGGTATTTTTCCCTCAGCACTTAGACAGTCTTGTATAATCCCACTACTTAAGAAACCCACTATTAACCCGGCACTTTAAGAAAACTACAGAACGGTATCTCTTCTTCCTTTCTTTGCAAAAACACTTGAACGAGCTGTGGTCAACCAAGTCTCTGCCTTTCTCACAGAGAACAACCTCCTGGACAGCAACCAGTCTGGCTTCAGAAGTTGACATTCGACCGCAAGACTGCCTTGATCTCAGTTGTTGAAGCCCTAAGACTGACAAGAGCGGCTTCCAAATCTTCTATACTTATCTTGCTGGATCTGTCCACTGCTTTTGACATGGTTAACCACCAGATTCTCCTGTCAAACCTATTGGAAAATGGCATCTCAGGAAACTCACACCAGTGGTTTGAGTCTTACCTCCCAGATAGGTCCTTCAAAGTATCTTGGAAAGGTGAGGTGTCCAAGTCACAACATCAAGCTACTGGGGTGCCTCAAGGCTCAGTTCTTGGACCACTTCTCTTCTATGTCTACATGGCATCACTAGGTTCTGTCATTCCGAAACATGGCTTTGTTTAACACACACTGCTTGTGACTAGAGACACTTCAACTCTACCCTCATTCCATACTTGCGTGGATCGCCGGGAATAGCTGCTCACATCTCTTGTGGATGCCGGACATTCACCTTCAAAATCACGGCCTAAGACGGACTGCTTGTGCGGTTCTCAAAAAAACCATCACTTCATACCATTTCACATCCAGTTAGGCTCCGCCACCACAAACTCTTCAAAAACAAGTAGAAACCTGGGCGTATGATTGATGATTCGCTGACTTTCTCAGACCACATGTTAAACAGCCCGAGGGCTACCTGCAGATTTTGCTTTATGCAACATCAGGGAAGATATCTGGACCCTTTCTTTCAGCAAACATGCAAAAACAAACTCTTGTTAAAGCTCTGTGTTCTATCCAGGCCTGCTGAACTATTGCAGTGCTCTCTTGAGGTCTCCTGCCAGTTCTGTATCAAAACTTTCTAAATTAATCCAAAATGCCACTACAAGCATTAATATTTAATTGTCCATCAATTTGCACTTGGCTACCAGTAGCTGCTAGACATTAATTAAGGCATAAATGTTTGCCTCAAAAAACCCACAATGCTTGCCACCATTTACCTTAAAGTGACATACTTCAGAGGTTATGTGCCCCTCTAGAAGCTTGCGTACTGCAGGTGAGAACGCATTATGTGCCATCCCAAAGAGGCACCACCAATCAGTTCAATGGACTTTTCATAAATAGTTCCATGCTGGTAGATTTCGAATGACTTGCCAAACTCAATCGAGCGGTTGAAGTCCTAGCCCCATCTTTAAGAAACGACCTAAAAAAAACACATCTGTCATCTTTATTGACCCCTACCGCTAGCACAGCTCTATTCTATTTTAATTCTACTTGATCTTTTTATCTTCTTTTTTATAAAAAAAAAAACTAACACTAGCTTTTTTTTTGTATTCTGTTCTTACTTGTTCTTTTTGTGGATTGTGTGGGTTTAATATATATGTGTGGTGTATGTGTCTTGCCTATATATAGTATATATTATATATAATTAAAGAACTATATATATATATTATATATATATATGATAATATTTACAGTGCTAGCCTTGAAAGTGTGTGAACCCCTTAGAATTTTCTATATTTTTGCATAAATATGACCCAAAACATAATCAAAATTTCACACAAGTCCTGAAAGTAGACAAGGAGAACCCAAACAAACAAGTGAGACAAAAATATTTTCTTTGCCATTTATTAATTGAGAAAAAAATGATCCGGTGTTAAATATTTGAGAGTGGCAAAAGTATGTGAATCTTTGTTTTCAGTATCTGGTCTGACCCCCTTTTGCAGCAATAACTGCAGGTAACGTTTCTTGTAACTACTGATCAGTCCTGCACAATGACTTGTAGGAATTTTAGTCCATTCCTCAGTACAGAACCACTTCAACTCCGTATTGTTGGTGGAGTTTCCTCCTATGAACTGCTTGCTTCAGGACCTTCCTCAAAATTTCAGTTGGATTAAGGTCCGGAATTTGACTCCGTCATTCCAAAACATTAAATTTGTTCTTCTTTAACCATTCTTTGGAAGAACGACTTGTGTGCTTGGGGTCATTGTATTGCTTCATGGCCCACTTTCTCTTGAGACGCAGTTGTCGGACAGATGTCCTGACATTTTCCTTTAGAATTTGCTGGTATAATTCAGAATTCATTGTTCCACAATTGATGGCAAGACATCCTGGACCAGATGCAGCAAAACAGGCCCAAACCGTGATACTACCACCACCATGTTTCACATATGGGATGAGGTTCTTATGCTGGAATACATTGTGTTCTTTTCTTCAAACATAACACTGATCATTTAAACCAAAAAGTTCTATTTTGTTCTCATCCATCCACAAAACATTTCTCAAATAGTCCTCCGGCTTGTCCACATGATCTTTAGCAAAATGCAGATGGGCAGCAATGTTCTTTTGGCTTTCTCCTTGCAACTCGGCCATGCACACCATGGTTGTTCAGTGCTCTCCTGATGATGATCTAGGCCTCATAAACATTAACATAGCAATGTGAGAAAGCCCATTTATTCTGGCTGTAGAAGTTAGCCTGCGTCCTTGCAAACCTAGTGGACTTTGACACGTTTGATTTTTAGGTGAGATTTGTTGGATGGAGCCCGTGGGCACTCATGGGGAGGGTATACGTGATGTCGATCTGAATTTCCTCCATTTGTACACTAATCTGCTGAATGTGGATTGCGTCCAACTCTTTAGAGATGGTTTGAACCTTCTAGCCTGATGAGCGGACAACACCAACTCTTTTTTTTTTAGCGTCCTTCAGAGATCTCCTTGTTACTGGCCCATGATACACTTCTACTAAACAAATCGGAATTTTAATAGACATCCCTGGTCGCGTCTTTAAAGTAAAAACAGGATGGACTCTAATTTCACTTCAAATTAACAGACTAATCCCCTAGAGATTGATTACACATACTATTTTGCCATTCACAGATATGTGGCATATCTGTATAATTTCTGAATAAATAAATGACAAAGAAAATATCTTTGTCTCATTTGTTTGATTGGGTTCTATTTTTCTACTTTCAGGACTTGTGTGAAAATCTAATTATGTTTTGAGTCATATTTATGCAGAAATATAGAAAATTCTAAAAGAGTTCACAAACTTTCAAGCGGCACTGTATCTCTAGATATGTTATATATATTATATACTTATATCATATATATATGTATATACTATATATTATAAATATTATACTGATATATAGTTACAAAAAATACTTGCTACGTGTACTAACAGAGACTTAGTCATTTGCACTTACATATTGTTGCTCTTTTGTTGGTTTTGATTGCTTCTATTGTCTCATTTGTAAGTTGCGTTGGATAAAAGCATCAGCTAAATGACTAAATTTAAATGTGTATATATTATATATATGGTATTTATCTTATATATAGGGATATATTAATATATATCATACAGTATATTAGCTGCCTGTCAATACGTTTAATCGTTATTTATAAAATATAGATATATTTGATTATAAACATAAAAATTCTTTCTGTAAATATATATATGCATTGCCTGTTTATATTGATATATATATATCATTATATCACAGTCTACACATATTGTCACGACAATCCGCCAGTCTTTATAGGACCATTTGTTGAGTTGTTTTTTTTTCATGGACTTCCTTCTGCTAGCCATCAGAGGTCATCCTTTCCAATTTCATTGACTCTCGCATTACACACTTTGCACATCACTCCGGACTACATATCCCATCATTCTTCATTGCACTGATTGCACTCAGCCTGCCTTTCATATCACTCCTCACTATGTAACATCACTCTTGCATCCTTCCCCTCTGCCCCGAGTCTTGTTTAGCGCATATCTCCGATAGCTACACTACAGCAGCCTTATTCGGTTTGCCCTGCCTTAGCCTTAAGCCTTAGCCTGTAGCCTTAAGGCCGTAGCAGAAGCCCATTAGCCTTAGCCTTAGCTTAGCCTTCAGCGTTTCTCGAAAGTTCCTGATCTTCGCATGAGTTTCCCGGAATTTCTCCCTTTAGTCTCTGTCCTACCTGATTCTGTTGCGTCATTGACATACGATAGCCCCCCCATTCAGGACTATTCTTGTGTCTTTGCCCCGCCAATATACCTGATTTGCACTGTTTGATCCTCTGTTTTCATGATCAACGTCTCTGCTTTCCAAATAAAAAGCTGTGCATATGATCCGCCCCACGTCTCCGTCTTGTCAGCCCGTAACACATATATATTTGCTACCCAAAAACTTTTATTTGGATGTGATTAATCGTGATTAATCAATTTGACAGCACTAATAAATATATATATATAATTGTAACTCAGATAGAGTTCAAAGGCTTCGTATTATTCAAATATATCATCAAATATTTAAATTATATTGTACATTTAAATTATAGTATACATATTAATTTAATGTAATAATATATTTAATAGTTAATACTTAATAATACTATATTATGAAGATAATTTATATTTATAAAATTAATGTATTTAAATATGTTATTAAAATATAATATATATTTGCACATTGTCCTTGTATTGTGAATTGTTCTGCCGGAACAGGAGTGTATGAGGGTTTATGCTAACCTAGTTCCTCTAAAAAGAAAGGTTTTAATCTACTTTTAACAACCAATTTGGACTTTACCCACCTTTGTCCACGTAGATTCAAATGAAGCCATTGCAGTGCACTTTAACTGCTGACTAATACTCTTCACGCCATTATACTTAAGTTTAATCAGCATTTGGCCAACCAGCTTAAAATCATACTGGTTGAATAGTAAATTTTGGTTATGATGATTCACCACCTTGACCAGCATAAGACTAGCATGGAGATTTTTATGGATATCTATGACATTGGGCACAGTGAAGTTAAAAAAACACCACATGGTACATGGGTTTATTAAAGAGCACTGAAGTGTAAATCAATCTGAAATCATGACTAATTGTTTTAATAAGGCTTAGAAATCTAAACACACACTTTTTGAACGATTCTATTCGAAGTAGACCACATGAGAACTGGACCATTGTAAAATTCAGCTGCGCCTTTGAACTTTAATCCACAGATTCAGAAAATCTCTGTTCATTCGGAGGTGTTTCTTTTTGAGCATGATTTTCTGTAAAGTGTTTCCTATAGGTCAAAAGTGAGAGGGAAAATCAACCATCAAACCTAGATATTTATTACAGAAGCACAATAAAGAGACACTAAAGAATTTGACAAGTATTAAAAACACAATAACAGGGTCATTAAATCATCATTAAACACAAAATTATTTAAATATTATATATACATATGTAATAATATATAGTTTTTTTTTTTTTTTTTTTTCTTATATATATATATATATATATAGATATATATATCTATATATATATATATACATATATTATTTTATATATATTAGTATACTTAGATGATATTATATATATATATCATATTATATTATATGTATAAAGAAAATTACAGAAATTAACAATGTTAAATATAACTTAAAAGTAATTTTAGAATGATTATATATAATTGTGTATTTACATATTTTCCAATATCCTAAAAATATTTCATAAAAATTACAAATAATTTTAAAACGTGTATTTGTTAATATACATGCACCCCACATACAGTAGACAATATAAACACTTGGTTAAAATGAGTTTTTATACTCTGCTTATGCCCTTCTGTAATAA
The DNA here is from genome assembly GCA_018155175.1 of Sinocyclocheilus anophthalmus. Classification (NCBI taxonomy): domain Eukaryota; kingdom Metazoa; phylum Chordata; class Actinopteri; order Cypriniformes; family Cyprinidae; genus Sinocyclocheilus; species Sinocyclocheilus anophthalmus. The sequence goes on from JADLZN010002857.1 coordinate 197,428, forward strand.
ATATATTATAAAAATATAAAATGTTTTTTAAATATAATATAAGTACAACAAAAGAAGTCAAGTACCGCCCTATACTTTTTCCTATTGAATATGCTGTTTTATTTGGAAATATGTCCTGTTATGAAAGTAAAATGGATGGGTTGTGAACGGGACTCATAATGATTTTAACTAACCTACAATCTATTGGCTGCATGGCAGAAGTTTCTTAGAAATGCCACGTCCATTCTTTTGCAAGTAATGTTGTCAGGCCTGGCGTGCCATTCACAGCCTCTAAACATCTCAAAATAGTGTTACCTAAATACTCTATGATTACGCAAACACCCACATCTTCCTTAAAAAGCGAGAAAGTGTTGCAACCGTAAAATATTATACTGTGGCATCCACAGCTGGTATGAATATAATTCCCTTTTGCATCCTAGCTGTTTTTGTGTTTTACAGCTTTGGATTTTACATCCTGTCCAGGTGAAACTGCACTCTAATATTTATGGCTCGTATAAAAATGTGCCTGTTCCCACGTGCTGTTGAAAGTTTTATTGTGTTAATTATATATTGGCCCAGAGTCTGGAGACCTGCTTAGAAAGTGGAGGTAATTGTGTCAAAAGGGAGGTTCAACACGTGTGCGAAGGCTTTAGCTCACGCCCAGAGCATTTGCATATTTTTTCCCGCTGTCTTACAGTTACTTGCATGGATTTTGCATGACGGGACATGTCCTGAGTGACAAACAGCTCTCACTGGTGGTAGTGATGGCTGGTTAATGGGTACATAATGTCTCTATGTGATCTATTGAATCTGTACTTTCAATAGTAGAAATCAATGGCCATAAACAAACAAAACTCCAATGTGATCCATATGAAAACACAGCCAAGTCAAAAGTCACTATTCTTTTATGTACAGTATGTATACATATACTGTAGGCTATATGTATAATTTTTGTGTATCAAATATACACTAAATATGCACAAAAAAATAGTAATGTAAACTATTCTGTTTTATTAAACTTTAAAATACCAAAATAAATTAGAAAATTTACTTCAATGGGCAAGAAAATAAATTTTTAATCTTAAAGTAGTAAAATTTGGAGTAAATGCAAAATGTAGTTTTCAAAATATGTAAATGTATTTTAAAATCTTTTAAAATCTATAATAGAATTGATATTTATACTTAATGAAGAATATTTAAAAAAAATATTTGGAGCAGAACTATTTTAAATTCTTAATTAAAATACATTTTGAGGTAAGCAAAAGAGTAGTTTTAAAATATGCTTGGGACTATAAAATATATATTTAGACTGAAATAGTAATAATCATTATATATATATATATATATATATAGATAGCATGGGAAATATTAAACTAAAAAGTAGTTGAAAGATATCTATATGAAATATATATTTTTATTTACTTAATGTTTTTCGGGGGTATTTTGAGTGATCTGAATTAATTTTGATAATTCTACACTGGGGGAAGGAATATACTTCTGAAGGTGTGTAAATGTAAAAAACATCATCACAGCAACCAACAAATACACACGCACATATTAAAATATAATTATAAATATAAGTTATAAATGAAGTTAGTAAAGTAATTGTTTATTATTAAAACAATAATATAAGTTATACAAATAAGTTTATGTATATAGTATATAGATAAGGTATAACATACTACTATATATATATATACTATTATATATACAAACCACACACAAATCTAAGTATATATATATGGGAATACTTTAGGGGTTTAGAGGTTTGTTCAAATCACTAACCCTTAGTATGAGCAAAATAATAGTTACGCTGCTCTTACCAAAGACCACTAATAATGATAAAACTGTGCATCATGTGACAGCTCAGATGAAACTGCAAACGTTGATTATGAATTGTCTTTCTCAGGACAGGTCACAGAAGATGAAAGCAGAAGAAGCCAGCGGTGAACCCAGGATTGACCTCTCACATGTGCAGAATGAGGGGAAAGCTTTGTTTCAGATTGTCTTAAAATAGGAACTAGTTCCTAATTTTTCTCTTGGATTATTCAGAATATAACAGTCAACAGTTTCTGGTGGGAAAGGAATTTTGCCGGCCCTACGAAACCGAGAATCGTCTCACATCTTCGGTTGATTTAATACAGCGTTGATTCGGCTCAATACTTCTCATTTTGCTTTGATTACACAACAAAAGGACAGAAATAAGGTGTTAAAACATGAAAGCAACCGAATTTTGTGGCACAAAAAAGTAGGGTAGGATGAGAGAGAGAAGAAATGGCAGGTAATGCAATATTCATGCGCACAAGGCAGATTTCCCTTTAGCTCTCATGATTAGAGGAGGGAAATCTTCGCCATGGGACGGATGCATTAATGGCAAGTTGTTATTTTTTGGTACTTTCAGAGAAGAGAGAAGATGTGGCTTCATCAAGGAGATGCACTTCTCCTTCCCCTGCTCTTTGATGTAGTGAAAAGACGTCCACGGTTAACCCTGAGTGTGCAGCGGCTGAGCATTTCTCTTTCAAGCCTGAGATGATGAAAGTGATGATGCCGTGGTGGCGCTGTATCGGGGGGAGTCCAGCTTCTCTCGAAAAAGAGATGTGACCCTGATTGAAATGAGGAACATATTTGATCTTGAAAATGAAGTGCTTCCTTGCTTTGCACTAATGCACTCATCTTTGATCATCAAACGTAATTGATATTACCACATTGCCTTTAAAGCTTACTGAACGACACGCCAGCATATTGTCTGGAGAATATTGGAGTCATTGCTGGAAGGATGTTCATTGTGTAGGATATTTCCAGATGAGATCAGCACCAGTGTATTTGAAATAGAGCAAACTGAGATGGCAAATGCATGCAAATGCACTGTAAAAAAGACAAAAAATGTGTATGCTTTGGAGTATGCGTTACAAAAAGATATTTCACTCTTTCTATATCAAAATTTCATGTTTAATGTATTGTGTGCTAGTGAAATTTACTAGCAATTTCAGTCTTAAGACAATCGAAATATATTAGGAAATATAAGTAGCTAAAACTTTGTGTGTGTGTGTGTGTGTGTGTGTGGGCCGGGCATGGCGGATGCTATTTATAAACGCAACCCACTTTCGTATTTATATATAGCAAGGAATATACGAGTATTATGCATTTTTCGAACTTGTTGAAATATATCCATAAGTTGCACAGTGAATAATACATGTCTTTTTGTATTTATTTCACTTACTTCAAATATATAGATATACAGAAATATAGCAATATATACTAAGACCATAATATAATTTAATAAGAAAATTATATTAAAAAACAAATACAGGGGTAGATATTCTATGATCTATATAAATAAGGAAATATACGTAAGAATTGAAGCCCTAAAATGTAATCCCTAGTCGACAACACTTATTTATGGCGTCAGCTGTTGTCATATAAATTTATAGTCAATGTTTTCTTATTACCTCGTTATTGTGTTGTTTAAATCTTTGGTTTCTAGAATATATATATGGTATATAACGGAGAAGAGACATGATTCTCCCCAAAATCTTAAAACCGCGGTTCCGTTGAGTAAATGTAAAATGCTAGTTAAAATAATGTTGGCGCCGGAAATATAAATCTATTTACGCTTGCGAAAATGTTTTAGTTATTATATATATAACATGAGCCCGAATTTAAAATACTAAACCCTTATGAAATAATGTATTGTAAATATATTTTTAACTCTTGTTAAGCAGTCACCATATAGTATTTTGGGGTAAATTATAAGGTTAAGTTTTAAAATTATTGGCATAGACTTGCATTTTCCCCGTTTTTTTTTTTCATATAAAATTCTTTAAAGGTACATTTTAAGTAAAGGCCCCCTCCCCCCCCTTATTATCAGTTATGGGGAACTTAATACTTTTCTTAACAGCATTTTATCTACTATATATACCAGCATGCTAAATCCTTCATCCACATTTTTTTTTTCCAGTAGTGCCCATAGTTAGGAGCCGGCTATATGATATTCTCGCTTTATGAAGAGTTGGCGTCATTCGAAGAATCACAAAACTGTTAAACACGCCACCGTATCCACATGCTCGATTTCGATTAACCCCCTCTAGAGTTTTATTTATTTGCGTTTCAAATACTATAGTCACATTTTTTGCGTGAATGCAAGATGGTGGCTATGAAGATTGTGTTTGATTCCTTGGCCAATGCGCAATGAGGAAATCTGAGAGCTGAAGAATTCCATGTCACTTGCAATAACCACAAGTCACATGTCAATAATTCATTGCTCATATGATTTAATATATCAGCGTTTGAATTATTTATTCCTTAGTTTCTCTCTCTCTCTACTCCACCGATCTTTGCCTCTGACTCTCCCATAGTACTAGTCATATTCATTTCAATCGGACTGCCGCTGAATGATTTATGACGGCTGACTTGACCAGTGCAATCTACATGTACACAGGCCAGTCCCGTGTGATGGAAAAGACAACATCACGTGACACAGTCCGCGTAGGATTTGAGCACCGACTCTCACATGGCGGCCCATGGAGATCTTGTCGCCCGCTGGCGCAGTCAAGCAGGAAGCGTAATACGAAAACCAGCCCCTAAGTAGTGAAAACTAGAGGCTTAATAGAGTTCAATAGGAGACAAACCAACCCCACCCCCCCCCCCCCCCCCCCCCCAATCAACCACAAAACCGCACCCCCCCCCCCCCCCCCCCCCCCCCCCCCCCCCCCCCCCATGCCCAAAGATTGTAGCATTAGCCTCACGTATCAGATAAAATGAGCAGCTTTGGCCTCACAATATAGTCTTAAGATGGGAGGACAGAATCACAGGTGGACCTGGACTGAGAGACCCCCTTGGTTTAAAGTAAAGGTTTAAAAGAATCACTGTTTTAAATTTGAAAGCCACTGAAGTATATGCAGGTGTATCTCAACCAACAAGTAGTTCAGCCTGTTGTAAATCAGATCAAGCACTGTAAAACTGTATGTTTCTATAAGAAGCTTTGTTGTGTATTTCCAACAACCACCTCCTCCCCTATTTATCCTCCAACATGGAAAATGTCCCGTATTGTAGTCTACCCGCACAAAACAAGACGTGGGCTGAGGTGGGCTTTGAGTTCCTGCAGCATCTGAACAGTTGATTTTTATAATCAGACTACATCTGAGATCATCTGCTGATTACAAATATTATAAATTAATGTCAATTTAAACAATTGATTTTGATAATTATTAATGAGCCTGATACTCGACAGACAGATAGATAGATAGATAAATAGATAGATAGATAGATAGATAGATAGATAGATAGATAGATAGATAGATAGATAGATAGATAGATAGATAGATAGAATATATGCATACATTAGATATTCTGTCATAGATACTATTAGATACTACCGGTTTGTGTGTGTGTACCTGGTATTTATCACGTTATGGGGACCAAATGTCCCCACAAGGATAGTAATACTAGTAAATTTTGACCTTATGGGGACATTTTTAGGTCCCAATGAGGAAACAAGCTTATAAATCATACAGAATTAGTTTTTTAGAGCAACATGCGACAAGTAAAAATGCCCCACCAAAGCTCTTCCTGACTAAAAGGGGACTAGAGTTTAGAGGGTAGCGGGTGCCCAGTAAAGGGCAATAGCACTATACAGCGCGCTGCCCCATACAGTATAAAAACCATTAAGCCGACTATGGGATGTCCCCATAAAACATGGAAACACAACATGTGTGTGTGTGTGTGTGTGTGTGTGTGTGTGTTTGGGGTAGGCGTAGATTAAAAGAATTGTGAGTAACGATGATATTAGTGTTAATAGTATGTTGGTGTTGCTTGGTATTGCAAGATGATTTCTAACCTCAGCGACCACCCCAAAGCAGCAAGTACCACGCGCGTCATCATGAATTCAGAAAGAATATTTGTAAATTACACAGAAAATATATCAAAACTATTGTTTTGATTATTATATGCTTTGCCTATGAACAGCAGTTTGGCCACTTTATATTTTTTTGCACTCTAAGATTCCAGATTTTCAAATAGTTGTATCTCGGCCAAATATTGTCCCATCCTAACAAACCACACATCAATGGAAAGCTTATTTATTCAGCTTTCAGATTATGTATAAATATCAATTCCACAAAATTGACCTGTTAAGACTGCGTTTTGTGCGTCTTAGGGTCCATTGTTTCTTTGAATCAGCGGGTCTCTGCTAGAGAAGTGCCTACTGTCTCTTTAAGGGGGGGGTGTCTTGTGAATAGAGTGTCGCCGTTATACATCTCCGATCCCCTTACACTGAATACGATGTCTGATAAATCAGCCATAGAGCTGGGTCTGCTTTTCCTCCTGCCCCAGAACGATCCATCATCCAGGCGCAATCACAAATGCGACTCTGCATTCTTTGGTAGATCACATTCGAGTCTGTCACCGGAGCCGAATTATAAATATTAAACATACAGTCGGGACGTTCGTGCGCCTTCAATCAAACCATGTGATTGACACGGAGAGGTTCGAGCGTTTGGAAGAGAAACTCTGAAGGACTGAAACTTTTTCCGTGCATGACTTTCCGTTCTCTGCAGGACTATCAGAAGATTCCAGGCTCGCGAATGGATATCAAATGATGCCCGTGGACTGTTTGGGGGGGTTATTTCAGTGTGGTTTTGTAGGAAGAAAACCCCAATCCACAATATCTGATCATGGGAAAACTGGGAACGTCTTGTTGTTTCTAGCCTCGGCACAGTCGCGCTTGTAAGATTTGGGGTTCATTCGGATTACAGCTCTCGCTGAGAGAAGAAAGTTTCGTTTTAATCAGACTTTTGGGGTTTTAAAGGGCCAACATGCCTCAGTTAAACGGAGGAGGAGGCGATGACCTGGGAGCAAATGATGAACTTATTTCCTTCAAAGATGAGGGTGAGCAAGAGGAGAAAATATCCGAGAATGTGTCGTCGGAGAGAGATCTGGACGAGGTGAAATCTTCTCTAGTGAACGAGTCCGAGAACAACAGCAGCTCATCAGACTCCGAAGTAAGCAAAACATTTTAAACAAATCATTTTAGTGCACTAATGCATGCATAAGTGTAATTAGTAGCGCTAAATCTAAACCGATGCTTTATTTCCCAAATGCAAGCAAACAGACAGGCGTCCCCGACCCAGACCAGAACTAGAAAGTTACGAGAAACAGAGAGAATACTTTGCGGAAGGTAAAAAAAAAAAAAAAACCTTCGACATGTATTCCTTGTGTTTTGTGTGAGTGATTTATGCATAGTAATGAAAATTATTGGTTTGCTGTCGCCCTTAAAGCTTTGAGACGACAAGATGGAGGATTTTTCAAGGGACCCCCTTATGCTGGTTATCCGTTTCTTATGATCCCAGATATTACGAATCCATACCTCTCCAACGGATCGCTATCTCCCAGCACACGAACGGTACGTGCCATTTCACTTTAAACGCAACTATCACCTTCATGACGTCACGCCGCACTCAGTAAATTTTTCTGTTGCAATACGCGCCTTAAAAAGTCGCCTTTCAATGCGCCGTATTCTCTTCTTTGTTTGACTTTTTCCTGTTTAGGATCTCTTTTAAGCCTCAAAAACTATTTAAAACCCAAGCAAACTTTGTGTTCCAGGAGTTTACAGTTGTTTGTTACCACTTGTTGAGTCTTGAGCATGCATGCAATAGGAGGCCATTCTTATGCATTGCACAATAAGTCATTTACTTGGGCTCACCCGAGCACAAAAGAAGCCTTTATTCGCGGCCTGCAATGGCACGAAAATGGACTTTTCGCAGTGAGATGTCTGCACAATTAATTTTGCATTATCATAACAGGCGACAAACTGGAGGCAAGCCCAGGCAGATAGTATTCATCCAGCTTTTGGTGTCAGGAATGTGTCTTTACTCCTTCTTTTGTTGTTGTGTGATAGGATGTTGCCCGGTTAGAGAGTCGAATTTACGACTGGGCGCATAGATATCGAAAGCAGGAATGTTGGTTCTGATTGTGTGTTTTTTTTTTTTTTTTTTTTCTTTTTCTTTTTTCGGTTTATGGCTTATGATATGAAGACCTTTGAGTTCATTTGAGCCACATAGATCAGTTCTAGATAAGTTCTTCCCCATCAGTGAAAATTAGAGGGCTGTTAGGCGACTATTGTTATCACTAGTTACCGCTTGACGGCCCTATCGGAGATCTCTACTGGATGCCCATTATCTTAATGACATCTTCACCGGGTGGGCGAGGTTGGACCTAGGGCTGCGCATACGTATCATTTCTACCAGGACGCCGTCCTAGGCAAGGATTCTATATGTGCCTAAAATCTCTAGGTTTTGGCTATGGTTTGCTGTGTTACATCGGTGTATGACATCAAAACACCATACAGACGGTTCCTTATGCTTTCAAAATGCTCTCGAGGTACTTTGATGACAAACACTGATCGATCTGAGCCCCTGCCCTTTTAACGTCGATTAACACACATACTATGTACGGCACGTAAGTGCATCGACTTTAGACCGTAAATCCCACCTTCTCACACATACCATGATTGAGTGGATTATGTACAATGCCTGCATGTTATTGGTCAAACTACTTTTCGATCATTACCTTGAGCAAGCATAGAAATAACAGCGACAAATAACACAAAAGGGCCCAAACAAATCCTGGCAAGGACTCGTCCGGGAAAAATGGCACGTATGGTCACCTTAGGGTTGGCTACCTGAGCGGCAAGCCCCCACCGAGGTGTCTGAATCGCAGGCAAATTGCTGCATATGTTTGCCTTCCTCCATTTAGCTCCATTGGTGTTTTTTTGGCACAGTGTTTGCCTGTTACTTTCTAAAGCCACTGTGTCAATGTATAAGTGATGAGGCATGCGAACGTAGGCTAACATGTCATTGTGGAAACATTTCAGCAAGACTCTGGCAATAAACATTCGTTCATTGTGCTGCTAACTCATGAGAATGCATGAATCTGTTGGTCATACATTTGGATATTAGATGTGGCATTAGGTTTGCTTGTTTGCAGCACAATGGTTTTTATCAACTCCTCAAATAGCATTAGCCAGAGAATGGTTGCTGTCGCATGAGTGGTTTGACTAAGGTAAACAGGTTACCTTTAGCAGCTGTAACAAAGAGCGACTGTGATTCTAGTAGATAAGATGGATAATAACATCTGACTTCGGGCTTGTTGGTGTGTATTTGTGTGTGTGTGTGAGCCTGAAGGCAACTGATTCAACCCTGTCTTTCCCATTGTACAAAAGAAAGGTTGTGTATAGTTTTGGAGTACAAAAGTTTGTGAAGCGCCACTCAGTCTATGAGGGGCAAAAAAAACATGTAATGTTACTGAACCGAAGCTGAAAATTGTTTACAGTAACTGTTGGCACTGGATTTTGAGTGTAAACACAACCTGCTATGCTAAGATTTTTTGAGGGAGCTTTATTTTCTCTCAGATCTTTTTGTTTTAATTTGTACAATGAAAAAAAACACTAAAGCTCTTCTTGTAGAGGGTTTAGCTTCCCTCTTCCAGTTATAAAGGAGCTTTAGATACTTTTTCTTAACTGCGTTAGTCTGCTTTAACAAGGTTTGCTTTGACCCCAGGTTGAAGTTGCTTAAGGTTTTATCTTCCACAATGTCCTCTTTTTTTCGCAAATGCTAATTCAGCACTTTTGTAGTTTTGAACATCCCCATCAGTTTAACAGCATTGCTCTTTGTTTGCTAATGATCACTTCCTTATTTAATAATGCTTCTTAATTGATTTAATTATATTCTGTTGGGTGTAAACAACAGTCCACTGATTAGTCAATATATTTTTGATAGCGCTGTGAGTCTAATCTTGTTTGATTTTCTTACTTGGTTTTGTTGGTGTGGCTGTAATGTTTTGTTTATTAATTTGGTCTGCTAAAGTTTGTTAGATGCTATTGCTAACATTTTATGCTAGCTTAATCCTAGTGTAGCACAGCCCAGTAGCAAGTGAAACTGACTTTGCAAAAACAAGCAACGTTTAAGGTCCATTCACACCAAGAATAATAACTTTAATAACTATATTAGTGGATTGGCTAATGGAGGAATTCTGGACAAAACAACTGTTGCAAAAACTAGCAAAGTTTGTCAAGGTCTGTTCACAACAAGAACGATAATTATTATGACAGCCATGTTAGCGGATTGGCTAATAGGTGACTTCTGATTGACTGCCAATGTTTTTCTTGTTCTTCAACTGGGAAAAAAAACGTTCTGAAAGTGATTCCAATAATATTGTTCTTCTGTGTTGTTGTAATAGTTCCCTATAACGTAGAATTAGAAAGATTTTTAAAACTTTATCCTTTATCCTTATAGTTTTTGTTGATGAAGCGACCTTAGGTGCCACAAACAGCAACAATGCAGAAAAGCGAGCATCTGCACAATGTTAACAGAAAAGCATTGTTGTCGAAGCACTTCACACTTAGGGCTGGGTATCGTTTGGCTTGTTTTCGATACCGGTGCCAAATCGATACTTTTAAAACGGTTCCGATGCTAAACGAGTGCTGAACCGACGTATTAAAAAAAAAATCCCAAAAAAATGAGGAATTTCGGCTCTTAGCAGCAATAACACACGTGTTGGTTTCATTCATAGGGGTGCAAGAGGGGCACCCTCGCACATAAAATCCAGTAGCTGAAATCATGACCCTCCAGGAAATCCCTTATATGGACAATGGCATTGCTATTATAGCTGTAACTGAGTAAACGGAACATATAAACCTTTTGAATGATAAAACAAAGACAATAAGCACTCGACTGCGACAATATGGTTTATCTGTGTTATTCAAGCCATCTCTGGTATTTTCATAACAATTAAGTATATTTATAATCCATTGCTAATCGATGTATTCTTTTTAAAGTAGCCTATGGAACATATTTTCTGCCTCATTCTGTGACAAGAAGCAACATCAGATCTCAAAAGGAAGCATTTGACTGGTGTTGCGGAGTAAAAAGGTTATAATGTTCAGCTTTAGAAATGTGAATACAAGGGAAGTTTTGCTTTAGGCATTTTAATTTAAGCATGTTTAGCTTAGTTAACGGAAGGCTACCTGTTCAGAGCACGTGTAATTACTGCATTCACGCGCTCCTCGGATGCTCTCATTTCCCGAGTTGTGCTTTTAAGTCGGAATGTGAAAACAACATGGACACTCACGTTACTACAAAGATGTGTTGGATTTGTATTATTAGAGCTTTCCGACTTGAGTTCACATGCATTTTCTCAGTAGGGAAATCATTTTTTACGTGCGGTGCCTGTGACAATGCTTCTTACGTCCGTTTCGGAGAACCAAATATTTCAATCGATCGCTCAGGCACCGAAATGAGGCACCGAAATCTGCATTCTGATTCAGTTATAGTACATACCGGTTACGTAGGTACCGGGATTCGGTACACAACCCTATTTGCACTTGTGTGTTCACTTCCGTTGGGGTTGAGCCAAGCTAACCCGCGATTTTAATGAAATAGTCGTACTAGCGAGTAAGGGAACGTTAGGGAAGTCATGGCCTAATGTTTAGAGAGTCGGACTCGTAACCCAAAGGTTGCGGGTTCGAGTCTCGTACCGGCAGGGATTGTAGGGTGGGGGGCAGTGAATGTACAGCGCTCTCTCCCACACAATACCATGACTGAGGTGCCCTTGAGCAAGGCACCAAACCCCCAACTGCCCCCGGGCGCCGCAGCATAAATGGCTGCCCACTGCTCCGGGTGTGTGTTCATGGTGTGTGTGTTCACTGCTGTGTGTGTGCACTTTGGATGGGTAAATGCAGAGCACTAATTCTGAGTATGGGTCACCATACTTGGCTACATGTCACGTCACGTAAGTGGCAAGCCCTCGATCACATAGCTGCGCTGTCGGAGCACGTCGGCCCTTTTTGACTGGCATTTTCTTCCCCTCCATCTTTCTTCCACTCTTTAAACTCTCTCCTCTACGATGGTATTTTAAGACCTCCGAGACAATATAAAGTAAACAGAGGAATTGTCCTGCGTACGAGAGGGCCTCATTTGACATAAACAAACAGTGCTCAGGAGAGCGGCCTTGTCAACAGCCCAAGCCTTTTCCACACACTCAGCACTCAGAGACAGGGTGGGGGTAGATGGCGAGAGAGAAATCAGGCACCCCCTCTCCGGCCTGTCCCACCTCCCCGTCTTCAGCTACAGAGGGGACATTGTCCAGGCCTTTAAGTTAAGACAGCATTCCTGTAGTGCAAGACGGTTCAGGAAACCTGAAAACCGGTGTACGAATGTTTGCACAATTGACCAAATAAACTTTTTTTTCTTCTGGAAGGATAAACTAAACAAATCCAAATTAATTTAGAAATATTTCTGTCTCTCTTTTGCTGTGTAGAAGAAGTGTGCTGTATGAATGCTGCATCTTGTTAGGAGGCCAGGAATTTCATGAGACATAAACCAATTCTCCTTTTTCCCCTTTTAATGTTACTACTTCATCAAGTGGCGACCGTTTAAAAACCTTCCCGCCGTTGGACACGTTCCACCGAAGACCCTTTCTGGTAACCTGATTATTGACTGAGATTAAAACCAGAAAGTTCCTTAAAGAAAGAACTGTCAAGCCAAACATTATTTTCCTCCTCTGGTTTTCCACACAAGCTTGGCGTCGTTCTAGACGTCTGATTTTTTTCTTTTTTGCAAAAAAACAAAATAAAGCACTAATTTACAGACATTCCTCCTGAAAGGAGAGTGGTTTATGAATCTGTACATGAGGGCAAAGCACAGGGGCCGAAGAAATGCTACAGGAAGTAGATAAAGGAATGCAGGGAGCTGTTCCCAAGGCCGTAACGCAGATCTCTTTCCTGTTGATCATATCACGTCCTGCGCTAGCCGCATGGAATCATTCTGAATTTGCTGTGTTTTTGCAATGGATTTGATCTCTTTGGCTAATTATCTTCGTATGGCATTATGCTTACAGTATGGCGTAGATAGCAAGAGTGCCATCGTTACACAGTGGTTTTAATTAGTTTGTGTTTTTAATGTAATGAAGCAGAACTGCTCCGTATCTTAACGCATCTGCTTTTTATTTTATTATTATTCAAATTTTTGAAAACTCATTTGCAATACTTTCTAATTAATTTCTGGTACTTATGCTTATACAGTCCTAGAAAAAGCTAACACATATGATAGCTTTTTCTGTAGCCGTTTGTAAGTTACTGAAAAGTTTAAACACTGTGGCGCTATCAAAAACATTGACTGTTTGTTAAACATCTCAACCAGCCTGGCATAGCAACATTGGTTCAGCCAATAGCATGAGTTTTGGGGCAGGGCTGCTTGTTTGAATGACCAACTGCAGACGGAGGCAGTTTTTGAGTCATTTTTGCACAGAAATCACGCGCTTTACCTTTAAGAAACTGATATTTCTTGTAATTTTTTGATATTTTTTTCATTCTTTTGCGCAACTCAAAATAATAGGCTTTATTTATTTATTCATGCTTTGAAAAAAGCTGATGGCAGAAGTGTTGGTTTGATAAATAATTAAGCCCATTATTCTGAGTCTCGTCGTTATACTTTCTTTTTTATATGCAATTTGTTTCACCTCAGTATTCAGGTGTGTGTTTATCTTTTTGTCATTGTAAAGTATCTTTTCATTTGTCTGCACTCACATTCATTTGTCCTTGTGGGAAAACTCTGGGCTGTGAATCAAAATGATTTCAAGTGTCCGAAGACAAATCGTGAATCTAAAATGGATGCAGTTAGCCTGATCTTTTAGGGCCGTGCTCCGTTGGGAGCAATATAAAAAAAAAAATTCCCAAAGCAAAACAGACTGAAGCCTCATTGGAGATTCTGTGTTGGTTTTAGTGAGTGTGTGTGAGCCGCTGACGTCATTCTCCATTGATAAGATTGTGCTGGCAGTGGTAAGCGCTCATCAAAACCCACTTCATGTTCGCTTGCATGTCCTGCAGTGAAATTCCCCCCCACCTCCCCATTTTGGTCACAAAAAACAGCGAGCTCTCGCTCAGAGCTGTGTACTGACTTCATGCATCACTCCATGCTAATAAAACTTGATTGTGCCGGGGATAAAGTTTAAGGGGGTGGGGGGGCTTCAGGCTTCATCAGTCTGGTATTTTTAACAGCTGTTTTCAGTTATTACCTCGCAGTCAGAGCTTCCTGGGGCCTCGGGAGGGAGAGAGCGAACGGGGTGTAGGGGGGTAGTTAGGGGTAAAGCATTATGGGAAAGAAACGAAGCAAGCTGTGGGGATGAGGGTGCCAGGTGGGTGAGAAAGTGGGCATGCGGCCAAGAAGTAAGTGTGTGTGTGTCCTGTTGGCTTAGTTGGAGCACATGAACACTGCGATAACGCGTTATCTCATCGCATCCCTCTACGGTCTCACATGGCCTTGTTGTGCCCGCTGCGTCATGCCTGGCTGAAAAGGCCATGGGAGATCTGATATCTGCAGCATCAGGATTTTCTTGTAGGGTGAGGTGTACTTTCTGCTAATTCCTTATGTGATCGGTTGCTTGTGATATGGTTATCATTGCGTGCTTTTAATTACTGCTCTGTAATTTAATTACTGTCTTTCCCACCTAATGTTACCTTTAGCACAAAGAATGCATGTCTTCTGACTTACGAAACCTGATAAAAAGAGAGTGGCTGATATGGAGTTTTTAAGGGCCGATTCCAACACTTTGCTTTGTGAAATTCAGCTACCATAAGCTGGAACATCTGCATTACCATATTTACTTAAAGTATGCTTATGGCCTCTATTTTATGCAATATTTATAATGCAAGAAACTTTTCTGTTGCACAATATATGTCGGCATCATATTTTTCTCATTCTATTTAAAACATCATATAACCAATATATTGGCACAGTTACAGATGTGTATGTGTATATATTATATAGTATTTAGTATAATATGATCTGATACCCGAACATATATTGTGCAACCGTAAAGTATATATATATAGATTAATGCAAGAACTTTCGGTTGCACAATATTAGATATATTATATATTATTCTATATATATATATATATATATAGAATATATTTAAATATGAATGAATGAATGATCGACATATATTGTGCAACCCGAAAGTGCTGTTATATATATATATTTAGGTATGTATGTATATACATAGTATAAACAGAGTAAGTTACATGCGATCGCGAATCTCGAAAGTGAAAGTGAAACTAAAAGCGATCATGCATTCAAAAGCACGATACCAGTTTCAATGCCAGGTATAATAGCGACTCCCTGATGCCGAAATATATATTATTATTCATAATTAAATATTATTAGGAAGATATTGAAGAATTTTTTTCTCCCATCTCGTATTTATTGCCTTTAGGGGTTCCGCCTGCACGTCATTTGCTTTCCCAACACTGTATTGGGTTGTGGGGGGAATGGGGGAGGGGATCACGATGCCGGCTCAACATTGGGATGTCTATCAGCCATTGGCGATGGACGATGGCATCGTCTATCGGCCCAACCCTAATATACTGTATATATACAGTATAGATAGATAGATAGATAGATAGATAAATATATTAGTACTTGGCAGTGCTTGCTTGTGGACGGACTTGACATTAAAGTGTCTAAATTTTTTAGATTTACTAGTATCG
Organism: Sinocyclocheilus anophthalmus; assembly: GCA_018155175.1. Lineage (NCBI taxonomy): Eukaryota > Metazoa > Chordata > Actinopteri > Cypriniformes > Cyprinidae > Sinocyclocheilus > Sinocyclocheilus anophthalmus. Next base: position 212,948 of record JADLZN010002857.1, read on the forward strand.
AAAAAGATTTAAGTTCAGTATCTTCAAAACAGCAGTTAAGCCCACAAATAATTGTCCAAACACTGAAGGGCGTTGCTGGCATTAGCAGTGAGTGTATGTATTATTGTGATGGTGTCAGCCATAAGCTTCGCCCATATTGAGCACCTTTCCCCATCTTAAGGAGTCATCGGTGGAGAAGCTCTTTGTGGGTAGGGGCTAGGGGGTGGGCCGGCGGCCCCGATTCTCGTGTGAAATGAGGGATGTTCTATAGTGACTCTTGGCCGAGGCGGCAGGGAGTGTATGGGAGCTTTTATGAATAGGGGCCTTTCAGCCGTTCAGTATGGCTCTGAAAGGCTGAACAAAAGCCTAGAGGGTGGCGACTGAGAGCTACACGGTAGATCCACAAAACACTTCACTTTGCAGCGGCGTAGTCGTAATCCCTAAGACATCAGCCATTCCAAACGTAGGCATTCAAGAAATGTCACATAAACAAAGTGGACGGCTGACAAATCTTCGAGAAGTTTAACGCCATAATTGGCATTCAATTGGCCAGGCTTATGGTTGTCAAAATGTTGGATTTGTTGTCGGTTTGGGAGTCTTATTCAAACACTATGGCTGCTGAAATTTTGTGGGAAGTTGTTTCCCTGTATCCTACATGGAGATGGGTCGTTTTTCCATGCATTTGACAGTGAGATACATCTTCACATTGTTTCATTTAGGGGTGAGAGGTCAAGGTTCACAGCCTGTTGACGTGACTCACAGTTGAGTGGGCACCAAAGTTCCCAGATTCCAGTAGGGGGGTCGTCGTTGCACTCCGGGCCTGGCAGCTTTTTCCCTCCCCTTCCCTTCTAAACTCTCCATTAGGATTCGCTCAGAACTGTCAGACAACATGTAGTGTAAAAAACAATCTTGCACACACCCTGCTGCTCACTTCCTCTCAAAAACGATGGTCCGTGGCGTGATGATTAATTAGAAAAGAAGAACAAAACAAAACCTTGCTCCAGTTCTTTTGGCTCCAGACATTCATTGGTCCGCTGCAGTCTGGCTCATTCAGATTGGTGGAGTGGAAGTGACGTAACCGCTGGCACAAAAGAGCAGCCGTGTGATTGGAGGAGAATGCGTATTGTGTGCCGTTGGGGGGTCCGTCACAGACACGGCACTTCTACAGCTCTCACCCTGACCACAAGGTTGAGAGCAGCTCCATTGTCACATGACATGTTCACACTGGACCACAAGCTTTTGTGTGTGTGTGTGTGTGTGTGTGTGTGTGTGCATGCTTTTTTGTTTGTACATGAGAGTGTATGTCTTATCCAGCTGGGCCTTGTGGGTCAGGGCATGGGCCGCCCCTCCCCGCGCACAACTGCAGTTTGGACCCAGAGGCACAGTTGAGGGCTTGTGAAAACCCCCTGAGCCTTCCTCATTTCTCCAGACGAGTACCTCATTGTAATCGACTGAACAGGAGTGCACTTTTTTCCTTCTCTGTACTTTTGTGTTACTTATAAACTTGTCTAACAGTTACATTGTCGACCAAAACTCGTTCTCTGGTTTAGTCAAAAGTGATTACCATTTCAACAGTTACAAGTCCTGTTGAGTTTTGGTTAACAACATTAAGAAAGTTAGGGGACATAATCGTTGTTTCCAATGTAACTGTAGGTTCCCAACATATTTTCCCAATATGTAACATTTCCAATTGTTAGTTTCTTAAAGACTTGTCAAAAGTGGTTACCTTTCCGACAGTTACATCCTCTACCTTTGGTGTTGTAGACAAACAAAACTCGCACTCCACTTTGGGTTTCTTATAACCTTGTTGAAATTGGTGACACAGCAGTTGTATTGGTTACCTGGTGCTTTCAGTTTCCATTGGGAAAAATGTTGGTAAAGTTGTAACTTAGACCCTTGATCACTTTTCCAACAGTTGCATCCTCTAACTATCAGAACTTCTGTAACTTTTCCAACAGTTATGTACTCTCGGTTTGAACTTCGGTACTTTTAGAACTTTGGTTATTTTTTCCAATGGTTGCATCCTCTTAACTGTTAAAAATTTGGTAACCTTTTCCAACCATTACATCTTCTAACTGTCACAACTTTTGTAACATTATCCAACAGTTACATCCTTCAACTAGAACTCTGTAACATTTCCAACAGTTGTCATCTTAACTGTCAGAACTTTGGTAACTTTTCCAACAGTTCCAACAACCTCTAACCAAACTAATTAGGAGAAGTAACTGTTGGAAAGGTAATCACTTTTGACAAGATTATAAGTAACTTAAAATTAAGATTACCTTTTTGTTGACTACAATGTCACAAATTATGGGATAATATAAATGTTTGAAAGCTTTATGGGCAGACTGTAGGAAATGTTTCAAATTTGTAACTTTTTCAACAATAATGTCCCCTATATTTATTGATGCTGCACACAACCAAAACTTGAGTCTTATAGACTTTTTGAAAGTGGTAACCTTTCCTATAATTATGTCCTTTACCTTTGTTGATGTTGCACTCCTCAGTTAGTGAAAATTAGTGATGTGGCATTTGCAATAGTTACCAAGATCAAGTTTATAAGACACTCAATATAGAGAATGAGTTTTGGTTGATTTAAAATGTTGAAGTTTGGGAACGTAACTGTCGACATTGTCATCAGCCACAACTCTTCTTCCTTTTGGTGACATTACAATATGTCGCTAATGTTCAATATTCATGTTTCTGATTTGCAACCCAGGCGCCAGTTAGTTGAGTTGTTTAGGTTTTATACCGTTCTCTTGCGATTGTAAGCAATTCCTAGCATCGCATCTCGCTCTCTCTGAAACACACCCACAGTTTGTCACGGCCAATGTCGATGGTGCGTTCCCCTAGCCGCCTGGCTCCTAGACCCAACCTCGTGAAAAACCACACAAAAACGCTGTGTGTACTTTAGAACTGGTTACAGCTGCAAGCAGTGAAATCTGGATTGTGTTAGCCCATGCACTGTGATTTATAAATTGTTTCTCAGGCCATAAATTCCCACTATAATTGCACTCCAAGCCTCCTTCCACTCTCCTCACTCTTTCTCTCCCCCCTTCTTTCCCTCTCCGTCTTTCACTCCTGCGCTTCCAGACGCACACACACTCCGGCGGTACGTGGTCCGGCACTAATTGTTTGCAGGAGGGAACTGGTTTGACAAGGCAGAAAGTTTTTGAAATTAGGCAGGGCGGTCACAGTTGTGAGTCAGGGCTCAGGTACGGTGTGTCATGCCTCCATATCGCCCCCATGGACTGTTATTGCACAATAGCATTTGTTAAAGATAGCACTTTAGCCATTTAGTGCAATTTCGCAAAAAAATTGCATTATTTCCTCTCCTGGGTTTAATTGCAGTGATTTATTCCTGAATGTGAATTTCGCTCCCCCAGGCCTCTCAGTGGTAGATTCAAGTTTTATACTTAACAGCCAACAGGTTATAAAAAAATAACCCTGTTTATTTGTTGTGCCTCAAGTTCTCCATATGGAGGAAAGCTTGTCAACAAATCCGCTTTAAACGAACAAAACTGCAGTGGCTGCTGTTTAAAGATTCACCGTCGGTTGCGATCACCCCCCGGTGACTTATTTTTTGCGTTTTGAAGCCGGTTCGATTGTGTCCCTTTAGAGGCGGGTATATGGGAACGGAGTGCCCCGGTGAAGCCTCTTGAGTTGGATGTGTGCTCCGCGCGTCCGTGTGGCGGTGTGTGTGTGTGTGTGTGTGTGTGTGTGTGTGTGAGAATGTGCTGGGGGGAGGTAGTCTACCAAGAGAACACAATAAGCTCTTTGTCTTCATTATGCACTTAGCATTTGAGAAAAGTCTTCAACTGTCTTTAGGACCAATGCACCACATTTGGATCTCTGATTTCAGATGCATATCCTATGCATCACTTAGTCTTATTCAAATACTTAGAGCCTGCATTGTTGTTGGTCATTTTATTTTTAGTAATTATTATTTATTTATTGCAAAACATATAGTATTATGTAAGTGGATGCCTACAAAGTTGTAGATTACTATAGCAAGCACTTTTGGGTTATAAAGTGGTTTTGTTATCCCTCTTGGCTGCTTGTGGGTTAACAAGCCCAGGCTGTTCATTGTAAACCTGGGTATATTTTGGACTGCAGTGTTGTAACCAGATACCGAAATACTGGAAACCGCATAACTGACTTGTAATCGACTTTAAGGAGGGTGGCTGCATTTCGCCTTTGCAGAAAAACAGAGCTCCCAACAGAGAGCTTATTACTTTCTCGTGGTCGTAATTATGTGTTGGGTTTTATTTGACCTACTGTTTTGTCCTGTGCCACAATAACACTTATTCCTCGTGTTTTCGAGAATTGTTTGTGCTTTTCTCTTGAAATGATTAAAAATAAATGAATGCATTGTGTATTTGAAGTATATTTCATGAAACTTTTTTTATTTTAGCTTATGCATCCAAAGTGTTTTTGTGATCAGAAACTGAAGGTGTCTCCCAAAGGTAGTTCCTTTTTTTTTTCTTCTGCAACCAGACGGTTGGTGAATGCAAACTTGGTCTCTGTTGCTATCCCTAAATGAGCCACATTGCCATGGAAACCCCTGGTCTCCGGATGGCTGACCTCTGAACCAGTTCTTTAAGTAGGCAGTGAATGGAGGGAGTAGTGTTATCAGTGAGTTCACAGTAGTATCCATGGGAACTCGGAGAGCAACTGTCAGTCATGAGTCTTTCCTGTTGAGGCTGAAGCCCGGTTCTGTGTGGAAGCCACTGGCTTGATGAAAAGAGGCACTTTAACGCAGCTAATGTACTGTAGGCAGGTCAGCCAGCGCCACTAAACTACAGGAACAAACCACAAATAAGTGCTTCATTGCATTAGTATGATTTGCGCTTGGATTGGCTTTATAAGTGAGAGTTTCGGAGGATGCACTGAATTTTCTACCTAATTTTTCAATACCAATAGCCGATAATTTAACGGATTATAAATGGCATAGAAAAATAGGATACTGTTTAAATTCTACTGATATTCTATTGATATTTAATTTAACAGTTGATATTTAATAACTGTATGATCATTATAGTAACTAATATTATAAACGTGTTTTTATTCATGTTTAATGTTTATTAATCTTTTTAAAAGTCAATCTAGAATTTACATTCTTTAAATAAAATGGGTTACAAAATTAGCATTAAAGTTACTGAACAAATGAGACCGATAAAGGTTTTTATATTTTTTTCCAGTTTAAATCAGAGATGCATCTCTTATTTAACAATACAATAAACCCTTATATTGCCTAATTATATTGTGCATTCTTAATAATAATGATTAATGATTAATATTATTAATCCTCAATAATATGACTCTTTTTTTTTTGTCCTAAAATGAGTAATATTTTGTTTCGAGGAATTTCTGTAATGCTGTGGCTGTTTATAAGCACATAGCTGTTTTATAAGGTTTGGATCCCGTTCCTGAAACAAAATTGGCGTCTGTTGATCCTTTGTACCTAAAAGTTCCCAGAAACTTGTTGAATTACTTCCTAATGTGATCGGTGGATGAATAGGTGATTTGTTGGTTAAATTTCTACTTCTTATTGTTCCTATAATAAGATAAGTCTTCTTTAATGAGCTTCTCCTCCTCTTCTGAGTTTAATCTCTTAAATCAGACTTCATAATTACTTAATTTTTTGCTTGTTAATGTTGTTTGTTTTTGTTGTTCAAATCTTTTGTTGTCCCATCTAGATCTGTCGTCCATATTTGGAGGCGGTCGAGAATTCCTGTCCTTTCCCCGCAAATTAATTTCTAATTAGCACAGATAGGGGTGTCGTTTGCCTATGAATTGTTTACTTAATTATCGGAAACTCTCGCAGTTCTTAAACAAACAATAGGCCTGAATGCCGACCTGTGGTGAGGGAGGGCTGGAAACCGCCGCCTCTATTGTCTTTCCCTCTGGCGGCAGTGAAAAGAGCAGCGAGAGGTGTCGCTCGCATAAATAAATGAGTCAGGTGATGTCGGACCCCTCTGGCCGCATCAGGGCACTGCCCATAGGCATACATGCACGTAATCCAGAGCCTTTTGTCTGGCTTAACTGTTCTGATGGTGAGATGTAATGGATTCCTTTGTGTGCCACCAGCTTTCTGCTCCATTCTAGTGGAGGGTGTGTGTGGAATGGGTGGAAACATCAGGGAGAAATGTAGGCCATGCTTTGAATGATTGACATAACCTACTTGGCTCCGCCCCACTCCAGATTTGTTTTTTCTTTCCCTTTTTCCCAAGAATGTTGTGCTATTTTGTGGAAGCTCTTGCAGTTTGAGGTGCAGCGTTTAAAATCTCCGCTATCCAGAACAAAGCTTACGGTTGCAGCAACACATGTTGAGGCTTCCAGATATCTCCTTAAAGAGGTGTCGTCTTCTGTTTGTTTTGACAGAGGGCTTCATTTCCTCTAGCATATGACTGTCAGGATTGATATTTGTGACGTTTTAAGTTGTCATAATCCTGTTAAAGATCCCCATCGTCTTCGCTCAGCTGCGCGGAAAGAATTTAAGCAGCATTTCAATCTTTCTCTGTGACCTCTTGACATCAGGTAGACAGCTACAAACACACTCCAGGTGTATTTATGAAATTAAACCGCATGAACCTGGTTAGAAGTACAGTATGTCTTCTGTCTCAGCCTGCCCAAGGTGATGTGACACCCATTTTTTTATAATTCGGTATTTATTTTCATAATTCAGTATATATTTAATGTTTAGTATGCACCATATTTATTTTATTTTAATATCAGCCAGATTAATATGCTGATATTTGGCCATTTTAAGATTATTGGTATCGAGAATAATTTCATTTCATCCAGACAGATTAATCTGCTGATATTTGGCCATTTTAGGATTATTGGTATTGAGAACAAATATTTTATTTTATTAAATTTTATTATTGATATTTGGCCATTTTAAGATTGTGATTATCAAGAATAAACGTTTTTTACTTTCATTCTTTTTTCTGTGAATGTCAGTATTAAGTACATTTAAAAATGCAATAAAAAATCAAATTTACTCTAAATTTAGTTGTATTATGTCGGCCGCCTTGTTCTCTAAATGTTGCTGTCAGTCTGTATAAAACCCTGGTTGGTTGACCACATATTTTCAGTTTGCAGAAAAAAAGAAAACATTGCCTTTTTGTGGTTGTGATTAGGTTTTCATAACATAATATTTGTTTGTGTTTTTGTTGATTTTCTTGGTGAAGCTTTGATTGATTTACTATGTTGCTTAGCAGGTCGTCGCTGAAATTTGACATGCATTTTGAGGGTTTCGTGTCTGTGCACCATTTCTTTTCTTTTCTCAACATGAAGTCAATGTTGCATATTGATAAGCATCTGCTCCTAGAGTTATGGCTTTCAAATACAAATCCCCAGACCCCAAGTCTGTTTACTTTGGCCGATCTCCCTTTGTGTCCCCTGAAAAGCAGGGCACAGGTCCCTGCAGCCCGGTAGTCTGTGAGTTTGTGTGGGAAGGCAAAACTGAGATTGTATTTCAAGATAATATGTTAAGTTTTCAGTCAGGTGATGGCGGTTATGATGAGGAAGGTGGATTGTATTTTTTCAGTCATCCATCCACTTTAACTGCAGCTGCAAATACCAGAAACAGGGTAAGGCCCCCGACAAGAACTAGACGTTCCTCAGAGTGGTTCCTCTCAAAAACCATTCACAGATGGCCTCTGAAAGCCGACCACAGACTTAAAGGGATAGTTCACCTGAAAATGTAAAGTGTCATCATTTACTCACCCTCATATCAAACCTGCATGACTGGCTTTCTTCAGTGGAGCACAAAAAAGATATTTTGAGATGTTGCTTGGACCTCAACATTTGTCAAAATAACTTTGTTCCACAGAAGAAAGTAAGTCATACTGGTTTGGAGTGAACTGAGTTCATGTTTGGGTGAACTGTCCCCTTTAAGCACATTCATTTTGACTGTCTGGCCAAATTAGATGTTTAACTTGCAACTGTCGTTTATCAACTCTACTGCAGACAACGGAAGGTGAAAGTGAACCCAACAGCTTTAATAAACAGGGCACAAGGTCTCAGCTCATCCTGCCAGCTGTAAGGAAACTACCAGTCCCTGCTCATAAACTACTTTTGTTTTCCTCACCACCAAACCCAGCAACCCCGTCCACCGGACCATAATGTCTTTTCCATTTTTAGCCCACAGTCTTATCCAAACTTCCTCACAACAATTCCGCTTGTGATGAATGAAGTTTAAAGGGAGAAACAAAGCCTTATTAACCCCAAATGTGCCATGAAGTTTGATTTTAGAACATGTTTGGGTTGCGCAAGATGAGATTTTGTTGTTTTAGTAATGCAGGGTTGGACAATTTACAACATGTGTCTATACAAGGGTTTACACCATTTTGGTATTGTTAGTTAGTGTCGACTATGTGTGCATATCATTGACTATTATACATTGACTGTGAAGCAGTTGTTGCCAAATGTATTTTTCTAATGAATAATCAGTTTTTGATTTGCATCTATTACATTTAAATATAAAAAAAATCCAATTATATAAGTATTTAATTTACTGGATTATTAAAAAATTGGCATTTAGGCATGGCTAAACTATTTTATTTATTGCATTTCAGGCAAAAATACACTTATTTTGATAATCTGTTCCCATGATTATAAGATTTTAATCATATAGCCCACCCATTTCTTTTAGGTTTCGCGCTTCGTTTAGGCTGCGTAGTACACTTGCATGTATGAAACCTAGGAATAAGCCCTTGTAACCTAAATTCTGTACGTTCGAATTCTCTGTATATGGTAGAACTATAAATTTGGTTTGTGAAAATAGTTCTTGAGGTATATATGTTCACTATAACCGCAGATGCTTTCAGCCCCTAGACTCAAGAGCTTAGATACAGGAATGACTCCACAGGAACATCTGATACGCTTTGACTTCTACACAAACCAGATGACTGAGCCAGGCGGGGAAGCTCCGTGAAGGCATAAAAAAAAACTAGATTTTATAAATTACCCCTGAAAATCATAAGCGCTGGATGCGAGGGGCCCCAGAAAAGCTGAAAGGCATCAAACTTTGACATGTGCGCACTGAGCTACGAGGGCTTTCACAATAAACGTCTCCCCCTGTATAGGAGTCAGTCTCATGTTGTATAGTATTATCGGTCTGGTCTCCCTCCATGCTCCGAGCTGTTTGTCTCTCATTGCATACCACGCTCACCCTAACAGCATTGCTTCTGCGTTCTCCATTGATTTATAAAGGGGCAAAATTAGAGAAAGGCAGATCTCTGTTACTGCTCCATGCATTCTGTAAGGCCCCTTCCTATTCTTCTAGTGCGTTATGGGACTTCCTCCCAGCTGTTCCTCATACTAACATACACACATTTTATCCATCCAGCTGGGCATTTACTATGCTGGGACCTGCAGTCCAAATCGTATTTAACTTTCACGTTTCGCCCCCTCCCTTGGGCCTGACTGCTCCTGTCTCGGCCCCCCCAAACTGTTCCAGCTAATGCTCCCAGGTGCTAAACAACACTTGGAGTTCATCTCCACAGCTTTCAAATGAATTAAGACAAAGAACAGCTGGATTGCTGGAATCTGTGGATGACTCAGAGGTCCATTTAATTGATTTCTTCCATTCCTTTCCATTTTAAATGAATATTCCAGGTTAAGTACAGGTCTACAGAAATACTTAGGTCAACAACTGTAGCTTCATGAAATTTTCATCCAAGTGCTTAACATGAGTCTGAATTATTTCCTGTGGCAAACATTTATTTAACTTTGAGTATTCCTTTAAATCGAAAACTTGACTTTCCACCTGTCTTTTGGTGACTTTTGTTTAGTCAAGACACATACTTCTACACCACTATATCCATATGAAGCACTTTTAAGTATAATAGAAGTATTTTTGGTTATGCAGTGACATGTAGAAAACCTGGTGCATGTGTTGATGATTGTTTGTGACGTTCTCTTTTGTTCCCTGCAGTATCTGCAAATGAAATGGCCGCTTCTTGATGTTCCCGGGACGGCAGCCCTTAAAGACTCCAGATCACCAACACCAGGGCACTTAGTAAGTCCATCAGCAACTTCATATTCTGAATAGTTTACAATGCAATAAAAAAGGTATTTTGATAAGTTGGGTGTAGACTAACCTTGTGTTGTGTTGTGCTTTTGCATGATATGCATCTTTAGAAAGCAAATGCTTTTAAAGGTAACGTTTTGATCTGAAACCGTTAAACCTACAATAAAATATTGCAATATATTGGTATTTAACTGAATAGGCTTGTTTAACTTGCCTTAGGAGCAAAGGTACATTGGTGGCCTGCGTAACTTCTTTCGCAATGAACAACCGGAAACATTTTTTCCCACACAAGCATGACTAGCTTTCAGCCGAAACCTGGTTTAGGCCGAGGGCTTAAGCTTGTCGTTCTAAGTGTCAACAAGCAACAGACTTATTTTCATGCCATTCCACCCCCTCCGGCCACTCATGCGACCCAACTTTTGACCTGCTTCACCCTTTCCAGACACCACGGCGGAGAACCTCAGGAATGCTTGCTCCAAATGGCAGCTAATCCATTCCGGAGACACGTTTTTTTCCCACCCTCCAAACATGGAGATTGTCAGCTCAGAATGATTGAGGTTCTGCCACGGTGATAAAGTGATCACTGACTGTGGTCCGAGCTTAAAGATTAGAGCGTTTGCCCAAGAGATTCCCAAACAGACCTTTGGGTCAGTTCTGTCTAAACGAGAATCCAATTGAAAGTTCTCAGGCCAAAGATTACGATGACCTGATAATAATACCGGTACACTGGGCCTGTTGAGTCTGGTGTTTTGTCCTTATTTACTTAGCATGTGTTTCATAAAGTGCCTATTATCATGCTTGGGGACTCCAGACAGACTGCAAATATGCAGCGGGGGAATTTCAATCTAATTATACGGAGATGAGTTGACCATAGAAACCTGTTGATGCTGACTTTGCTTTAACACTCAGTATTGTGTTGTCCTTACAGAACGTACAAACAGTGAATGCTACTGTTTACCCGTCAGAAAAACACACTTTGCTTCCTCATTAGATGTTGGCATTGGGGATTAATTTCTGGCATGCAGATCTGGGGGAATCTCTTGTGATCGGAGGATTAATTAGAGCCAGTAAATAATTTGGGTGACATGCTAGAGGGTTTATTGTGTTTCTAATGAATGGCAGGGGCTGTTGAAATAACACCAGGCTGCTGAGAGGGCGTGAGTGACCTGTGGAAACCATTTCTGTGGCTGCACAGATTGGGTCCAGAAGGCACACATGCTAATAGGGAGCCAGAGCGGTCCGAAAGGCTCAATTATTCAGGAACCAGGTTTGTTTAGCATTCCATTGGCATCCCTCTGAATGTGTGCAAGGGTGATATTGCAGCACCGAGCCCACCTTTTCACATCGCCTTCCATACAATGCATCTGGACCCAGGCCGCATGAATAATACATCAAACCAGAACAGAGGGGCAGGAGATGTGTGAGGCATTGTGGGAACTTCAGACTTGTCAACCCCTTTGTAAGCTGTGTGTGAGATTTATTTTTTCAGTCAGAATCATACAAAAGTCCTGTAACAGTACCGTGGTTCATGTATCAAGTAGCAATACTATGGTACTTTGAAATATAACATGGTACAGTTAGATTCCATATTCGTATATATCATGGTACTGTAAGGAACTTACAATGAAAGAATAGCATGGTAATGTCCAAAAAATATGTTGTTATCATGATGTTTTCACATGGTGTTATATAATGGTGGTACTTTAAAAGGGTCATATGATGCTGCTAAAAAGAACATTATTTTGTGTATTTGGTGTAATGAAATGTGTTTATGCGGTTTAAGGTAAAGAAAACACATTATTTTCCACATACTGTACATTAATGTTCTCTCTCTATGCCCCACCTTTTTGAAACGCATCGTTTTTACAAAGCTCATCGGTCTGAAAAAAGCGAGGTGTGCTGTCTTTTTTTTCTTTTTTTTTTATTGGCCAGCTATCCAGAGTGTTGTGATTGCCGAATACCTCAAGCGTGTGACGGAAAAATGTTACGCCCCTACCATACTGTAATGCCCTGTCCGGCCGGAGCGACGATTCAGAAACATTAAAACCCATTATAAACAAGGTATTTGTTGCATACAGTGGGGACATAATTATTATTTATTATAATGACTTATACTGTCTTTTACGTGTTGCGTTGCATCGTGCCACGTAAACAAAACCATGTCTGCATATGTGATCGGAGAAACAACAAACAACAAGCCCTACTCTACACTGCCAAAAAACTCGCTTTAAATATAAAACCGTACTTACAGACTGTGAGTCAGAACAACCAGCATTGTAGTCTACTCTACCAGGATCAGGAAATGGTCCTCCATAAAATGTGCTGCACACATCTGATTATTTGGGTTGTACTGTTCTGGAACGGTGTTGTAAATAAACTTAACCACTGATTTCTAGTCGTGTCCATTTTTGGAAAGCCAAACAAAGTAGCTTTCGCTTTCACAACGAAAAAAAACCACAGCGTCATTACACGGAAAGCCTAGAGTGAGCGAGGACCGGGGGACTTTGAAAAAAAAGTTTTGAGAACGGCCGGAGGGCTAGAGTGACCACGACGGCCGGCGGATTCAACGAAGGGAGCGTACGGCGGTTTTGCGGCAACCACATGTGACGACCCCAAGCTGGACTCCGCTTCGGCCACGGTGAAAGCCGATCCAGCGATCAACAGCGCAAGTTTATGTATTTCCTCAGCGACCAGCACGATCAGCTCCAGGCATGACGAAGCGATATCGTCTTCTTTTGTAAGACCAAACAAAGTAGTTTTGCTTTTATAACAAAACACACAGTGTCTTCACGACATGGTGGTGGCGGCAACAACAAAACTACAGCGAGAATAAAAGTTTCGCCTCCTTTCTTTGCGTGAACATTTAGGCGGAGTTATGCAAATCTTCCCACACAGTGAAGTAGACATGTGGGGGCGTGTTAGAACGAAGGGTTTAGGTAGGTGTGGTTGACTCTTAACTTTTATTAAGAATATTTTTTTGGATTTGAGACTTTAGTCTTTGCAGATTTACAGATCTTCTTTATGCACAAGAGCTTGTAACACTCCAAAGAGAAAGGAAACATTGAAATCGCATCATATGACCCCTTTAATAATTTTTTTAGTAGTCTTTCTGAGAGCCCATACTCTTCATAGATAGAATATAAGTTTGATTTCTAGGTAGTTTAACTGAATCTCCTTCAGCTTTTCTGTGTGTTAGTGCTAACTTTGATGCTACTCCTTTACAGAAAACATACATAACAGATCAAGTTTTAGGCACAGAGTCTTGTATCTGATATGAAATGATCTCACAGTGATATCACAAGTGCAAAACCTGGTTCTTAAAAGTCACAGTAAGTCACCATGTTTAGCAAACACTTATGTTAGCAACAGCTGACGCAGCAATTGCACTTTGGCTAGCCAGTACCTAAGCTGTTGTCTGTCTCGAAAGCATGCTTGCACATTAGGTCTAGTCAAGAAATGATGGTTTAAATAATTTATTATAAACTAATAGTCTTTACCAGGCATTAGTCATGAGTCATTTTCACATTGTTTTCAAAAATCAGATTACAAATGGAAATTCCATTTAAATTGCCTGCTAATGGCATTGACAATTGATATTTATTAGTGAAAGCATGATGTTTGTGCTGATGGGAAAAGTGTTGCATGTTCATGCAAAAACCAAATCATGTGATTTGAGTTTTTCCATTAATGCTGTTGTGGCCTTCATTAACATTTTCTGGTAAAGTATGAGGATGTAAATCTGTGAAACCAGATGCAGATTGCCAAAAACCCAGAAAATAGTTCTTAATAGAGATACTAAAATTAAATTCAAAGGCATGTATCTGTAAAAGATGGTGATAATTGTAAATTGTGCCCCATTGTTAGGGATCATACTGTTTGGCTCATACTGCTAGTTTTGGCTTGTCCTTTCCTCACTATTATCCTTCATTTGAATCTGTATTTAGCCTCTCATTCTTCCACTGCTAAAGCAGTTCATTGTGTCTTGATCCCTCTTGCTCAAACGCCTGTTTGCTTAGTAACTCAAGTAAGAGATGGAGGATGTAAAGCCAAAAGAAGAAGAAAAACAATAGCCCACATTTGCTTCTTACTCCACAATGTGCTTGTTTTAGCAGAGCTCCAGTTTTAACAGCTCCATGTGGTGGCACCAGAAATTGTCTTTGGGCGGGTTCCTTTGCTAGTGGGCGGAGAAGAGCAACAGATTAATCAGCAGGTGCAGAGCGCTGACCCTGCACTTTTTGTACAGTTGTGACTTTTGTCATTTCAAATGGCTACGACACCTCCTTGTGGAGAGTCACTCCAAAGAACTCAAAGAAAACCGTTCAAAGAGGTACAATATTTGGCTAACTTTAGTTCTGAGTGTCTCATAAAATAATGGTCGTTGAATGAAAAACTGACCTAGCACAATTGGTAAATATGTGCTTGAGAACTCTGGACTCCATGTAATTTAACTATGTGATACAAAAGGTGGAACAATGTTTACACAATGACTCACTTTTTCTGTTTGGCGAGGTGTTTTGTCAGCTGTTTTTCTTTGTTGTGCTGGTCAGGCGTCTTCTCCTCCTACAGACCAACTTACAAAAGTGGATTTAGGGAGATTTATCAGGCTTCGCCCTTGATGAACCTCAGGACTTGTTTGAACAAAAGGTAAAAAGATCCAGGTACTTGTTGACAGACCACAATTGAAGAAGAATCCATTTCTGCCATCTAAAGGTGGATTCCTGCATATTACAACCTGAAGGGTTGACTTGAAAAAATGTTGTTGTTATGCCATTGTCCTTACGTTACCGAACCCAATGACTCAGCTTGCATATGCTTTCAACCCTGATCATACTGAGTTCCCTCCCCAAGAGTCCTTCATTTAGGACTTAAGTTGTGTTAATCTGGTGGACACTTCCTTTCTTCTAGTTGTAAAGAGCCCACTCAAACAACAAACAGGAGGACTCGAACAAGTGTTGATATGGATCCTTGGGATGTTTGGAGTCGGCTGGTCCAATCCAGTTCATTTGTAAGAGGGGTGAGGGGCCCAGTCTGGTGGCAGTCTACGCTTGGGATGTTGGCGTCGGAGGCAAAACGGTTGGCGTGTTGACACAGCAGGGATTCTTGGCAGTTGGATCGCGAGAGAGACCATTAGCCTCAACAGCTAATATCATAGTGCAGTGGACAAACACGATCTTAGATGAACAGTGCAAGTTGTCCTCTACTGACATATATTTAAAACAATCCTTTGATGCACCTTGCAGGGTTTCCAGAAGCCAAGCTCAGCTTGTCTCAGCTAATGCAATGCTAAATTATGTACAAACACAGAGACAGACAGTCAGACAGATAGATGGAACGAGAAAGGCAAGAAATCTGATGAGAGATCTGGATTTGTTTGGACTGTGGGAAACGAGAGCCAGTCTTGTCTCAATGCAAGCCTTGTTCATGTTCACAGAGTGCTGGTTGGAGCAGAGGTCAAACCCACTGCCTACGTAGAGGTGGGGGGAAGGTTAGCATGGAGGAAACAAGACCGCATTCTCCACTTTAGCTCCCTTGTGACGTCCTGAGCCAACAAGTACCCCATTCAATCTATGACTCACCACCTTGCATTGGCTTGTGTACAGATCACAGCAGTGCTGCTTCTGATAATATTATAGTCCTACTGGTATATTTATGTGGTCAGGGTTCTGGACATATGTTAAAAAATGATATGCTAATATAGGTTTCGCCAGCATTCCTGCAGCTTCAGTTGACTATGTGCTAAAAATGATTATTGAGTTATTATTGAGGTAAACATATCGAAAGTTTACCTCACTTTTACCACAGCAAGATTCTCTTCAAACTGCTGGTACATCATTACGTTGGTTGTCCTGAAAGAGAAAACTGTGTAGAGATTTGCTAATGCTCACTATAATGTGCCCCTTGCTGCAAATCTTAGATTTTTAAACTGAAATGTGGAATTGAGCTTGCTTTGCTTAGTATTTGCATTCATGTACTTGCAACACTCGAAAGTAATATGTCCTTTTTACAATCACATTAGCCTAGCTCTGGGGTAGCCAGCCCTGCTCCTGGGGGGTTGCCTTCCTGCAGACTTCAGTTCCAATTTTGCTCCAGCAAGATTTTAAGTAATCCTGAAGACCCAGATTAGCTGCTTAAGGTGTGTTTATTTGGAGTTGGTGCTAAACTCTGCAGAATGGTAGCTTTTCCAGGAGTGGGCTTGCCTATCGGTTTCCAAAATTGTGCCGCCTTAACAATCTCAAAAGTCGTCCTGATCTGTTAAACTATTTCCAACTTTCCAAGAGAAGCACTGAAGGGTTTGTTACAACAGGTGCCACCTTTAGCTGCCTCTTGTGGCAGGTGTTGTAAGCAAGATCTCTGCCACTTCCCTTCACATGTCAGGCCTGTGTTAGAGTCAATTATGGTGAGTGGCAGCTGGAAACATCTTTCTCTTGTTGCTAGTATGCTACGCGAGAAATGCCTGCTAAGGGTGTTAGGTGTGATTTCTCCCACCCTCCATGCAGCCGGTCAAATGCCCAACTGGTGTTTATTTTCCTTTGGGAGAAGTAGGGAAAAGTAAACTCTGCTGCCGAGACCCATTGTTCTTTAAAACTCTCTGGCGCCGTTCACGAGTAATGAGGCCTAATGGCTATTTTCTTCTTTTCGGTTGTTTAAACATGCACTTATTTCATTCCCCCCTCCCTCACCTCTTTCTTGTTCTCATTTTGTTTTTCAGTCCAATAAGGTTCCAGTTGTACAACACCCCCATCATGTTCATCCCCTTACGCCGCTGATCACCTACAGCAATGAACACTTCTCCCCTGGAACGCCTCCCCCTCACCTCTCGCCGGAAATTCTTGACCCAAAGACAGGTAAACACCACCAACAGCAATCTTCAGATGCATTTGCTAAAGCTTCGAGAAAGTAGTATGATCCAAAAAATGCTGAGTCATGACTTGTTTTGATGGGGTTTATTGCAGTAATATGGGGATAGAAGTAGTTACAGGTGAAGTGCGTAATTTTTGGCGCCACTAGTGGCACTAAAGGGAATTGCAGTCATATTTTTTTATCTGCCTGACTAAACCAGTGGTGTGATTTTTGGGGCAGGACTACCTATTTGCAGGACAATGGTAGACAAGGGGGAGTGTTTGAAGACTATTTTTACAATTTGATTTGGTGCAAGTTGCAACACAGAAGTTCACCCTTAAATTGACTTTTGTTAATATTTGTATTCAGTTTTCATAATCAGCGTTGGTTTCCTCAGGCATACCAAGGACCCCTCACCCTTCAGAGCTGTCCCCATATTACCCTCTCTCTCCTGGGGCAGTTGGACAGATCCCTCACCCTCTAGGATGGCTGGTTCCTCAGTAAGTCTGAACCCTGTGGCCTTTAAGTGCATTACATCAACCTTATTTTACCCATGCAGATGGCTTAATGAAGTTTGTTGCTATTTTTGAAAGTTCTTCTAGCAAAAAGATTATCTGTTTGTCCCTGATTTTGCTTTAGCCAGTTGTTTGAGTGCTGTTTTTCTATCTTCAGGCAAGGCCAACATATGTACTCCATCCCTCCTGGGGGCTTTAGACACCCCTACCCTGCACTCGCCATGAACGCCTCCATGTCTAGGTATGTAACAGAGGGCAAGACCTTCTTTTCTGCACCAACATGCTGATTTATAGTTAAACTCGTATCTATTAATAGACATGAGATGCAGACAGCGTTATTCCTCCCTAAAGGCTCAGAGAAGAGTTAGTACAGGAAACTGCTGATGTATTTTTTGCTCAAAAATGGTGCCTTGATACCTCTCTTTCTCTTTCAACTCTGTGCCATGTTCCAGAAAGGAAATCTTTTTTAAATGCATCACAGTTTGTTGCTCAGATAAATGTACAACTTAATCGCCAATGTTCAACACTAATAACAAAATTATTAGATAACACAGAAAAGTTTGTTTAGCGTGCCATTTGGTATACAAAATGCTGTTAAAAAATTGTCATATGCATGCAAATCCGACCAAACTTTAGTTAATGTTAGTGTTGCAGAAACTCAAGGGTGTAAGATTTTTTTTTCTTCACTTTTTACCATATTACTGTAGATATGCTAGGCATTATATGAAAGTAGCACTTCCTGAAGCTCTTGCTGAATAGAAACTTCTCTAGTGCATGATTTTATCTCATTCTTTCCATTCAGTTAATGCTTAAAAATTCCCTTAGGTTGCTGGATGAGTTCAGTTTTCGCACGTCCGCATGAAATCACGCTGTCTTTTAATCTCCCACTATTGCTTTCACACTTATCTTATGGCTGTGCACCTTTCGTTGGTCTGTAGAAGGAGAGAGATTTCTTTCTGTTCCGCGTTCATTTTGTGGCACAGTGAAGTGCTGTAATCCAGTAGAAATATGTGTTTTACCAGAGTGTGCATATCACAGATTGGAACAGTTTTTCCCCCTGATCTGTGAAAATTACAATGCTGCTATTGTATTAGCTGTTATGAATCTGAAAGTCTAGAGTAGAAGATTTTTCCATATTCAGCTGCTAGGATAGTTGCTCCAGTGTGATCTACCTATCTATCTATCTATCTATAATCTACTCCATGATGTGCTGTTTGTTTTAAAACAAATTGTGGATTCAATATTTGTTCTTATCATTCTATCTATTATGTCAGTTATCATACTAGATGTTGTCTCTCTTTCGCTCGCTCTATCGTCCTATATATTGTTCTCTCTATCATTCTATCTGTCATTTTCTCATTCTCCATCTGTCTTTCTATCTGTCATTTCCTATCAGTTTATCTATCTGCTGATCTAATTATCTAAAGAGATGAATGTCCTAACCATATCTATAGGCACAGTAAGTACCTGATCACGTGTATCTGTTTATTTATTCTATATATGTCTATTATGAAACGTGGAAGAATCGGTCTCCAAGATAAGTTCCATGGTTCTGTCGTTCTTCTAGATCTGGAACATCCCAAAGTCGTAAGTTTCTGCTCCCGCCAACGATGGTGCCTGAGTATCATTGCCCCTCAATGGGGCACACGCTGCACCAAAAGCCAGGGATACCGTCAGTCTGCCGGGATTGGTGTGGACCATGACAGCCAAAAGACAACAGAGGAGCCCGAGAGATCACTGTCGACACGCAGCAACTTGAACACGGAGATGAAGTCTCTGTACCGTAGGGAAGTGAGACATGGAAAAGATGTAAGATGGAGATCCCGGACGCCTTTCTCAGGATGTCATTCTGCCACATGATCGTCGATCTGTGCGTCCCTCTGTAGTCCATAAGCAAGAATATGCTCTACATGAAGGAAATGAGGGCCAAAGTAGTGGCAGAATGCACCCTGAAAGAGAGCGCAGCCATCAACCAGATCCTAGGCAGGAGGGTGAGTGCTTGCAACTCCATTACGAGAGGAGCTGAGATGCATTAGTGTGTTTCTCTTCATCTTGTCTTAAAGGAACAGTTCGCCTAAGAATGAAAATTGCCATCATTTACTCACCCCCATGTCATTCCAAACCCGTATGAAGCACAAAAGGAGATATTCTGAAGATAGTGCTGGTCGCTCTATTCCATGCAATTACAACGAATAAGCACAAGAGCTATCAAAACTCACAATAAAAGTGGTCCATATGACTTGCACGCTTCTGAAATTGTTCCTTTTGTGCATGAGAAATAAACTCATTTGGGTTTGGAATGGCATGTGGGTGAGTAAATCATCAAAAAGTGCATTTTTGGATGAACGATCCCTTTTAAGGAATGAAAAAAGGAGGGAAATTTGACCATATGTTCTTTTATTCCACAGTGGCACTCTCTTTCACGTGAGGAACAGGCCAAATACTACGAACTCGCCAGGAAAGAACGGCAGCTGCACTCTCAGCTTTATCCGGGCTGGTCTGCGCGAGACAACTACGTAAGTGAGCCCAGAATGCAGAGTTTAACGCAAGTCATGTGGGATTCAGAGTCCTCTATTGTTTTTGGCAGCCAGGGGAGTTTTGCTTAATCAAACACATCTAATTCGCTCCAAATCATGTCTGTCCGCAGGGAAAGAAGAAGAAACGGAAGAGAGAGAATAAACCTGATTCCCCACAAGAGTGTAAGTGTCACTGGACATCTGTATTTTTTTCTCAATTTCTGTATGCATGATCTTTTGCTGAACTTGAGCTTTTTTTTCCCCCAGCATCCCTGTTAGTCCGATCATTCAGCTCACAGATCGTGTTCAGTTCAATTTTGACATTAGAAGTTAGATAAAGGAGATTTTAGCTTTATTATTATTTATTATTCTTAACTGGAACTTTTTTTCAAGGAATAGTTAATTTACCCACTCTCAAGTTTTTCCAAATCGGACTTTCTTTTTTACTTGTGTGGGTGTGTGTTTGAAGTAATTTGGGAGCAAAAAAGGGCGTATGTGTGTGTCAGTAGATTTTAAGTATAGATTTTGTATTTGGTATGAAAATAAACTTTAAATTTAGTCACTATTTCATGTTGGGGCAGTTTTGAAGGGATACTAATGTTAAATTATAGTCGATTTGATTTTTTTTTTTTTTTGTAAATTTTACTTAGTATTAGATTAGTTTAGGTTATTGTAAATATGATATTAGATGTAATTATATTTCTTTATATGTATTTTTTATTTATTTATTTATTTTTAGTTTTAGCCATTTTAGTACTTCAGCTTAAACTATATTTTCAGTATTTCTCAAGGCATCATTTCTAATTTGCAATCAACTTTTTTTTATCTTAAACGCACGCACACACACACATGTGTGTGTGTGGCAAATTGTGTTATGGTGTATGTGTGTAGAATGCTGATACTAGTCAACATTGAAGTGGATCAAAACCTATTTCATCAAAGTTGTCCTAAACACTAAAATATGTAAATGTCTTAGGTTATGTTGACATATTCTAAATCAGTGCTTATAATATATACTATAGTAATTAATTATCTTAAATATTATATATATATATATTAGTGCTGTGTTGATGTGTATAAACAACACTGATTTAAACATATCAGCCATATTTAAATTTCTAGACTTGTAGTAATTAATATTTTGATCATTTAATTTAATTTAGTTTATTCTCATTTCATAAGCCCCTTCTTTCAATATGTGTTTTCATTCACATGTTAACAGAATGTTTGGGAGTATATTTAACCTGTTTCCCTCTCATATGCAAGGTAACTTCTACCCAGCTCCAAGAAGCAGGGCAGCAAAGCTGCTGGACTAACTAGCCGACCACAGCACGTATGCCCCAGGCCTGGCTGCACAAGGCGGGCCATGCGGCCACAACTCGGGCAGGATCAACCTGTTCCCTCACACAACGACAAACCGGGGGCCGAGCCCACCAACCCCCCACTGTCCCTGCCAAGGGACTAGAAACCTCGGGCTGACAGGCAGGCATCCAGCTTCCTATCCACGTACTACCTCCACCGAAGCCTCCCAATACGAGAGCATCTCCCTCCACAACCCAGGCGCGGCCTCCTGAACCCGCACCAGCGTGAAACAGCGGATTTCAGCACCGCTCGAAACCGTCCCTCCATGCCTCTCCCGTCATCCGGACCCGTTTACGACAGCCAAGCAGCCTCCATTCCCCCAATAATGCCTTAGCTGCGACCACAACCTCCTTCGGGTCAACCAGATCAGTGGAGTGATGGAAAAAAAACGACAACAAACTTTTACACTTGTATAACTATTGCTCTCCTTGTTTTTTTTTCAATTATTGTACGATATATAGAAGACAACGTTTTAAGGGATAGAACTGACAAAAGAGAATAATTATTGGGTCAACTATGTGTGACCACACTCTATTTTCTTCTCTTTGAAACAGAAAAGAATGTATAGTTTTGTTTTGTAGAAAGTGAGCAATATTTTCCAACGTGATTGCGCATGTTGATACTGTGGATAAAAGACAATGTATTAAGGTTTTTTTTTCTTTGTTTCTTTTTAACGCGTATTGGACAAAAATAACCAATTTGTAGTTTTTGTTCAATCACTTAATAGTAGTTAGGAGTTCGGTTTTTGTCGTTACTTTTCACGTCTTCGTTTGGAATACCAGCGCCTCACCCTGTTCACTAACCCGGGTGTGTGATTTCTAAGCACTCCATAGCAATGAAAAACTCAAAAGATATTTCTAACGGCATTCTGCAGTGTGTTTTTTTGTGGGGGCGAAAAGAGAGCTGCATGAGGAGGACGATGGGCTGAATAATGCAACTCCTAGATAGTCTGAATAAGAGGACCAGTATCACACACAATGGAGCAGTGTTCATTTTATCTAAAAATAGGCTTGTGAGAGTGGAAGCAGTAGTTATGGTAGTTGACAAAGGTTGTGTGAAGTGCTGGCACTAATGAGTGACAGCAGACAGAACTCAATGAAAATAACTTCATGTGGGCGATATTAAAAAACAAAGGTTCTCACTAAGACAAAAGTTGCATGGGTTGTTGCACACTATGACGTTATTGGTTTTAACAGTACTTGGGAGAGATCAATAAAGAAAAAGTGACCCTGGACACAAAACCCCAGGCATAACGGGTCAATTGTTTTCTACATGAGATTTATACAGAAATCTGAAATAAATGAGTTTTCCAGGGATGTTATGTTGTGTAGGAAAGGACAACCCATTTGGCTGAGATACCAACATAATTTGAACTCTCGAAATGCTGAGGGTGCAAATAAATCAAAAGGGAAGATCTAATAGAAGTAACTATGAGACACGTCGCCTATTAAGTTGTCCCAAATGAAGTTATTAGCAATGTATAATACTAAGATGGCAAACAAAAAGATTTAAGGTTTAGATATACTTTACGGGTACAGAATAGATTTACAAAAAATATCTAAGGGGAGAATACCAGATCTTTTTTACGTATCCTACAAACGTGATTTGGGATTAAGCAAAAGATAAAAAATGGATAAATTTGAGGCCCATGACAACTTGTATTGTGGGCTATGAGCTATTAAATATAGCCCATGATACTTATGACTTTGTGGTCCAGGGTCACAAATAGACATTTAAGGTAAAGGTGAAATCAAAATTTACCTTTATTTACTTTTTTCAAAATATGTTTTTGGTTTGAATGTGCTCGGTTCAATTGGTTATTGCGAAGAAAAAAATTGAAATCCATATATTTCTTTTTTTAATACTGTGGTTTCGCTGTCAGTTGTGTGTTGATCTGGCAAATGGTGTTTAGAACAGACATTATTTGATTACACTGTGGTTTTCTTTATTGACAGGCTTGTAAGATAGAAATGTAACCAAATGTTCTAGTGATTTAAAGTCAGCTTTCTGTGATGATGAGGACACGGGAACATACTGTTTTCAGAAGGCTGTAAATAATAAGCAAGACTGCAAACTCGGTCACAAAATTGTAAAAGCTGTGTCCAGAATTAAATATTTCCACGTGTTTACAGCACAATTATACGTGTTTTGACACTGCCACTGTTTTTAACGAAGAGGCTTGGAAAGTCGGTCCTCTGAGATCTCATTAGCTATTTCAATTAGCAAATGGCATGGAGGGTAGGTTACAGGTTTCCCTGGCCCCTGGGATGCCGACGGCTGCCAAGGAAGGAGCAATTAGGCCTCACGGAGACGGAGTGACCCACTAATTCAACTAAAACACACATAGACGTGTCCAGGGATGGAAAATGTAAAGCTAAGTGTGTGTCAGCATATAGACGCTTTTACCATCCAGATATCTGGAGACCAATTTGCAGAATCTTCTTTCTTCTCAATTCCTTAAATGTTGATTTTTAGGCCTTCAATGTGTCTAGCAAGCAGTAAGGCACGACACACAATGAAATATTGTTAGCCCTTCATGTAGGCGAAGTACAAAAGTTAAACTGGTTTGGTCAAAGTTACTGCTAACTATCACGATAGGGAGGGTAGATTATACTTACAAATTGTAGTCTGACACTTATTCCGAATTACATGACAAAAATTGTAGTTAGTAACGTAATCCATTACATTACACATTTTAGGTATCCTAATATAATTGGACTACTTTCTGATTACTTTTGACCTAACGCGTGAGGCTAATCACATGATTTTTAAGTAGCCCAGGTAAAAAAAAAGTATCCATAATGTACTTGAAGTGCTCTATTTTTGCGCACTAATTTTGTACTTAATATACTAAAAATGATTGTATAATTTACGACTTCTTGACAAGCTAAACCTACTTCAACTAAGTGTACTCAACTATGCTACTTGTAGTACACTTGAACCCATCTTTCATAGGCTACACTAGTATACTCAAGTGTAGGCTACTACAAGTGGTAACTAAATACATTTTTTTTAAATACAGAGATGGTATGTTAAAAGCGAGTTTGAGGTCTTATTTCATGGGTCCCACAAAATCGCACCAGAGTACACTGAGTTGATCTTAAGTTATTCTTAAGAAGTAGAGAATCATTTTTAGTAAAAAATTAGTGCGCGGAAATAGAGCACTTATGGAAGTGTAGATTTTTAACCTGGGAGGATTGAATCTTGTACCATATTGATATAATAAGGCAGAGTAACGAAAAATATATCCAGATTCAGGAACATTTAAAAGATGAAAAAGTAGAATTAGGGAGAATCTATCAAAAAGAATTACAGTAATCAATAAAAAGTAACTGTATTCTGATTGCGAGTATTTTAAAATGTAATCTAATTAAAAATGTAATGTAATCCAGATTACATGTAATCAGGTACTACCCAGCTCTGCCTATCACTTGTTTATCTTCTGATGTCCAGGCAGTTAGGTGTCTTTACACAGCAATTTTAACTGGATGTCTTTATACCAGGGCCCGAGGAGAGCAGGCATAATTATGTCTGGCTGTTATGCAGCATATATTTACACAGAATTTGGAGCAAGTACAGAGCAGCCCTAACTGTGTAAGGATGCCAAATAGCATTGCTCATGGTCCGCTCTCAAGGAAACTGCTGAAGCCCATAATTTCGAGATAACTAGGACAGTTCAATTGTGGTTGTTGTGGTGAGTTAAAATCACATGCCAGACGAAGGGACGGTTCACCAAGACACACTTGAGGTGCTAAGAATGGCTTAAGTAGCATTCAGTCACTGTTTCGCAAAGGTATGTTTTATGTTCTGAAATTGGCTCCTTGATTTAGTTTTGTGGGTAGCTATAGTTATGTGATTTAGTGATGGTATCACTATCAGATGGAAAAACCACGGTTTATGATAAATACGTTTGATATAGCTAGCCTACCATGTCTCATTATGTTTGTTTACTTCCACATGGCAGTAACCCACTACATAGCAAACAACAAAGTATGACTTTTAATTTATTTATGACTAGGCCTATATGCTTAGAATCTGCAACAATTATGTATTCTAATATCAGAATTTAATGTGTCAGACGTGAACGAAAATTAAATATTAAATGTAAAAAAAATCTAGAATGTTATTAATCTATGACATTATATAAGTGATTAAGCTTTGAACACAAGCTTTGATACATAGGCTATACATACATACATAAATGTTTGGATCCAACAAGAAAATTTGAAACAGTAAAAGTTGTACCGTGTGGTATTGTAACATGAAAAATTAATATTACGGACACCGCCCCCTAGAGGCAGACATAAATATCATATTAGTGTCTGTCAGTCGAGCTAAATGCGTCCTTGCCAGTAGATGGCGATGTTGTCTTCAATTGCTTTGCAACGCACTTGCTTTGATTCACTGAAGCCCAATATAAAGAGGAAACCGGGGCTAGTTGTCACACACTCACGGGAATGTTTCTCACGGTAGGTTTATTTTGCTCATTTCTATTCCTTTATAGACACAAACCTGGAAGTCTTGGCTATAAAAAAAAAAAAACGTTGAATATTTTCACCGTTTTTGCCCAAAATGAAATATACAGTTAATTGAGCACACTTTTTGTATTGCGTGGCACCTAACCCTGTTGAAAAAACCAACATATGCTGGTTAGATATGTTTTGACGCTGGGATGCTGGTCCTTTGCTTGTTTAAACTGGTCCTTTGCTGGTTTATGCTGGTCCTTTTGCTGGTTTATGCTGGTCCTTTGCCAGCACATGACCAACATAAACCAGCAAAGCACCAGCATAATCCAGCACATGACCAGCATAAACCAGCAAAGCACCAGCATAATCCAGCACATGACCAGCATAAACCAGCAAAGGACCAGCATAATCCAGCACATGACCAGCATAATCCAGAACATGACCAGCATAAACCAGCAAAGCACCAGCATAATCCAGCACATGACCAGCATAAACCAATAAAAGGACCAGCATAAACCAGCAAAAGAACAGCATAAGCAGCACATGACCAGCTTAGGACCAGCACATGACCAGCATAAACCAGCACATGACCAGCATAAACCAGCAAAGCACCAGCATAATCCAGCACATGACCAGTATAAACCAGCAAAGGACCAGCATAAACCAGCAAAAAAACAGCATAAACCAGCAAAGGACCATCTAAAACCAGCAAAAGGACCAGCAAAAACCAGCAAGCACAGCATAATCCAGCACATGACCAGTATAAACCAGCAAAGGACCAGCATAATCCAGCACATGACCAGCATAAACCAGCACATGACCAGCATAAACCAGCAAAGGACCAACATAGACCAGCAAAAGGACCAGCTTAAACCAGCAAAGGACCAGCAGTTTTTTTCAACAGGGACCGCAGTCAGTTCAGGTTTATATTGTATGTGTAGGCCTACATTTCTCGTGAGAAGATGAAGCCAAAATAATCTTAATTGTTTGTTGAAAGTGATCATAAACGAAAAACAATTAACTCTTCGAGCATAAAAAAAACTGGTCATCTGTGTTAATTCAAATGAGCAAAAACCCTTCAGTGCTCTTGAGTGAAATGTATTCCTATGGATTCTGGCATCAGCATTTGTGCTCAGCAGGCCTTGTGCACTGATGAAATCCTGCTTGTCTGGATCTGCTGTCACTCCACATTCGTTCATGAGATTTCATTCATTCAGTCAGTCATGTGCAATCCTGTACACACCTTCAATTACAGTAAATATGTCAGGGGCAAAGTGCAACTACGATTACTTAATATGAGTCACAGGCAGCTGAACCTTTCTTTCAGTTTTATTTTAAACTCAAAAAGCATATGGTCAACATTATCACATTAGTTTTCTCTGAAATCATCAGGAATACAATCAAATGGCAGTTGCGTCACACCTTATGTAAATGTTGCATTTTTGACACTAGACACAATTGCTTGATATTTTAATTTTATAAATTTGTTTTAGTTTCGTTGTTCTAATTTAGGTCAGTCTAAGCCACTGCATTTGCATTTGAACCGTTTCAAGCTCTCTCTTTTTTTTTTTTACACGTACGTATTCTAAGAATGTTCATTACTAGCAAAACTTATATTCTTAACTTAAATTATTTAAATTGTTATTTTGATTACTCTTTAGGTATATCCACATCAAAAGTTTGTCATGTTTCATATCTTTAGAAAGAAATGTATAATTTTATTTAAGCAAGGACACTGAGTTGATCAAATGGGACAGTAAAGACAATTATGTTTCTATTCCAAATAAAAAACTAAATATTAATTTGGGTTTTCTATTCATCAAAGAATCCTGAAAAGTATTACTAATTGTTATTTTATTAAGGAGCACGACTGTTTGAAGCATTGATAATAATAAGAAATGTTTCTTGAGCACCAAATCAGTATTCGAATGATTATAATATTTTATGGGGGGGGGGGACATAAATTAAGATCATATGATAGAAAACCGCTATTTAAATAGAAATGATATTTTAGCAATATGACGTTTTATGTTGTATTTTTGATCAAATAAATGTAGCCTTGGTCAGCATGAGAGACTTCTTTCAAAAGCATTACAAAATTTTAATGACCTCAAACTTTTGAAGAGTAGTGTATATAGAGAATAAGTAGGTTATATGCATAATGAGGTAGCAATAGCAAAAACACATGACACATAAATGGAGCACTAAAAAACCACGTAATATCACATTGTGCAACTTTCGCAACCACTCACTTCCTGCTGGACGTGAAACTTTACGTGACATGACTCACTTGATTCATTATCAGTCTCCTGTGAGATACATTGAGAGATGCTATAGAAGAGTTAACATGAATCAGTTTCTCCACATATTCTTCCCGTCCGTCTCTGTTCAGCTGATGGAGCTCTTCCGTGATCGATTGGGTTCATCGATAAGCTGCGTGGCTGCAAAGGTCAAGCTCAAATCTTCTGCTGCTGCCATCTTTCTGAACGGGAAAACCTCTCTGGTAAAGCGGGTCACAAAGCACGGCATCTGTTTCTTGCCACCCAACAGTTTCCCTCTGGATTCAAAGTTGTAGGCCACCTGGAAGTTTATTCGAGTCAGGAGTCTTGTGATCTCCAGATCCGGACCTCCTTCCTCTTCTAGCAATTTACAAAAGGTTTGAATCAACTCCGAGCCTAGAGGATGCATGAATGCACCGTAACCTATAAAACAAATGAACGTGAGTGAAGAACTGAAGAGTTTGTGACTTTACAAACTATGCAAACAATGTGATGGAGTTCATAAATCACACCTGGAGATGTGGCGTACATGACTGCTGTGTCAATAGGGATGGAAAAGAGCTCAGACATGCCGTCCTCTTCCTCTGAGAATGAAGAGTCGGCCTCCACACCTTCATCCAACCCACGCCCTCGACAAGCCTGAAGAGCAGAAAGATGGGATAATCATAAACATTCGGTTACTAGCTTTAAGAAAAATATAGTTAAAATTATGAAATATCAACTCAAATCAACATTTAACATCCATGCATGGACTTATTTGATGAGAAGCCATGCAATAAACCGAGGGAAACCCAAAAAAATGCTGTATATTTCGTATTTCTCTTTCATTTCCTATGGTGGTCATGTGAAAAGTAAAGTTTTTTTTCAAATCGTGTCCACAATTTTTTGTATGTTCACATTACAATTGCCACAAACGTCACCATTCGGATGAATTAATAAAAAAATATATTTAAAAAAAAGTACAATTCAAAATGCATCATTTTTAGGCTTTAAATGGTTGAGCAGTTCCAGAGAGTCAAAGGAATTCAAAATCAACACAGCCATCAATATTTGCTGAAGTACAGTATAGGATCTTATGCAAGAATAGGAGTAAAAACGCTTTGGCTGCGAGAAAGTTTTCACAAAATGTACCTGGATCAGAAAGAGTTTGTTCTTGTCTGCCATTGACGGGCCTCCAAAGTAGCTGTAGATCTCAGCCAGTTTCACAGCACGTCCATCAGCGCCAAACACAACACCCTCCTCACCATGACTGGATATAACGCCCACAAAACAGTCTTTGACTGTCTTCTTGCTCTCTGAGGATGGAGGGCATAGAATTCGTTAAAGTTAGTGATGTGTAATTAAATATAATGGACAAATTCTGCATGCATGTCTAATAAGCTGTCATTGTTTGAGGTCACAATCTGTTTCATTCATAGTGCGTATCGTGTTCAGATTTGAGTCTGTGTGACTTTTAGTCATCAACTAGTAGTTGTATTGCTCATATGATTCACTCATTCATTTCTGATGATAGCAACATCCTCAAAACCCAACACAAATCTTCATTTCTTTGTATATTAAAAGTTATTTTAAAAGAGTTTGTGCCAGAGATAAATTGTTTAATAATGCTTGCTGATAAATGAGGACGGTGTTATTAACAAGCATGGGACTTTGGCACCAATAAATGACCTTAGGTAACGTGTTTTTAAGAAGAAAAGCATTGCAGATGTGAAACATGAAGTCTGCTTGGAAAGAAATAGATTTTTTTCATTTTAATTATTAGACTAAATATCTTACCTGCTTTAAATGCTTCGTAGATCTCATCTTTTTCGATGTCCATTCTGATGTCCACAGAGAAGCCGAGCTTGCTGAGGATTTTGTGAAGTCTTCGAGTGTCTCTCTTCGCACCGTTCCTGTTTTTCAGACCTGCACCTGGATAGAAGTTCTCCACAGACACTATCAACGCCCTGTTCTTCATCCTCTTGTTTGCTGTCAAAGGAAATTTACAAGACATCATCTTTCCTTCTCTTCTGAGGTGTAATGCAGTCACAAACTGTGTGAGAATAAGGAGAGCCTACTTTATGAGTATGTCTGAATGTCATATAATTGATGAGCACAGCATTTATGATTCTCATTTCTTCTGTCTGTCATGACTCATGCCCTATATGGAGTTTCCTCCCAGCGTTTTCTGTGTCATCAGTCTGATCTATGCAACACTGGCAATTCCTTGACAAATCAGAAGCTTCAGCTTTAGCAGGCAATTTTCTACATTTGTAGGTGTATTTATCTTCCAACTAACCTGCAATGGTTTATCGGTAACGGAGAATGTAAGGAAAGTGCATCGCAACAAAATGAATAGTAAAAAATTTTTAAAAAGGAAAATAGATTTTCTTTCAGTAAATAATATAATTCAAATGTATTTAATAAACATCCAGCCATAAATTAAAATTGTATATGATTAGTGATTACATTATATAAAATTGAATTTTTACATTAAAATAACACTACTTATATATATATATATATAGAGAGAGAGAGAGAGAGGGAGATTATATATATTATATCAGATTTGCTGATCTCTGTTCATTGTGCCACATAATAGAAGTTGAATATATTAGTTTCTGCTTGCTTTACCATTTAAGAGAAATCACAAAAGCTTTCAGGGTGAGATCGCACACCTTTATTTGTACCAAGGAAGGGTAGATATGCATGTACACAGTAGACAGACAGCATGATTTACAACGCAGCATTGTGTAAGCAACAAATTAGTTCTGCAGTCGTGTTCTTCCCACAGAAGTTGATGTTTATCGGTACCTGTTTATCCTTTATGAATGTAAAACCGTAAGCAGACTTCATGCAGATTGCTTGTTGGCATCGACGTCTGTTATTCTTGATAAAGTACTCTTGGTACAGCGCGTTCTGATCCTTCACGTCAAGACGTTCTTCAGTTCAGTAAAATGATGCACGTCTATCAGGTTAAGATGCTCAGAGATAAGTATTGCATTCTGGTAGTTCCGGTATGTGGAGATTCACCAGATACTTTGGTGTCTTATTCACATACCAGACGTTCATTTTATAAGCACATAAGCACACATACTAGTCATCACTAGTTTGTGACCAACAGGCCATGTTGAAATCCTGCGTGTCTGGATTGGCTGTCAACTCGCATCATATGAGCACTTGCAAAAGTACAGAGCGTGCAATAAACACTCACACCTTGAAGTACAGTAAATATACCACGGGCAAGGTATGAATATGACGTAACCTGAGATACAGAAACCTGGGCATGACTTTAGTTTCGAATTCGATCAGGATCAGGATTATGATTACACAAGTGTTTCCCAGAAATGGCGTTTCATCATTAATATGCTGTTGCAACAGAGTTCATACAGATTGATTATGAATTTGGTAAGACATTGAGCTTCAAGGATCGTCCAGTTTAGGTTTTATTTGAATGTCACATATAGTACAGATAAACACTTAACACTTAAATAAACACTTTCAAGATTTACAGTATATATAAATATATATATTTTTTTTAATTTCAATACTCTTTCAACTTAAACAAAAAATTATGATTGTTTTACTTTAGGGAACGCATAAAAGGAAGTAGCAAACACAGCACTATGAAACAAGTCACATCCTGCACGTTTCCCAACACCTCACTTCCTATTACATGTGCGACTTTACGTGATGCTATGTTATCTCATCAAATGAGATAATGTGATATCTAACATGAATCAGTTTCTCCATATATTCTTCCCGTCCGTCTCTGTTCAGCTGATGGAGCTCTTCCGTGATCGATTGGGTTCATCGATAAGCTGCGTGGCTGCAAAGGTCAAGCTCAAATCTTCTGCTGCTGCCATCTTTCTGAACGGGAAAACCTCTCTGGTAAAGCGGGTCACAAAGCACGGCATCTGTTTCTTGCCACCCAACAGTTTCCCTCTGGATTCAAAGTTGTAGGCCACCTGGAAGTTTATTCGAGTCAGGAGTCTTGTGATCTCCAGATCCGGACCTCCTTCCTCTTCTAGCAATTTACAAAAGGTTTGAATCAACTCCGAGCCCAGAGGATGCATGAATGCACAGTAACCTATAAAACAAATGAACGTGAGTGAAGAACTGAAGAGTTTGTAATTTTACAAACTATGCAAACAATGTGATGGAGTTAGGGATGGAAAAGAGCTCAGACTCTGAGAACGAAGAGTCAGCCTCCACACCTTCATCCAACCCATGCCCTCGACAAGCCTGAAGAGCAGAAAGATGGGATAATCATAAACATTTGGTTACTAGCTTTAAGGAAAATATAGTTAAAATTATGAAATATCAACTCAAATCAACATTTAACATCCATGCATGGACTTATTTGATGAGTAGCCATGCAATAAACCGAGGGAAACCCCAAAAAATGCTGTATATTTCGTATTTCCCTTTCATTTCCTATGGTGGTCATGTAAAAAGTAAAAAAAATTTCAAATCATGTCCACAAATTTTTGTGTTCACATTACAATTGCCACAAATGTCACCTTTCGGATGAATTTAAAATTCAAAATGCAACATTTTTAGGCTTTAAATGGTTGAGCAGTACCAGCGAATCAAAGGAATTCAATATCAACACAGCCATCAATATTTGCTGAAGTACAGTATAGGATCTTATGCAAGAATAGGAGTAAAAACGCTTTGGCTGTGAGAAAGTTTTCACAAAATGTACCTGGATCAGAAAGAGTTTGTTCTTGTCTGCCATTGACAGGCTTCCAAAGTAGCTGTAGATCTCAGCCAGTTTCACAGCACGTCCATCAGCGCCAAACACAACACCCTCCTCACCATGACTGGATATAACGCCCACAAAACAGTCTTTGACTGTCTTCTTGCTCTCTGAGGATGGAGGGCAGAGTTAGTGCGTATTCTTAATGGTTTGTGCAAGTTCCATTTCTGTTGTTACCCTAAAAATCTGCAGTCATAACTGTCATTATAATATCAGGACATAATGGTAAAATCTCTTCCGTGCAAACCCATTGACTCATGGAATCAATAAAATATAAAAACACCAAATATAACTCATCCATACAATATATTTTTCTTTGTATAAATAAAATAATCAAATTGTTTTTCAACTAGACTTTACAACAACAATACTGGGTTAAAAAGAAGTCATGTTAGAGATAAATCAGTTTGCTGATAATATACTGTTAAACATGAACTTAAGTAATGTTTTTAGAGGAGGTCTTATCACATAACATGAAATATCACTGCAGATATGAAACAACACATTTAGTTCTCCACAGACACTATCAATGCCCTGTTCTTCACAGTCTTGTCAGCAGTGAAAGGAAAATTACAAAAATACATGGTATTCTCTTCTGTCAAACTCTGAATTTTAATGCAATCAAATCGTGTCAGAATAAGATGGATGAGTTCTCTTAGGAGTCCGTCTGCATATTTTATACTCTAGTCCAGCCCTTATTTGCATGAAGTCATTTCCCCTTTATGGAGAATGCCACTTCTAGGCGACATCTTTGTGTCATCACCTCTTGTGATTATACAATGTCTGCCAACGTAAAAGGGAATAAACCTTTCAGGTGTTTTTTAGGTATTTACTCTTCAGGGTAGTTTGTTACTACTACTATTATTATTATTTTTTGGAAATAAATCTGTTTATATGCACACTGTAAAAAAGAGTTTTCAAAGAAAAAAAGATTATTGAAGTACATTTTACAAGGAAATACATTTCAGTCTTTACTTAAAAATGTGATGTTTAATTCAATGTGCTACATGCCTTTTCTTTGTAATTATTTGCGAAAACGACTAGCAGTTTCTAAACTTTTTCAAATCCTACACAAATTTTTTTTTTCAGTGTAACGTCTTGGCGACAAACAGCTACTGAGTTCCTAAACTGGACACGTGGTTTGGTAGCATGCATAGCCTATCTTCAGAGGAACTTTTCCTTTGATAATTTCACACTGCATTCCCCTTGTCTCATACTTCCTCTCTCTTATCAGTCTGTCTTCTTTCCTGGTAAAGAATCTAATTCCCACTGTTTGCGGGTTTCATTTAGTGTTAAAGTTGTTCTACATAATGTTCAGAACAACTTACCTCATCTGAACTAAACAATTATCAAAAGTTAGCATACAAAAATAAGCATTGGCCAACAGATATTATAATAAACAAATTGTATAAGATTTGAAACCAACCAACGTAGAAAAAAAAAATCAATTGTTTATAGGCAAATAGTCACAAGTGCACATGTGGTTCCAAAGAAACATTGCTTTTGATTACGTACATTGCAGCTTTCCCTGCATGTGTGCCAGACTTCCCCAGTCTGTCTACCTAAGAAACACCCAAGTGTTTCCTGGTTTGTGAGAGTTCAATTCTTGGTGCTTCTGCCATGCATTCAAGTAGTTAAAGTTTACTCATCAAGTTACTCAAAATAATGTTCAGAGCCATATTCATGCTTGTGCTCTAAAAAGTGTGAAAGTAAATTTAGTTATATTAATATATATTAATGATTAATTTATTACTCAATCAAACATGTTGAAGGGATAAAGTGAGCGGTATGGAGCGACCCCAACCTGACTGGAATCTCATTTACACCCCTTTAACCCTCATCCTTCCTTCAGGTCATTTTGACCCGGATTTTTTATTTTTATTTATTTTTTAAAAATTGAGTATTCATCTGAGTGGTACAAGACTTTGTGACGTTTGTTCCACTTGAATTTGGAACAGAGGCGTCATGCCCATTCAAAGTGAGGGGGCACGTGCCCCCCCTCAGATTTTTGAGCCAAGTGGATTTTGAATGCAGCTTCCAAAAGACAAAAAATTGCAAAATAATATTTTTTATATTTCATACAATCACACCGGCGTGATTAGAACGTGCACAGCATCAACGTGCACAGCATCAGCTGCTAAATTCAAATCTGCGTTTGCGCTTTGGCTGGCATTTTTATATTTAACGTCCTTGGTGTGAACAGCGCTGGACATTTTTATAATCGGTAGACAATGGTCAGGTTCAGGTTCACTTTATTTGTACCCATAGGTAGAGGTTTGCAGTGTTATGAGTTCTCACATCTTTCACATTTTACAGACACCACAAACATTAAACAACATATATGATAAAAGTGCTTTAAGGTTCCCAGCATCACTAAAAAAAAACAATAAATTACCAAAAAATAAATAATAATGTTCCTAAGACCTATCCTTATTCAACTGAGTGATAGCTGCTGGCACAAAGCAGCTTTTATACCGCTTAGTTCTACAATACGGAAATACAAATCTACATCTAGATGGCAGAAGTTTAAATTCATTGTTCAAAGGATGAGAGTCATCATTTAGAATTGAGTTAGTCATCCGCTGTAACTATCTGGTATACAGGGATGCTGGACTAAGCTGTGACTCCCCAATCAGCTTACTAGACCATCTAACAATTTGACTCAGTGAATTCTAGTTCTTTACAGACAAGTTTCCAAACCAAGACACCAGAGAAAATGTTAAGAGTGATTCAATAAAAGCACGATAAAATAACATCATCATGGTCCTGTCAATGTGAAAATGGGCCAATTTCCTTAAACAAAACAGACGCCGGTGCCCCTTTTTACACACTGCTTCACAATTTGCTTCAAAGTTCAACTTAGAGTCAATGATAGTCCCAAGGTATTTGTAAGATTGCACAGATTCTATTTTCTGACTTTTAATAGATGTAACTTCATGTGGGTGGGCTTGTTTCCTAAAAGCAATAATCATATCTTTTGTCTTAGATAAGTTTAATTGGAGATAGGACATCTCACACCACTTTATAAAGTCATCACACTCTAAAAAATGCTGGGTTAAATACAACCCGTGCTGGGTAAAATAGGGACAACCCAGCAATTGGGTTGTTTTGACCCATCGGTTGGGTTACTACCCAGAAGGTTGAGTTAAACATTTCACTCCACTGCTGGGTCAAAACAGCCCAATAGCTGGGTTTGTCCATATTTTACGCAGCACTGGGTTGTATTTTACCCAGCATTTTTTAGAGTGTAATAATCGGGCCATGGCTGGTCTCATTGCCCTGAAGCTCACTAACAATAACAGTGTCATCTGCATACTTTAAAATAGTCCTGTTTTCCCACTTACTCGGACACATATTTGTGTAGAGAATAAATAATAGGGGTGAAAGCACACATCCTTGTGGGGAGCCCGTAGAGGAACAAACTTCGTCAGACAGGGTTCCATTCACCCTTACTCTCTGTGTCCTATTAGTTAAGAAATCAAGAATCCAGCCCACAATATTGTTACTCAATGTAAACTGTTCTAAAAGCCTATTAATTAAACATAAAAGTCTAGCATGAGACCCATTACCCTCCAAGTGTTTATCAAGTAAGTTTAACAAGGTACCCGTGTTCACTTTTTACAGTTTAGCGGCTGTTACACAAAAATATTCCACAAGTAGAAAGCCAGTCTCGAGTGTATGGAAGCCCGTTTCCGCCACTCAATAAAAAAAAATTTAAAAGAAAGGTAATTGCGACTTTTTATCTTTAAAAATCGAATTGTGAGAAAAAGTCCCAATTACGCTTTATTTTTTATTCAGTAGCGGAATGGGCTTCCCCATACGAGTGACCGTGCCAGCGGTTCAGTTGTGTCGTGTTGCAGGCATGTTGCCACTAATTTTTCAGGAGAGTTCTACAAGGAAATTGATTTTTTTGCTAAAAAGTTGCCAAATGCAAAATCTGCGTCACTGCAGCAATCTCAGCACAAAAGAAAAATGTAAAGGTTTTTAGATGTGTTTTATAAATCTATAAATGCATATATAATATTTAAATATAAATTAACTATTAAAGACAACCCATTGAATTATTTAACCACTTCACATTTTTTAACGCTTACAATTTAATTTGATTCTTTATTAGCTAGTAAACAGTAACTACTCTTCTGATGATTATAGATTTCTCAGTGTAATATTATTTAAGTTGGTTCTTTCCCCCGTATGTTAGCCTCTAAGAACAGTCTGTAAAAATTAGGCAAAATCTATTATGTGCATGGAATTTTCCATAATTACTTAGTTCACACGTTTTTGTACCTCATTTTTAGAATTACGGCATTGCTATTTTCGCTGTTTTCGGTACATTGGATAACGGATAATGTTCCGGACACTTTACTACCTTTTCATTCGTTCGAGATATTTTTCTTACCGTGCACTAACTGACCAACAAACTCAAGTACAAGCTACTAACAAGGTGTATCATAAATGAACAATTATTCAATGATTATTATTACATTAAACAATTGCTAATAGCAGCCATCTTAATTCATGTGAATTGTGTACTGCTAGGCACCTCTTGGCTTCCTCTTTTTGTTGTATTTAGATGAAAATTTGCCTTTTTATCGTTTGAGTCCTTATCAAAACGTTGCTAATGTTGCAACTTTTTTACAAAATATCCAATTGGCTGGCTACGGTGCTTTGAAGAATAAGTAGCCGAGGGTAGTCCGTTAAGTAAGTCTTACTACAACTCTTAGCAACAAAATTGCTAAATTGGCAACACTGGTTGCAGGTTCACCTCCCGGCCTGAGCGCGGCAGCAGAGCGCAGTTCCCAGCGGATGAATTACGTCTGCTGGAGCTGGGCACGCTACTGTGTCGGTAACGGAACCCGGAAGTGGGGGAATCTTACAGAGGTAGTTGTTTACTTTTCAGTAAAATGCGTTATTCTTTATCGTATTTCATTATTATTTCTGTTGTGATGGCATACGGGGCGTGAACACGCTTAAAGAGACTGTTTAAGCCAAAATATCTGTTAAATGAAGTTTGTTTTGGTAAAGGCTAAAAGTGAAACTAAACCAGTGTCTGATTCTTATATGTTCGTGAACTCTCATATCTGATACGTAATCAAACTAATTCATAAATAGTTCGTGTTTTAGAGTTTGTACGAATTCTGCTTACGGTTATGTCAATCACGTATGGGATGTAATCAGACATAGCTGTGTTTTGCCAAAGTGTATGGGTCAAGCAGCTGCTGTGAAGACATGCCTGCAAAAAAGAAAAACGCCGTTCCTGACAGGTTAGTTTTTATCATTTGACTTGTTTCATAAGGTTCATTAACTGAAGTTAAGCTTCAAGGATTGTTTGCTAAAGTTGTGTGTCTCCTTTAGATGGACAGACTATACAGCAGTGGGTAAACGGATCCCTGGAACTCGCTTCATCGCCTTTAAAGTCCCCTTAAAACCGGTTTGAAGACATTGACAAATCCTCCACCTGTTTGAAATGTGCGTGAGAGCTTAGATTTAATTCCAGTGCTTTCTGTTGTAGTCTTTCAGATATCATTTAACGCAATCAGAAGCCTTTGGACCGTTTGATCTTGTGCATATGTTGGAGAAGGAAGGACAAGAACTGGGTCTCATCATTGATCTGACCTTCACAACTCGCTATTACAAAGTAGAGGTAGGAATTGAAGACTAAATAAATAGCTAATCATATTTTCTCATCATGAATGTGTGAGCATCTCCTCCCTGCTGGAGAATCCAGCTTAACGAGATAGGAGTTGATGAGTTTTTGTCAGGGTGGAGGGACGTGGTTGTACTGATTGTCTCTAATTGTGTGGTTGGGTTTGTGTCAGGATTTGCCAAACGCATTGTACCACCTGAAGATCTTCACAGCAGGGCATGAAGTGCCAAACGATGCCACGATTCTCAGCTTCAAGAAGGCTGTCAGACATTTTCTGCGTGAGAATGAAAACAATGGTAAGTTATAGGTAATTAAATTAAGGTGAAATCAGAAATTACTTCATTCCCACCCGTCAAAGTGCATGGGGGCTGGTAAGATTTTTCAAATGTTTATGAAAAAAGACTATTATGCTCACCAAGACGGCATTTATTTAATCAAAAATACAGTAAAAACTGTATTATAATAACTGTATTACATATAATTGATCCTGTGTGAATGTAAAGCGAATTGTCCTGGATCCATTATCCGGTCTTTCATTAAGCGCATGATCTCTTCATAAATTCGGTCTTCACAATGCTGATTTGATTGCCAAAATCGTATTACTTATTATTAATGTTGAAAACAGTTTCAGGATTCTTGAGATATAAACATTCATAATACCCCCCTTTTATTATAATTGATATCTTTTGTACCATGATAAATGTCACTTTTGATTAATTGAATGCATCCTTGCTGAATAAAAACATTAATTTTTTATATTATTTTTAAACAGCAGTACATGTTCCTGGTTGTATAGTAAACAATTCATCAAAGCGTGTTATTCAAAAGACAAATAATGCTCATCAAAATGCAAACATTTTGAATGCTGTCCTTTTTTTTTAATTTTAACGACCCATCCTAATGTTTAATATCTCGTTTCACTGAGAAATATGTCATATTACTGAAGTAAATTAGGTTGCAACATTTACACGTTTTTTTTTTAACTTTTTTTTAAACAGATAAGCTGATTGGTGTTCATTGCACGCATGGTTTGAATCGCACTGGCTATTTAATATGTCGGTGAGTAAAATTTTCCATATTTGTGATCCCTTAACTTTGTCTTCAGATGAGCTAGTGCATCCAGCAGTGGTCATTGTTTAATATTGTGTCATAGATACCTAATCGATGTTGATGGGATGAACCCCCAAAAAGCGATTAATTGTAAGTATGCTCACTTAAACGTACTGTATGTATTTGCATGCTTTTAGGTATTTGTATTTGAATGCTCTGATTTCTTCCAAGTATTCAATGAATCAAGGGGACACTCAGTTGAGAGGCAGAATTATCTTGATGACCTGAGGACAGGGCCCAAGAGAAGGTGAGCTCTTCTACATGCCATTAGAGCCACGTAAGCACACTGTATTATATTTAATACATGAATTTCTAAGGCCTCTAAATGATCAGCATGATTAAACTGCTGCACAGTCTACTACATGCCTTCTGCCGTCTGTTTTTCATAGTTTAGAACTTTTTAGCAAGTAAAAGGCCTTTTGGTAGCATTACAGAAATGTTCAGGTCATGGTACACTTATTTTTTTCTTTACTGATCTTTAAAAAGTAAGCGTAAGAACTTTTATATTGTTTGTAATATCCAAGATAAACATTTGCTGGACTGAAACAACTTGTGGTTACTTGAGTATTCATACA
Source organism: Sinocyclocheilus anophthalmus (assembly GCA_018155175.1). Taxonomy (NCBI): domain Eukaryota; kingdom Metazoa; phylum Chordata; class Actinopteri; order Cypriniformes; family Cyprinidae; genus Sinocyclocheilus; species Sinocyclocheilus anophthalmus. The sequence goes on from JADLZN010002857.1 coordinate 253,020, forward strand.
CCAATCATGTTCAAATGTGACTATCAATTATGATCATCAGTCTTTTAAGAAATGCTTGTTTGTTCATCTCTTAATCATCATTGTATTGGATTGCATTATATGTTTTGCCTCCCACAATAGATCATAAAACTAAGCATTTAATATCATCTTACTAAGACGACAAGTGATATTTATATGCATTTTATGTAAGTATTCAGTTATGCAGTTACATGGAACTCTGTGATTAACATGCAAGTTCTACAATTTCATTTTTTTCTTGACCAAATAAATATTGTGGGAGTACACTTGCTCACTCAACTAAATGTGCACTGTAATCCTTAAATCGGCTCCCAGCTTTGTGGCACGAGACTTTTTATCCTCCCTCGATTATGAGTTTCATATTTTCACTGTTCTTCTACTATATGAGCCATAAAACCCCCTAATGTATCGAATATGATACACATAAAACACACTTTTTTGCCGAACTTTTTTAGAATTTTTAGCTTTATAATTTGGTCCCTAAAATCTTCCATTTAATAAAACTATAAAACAGAAAAGAACTCAACGAAGTGCAAAACATTTCACTTGTGATGCCCTAAGTGAGGGGAATGGAGGAAAAGCCGCGACGCCAGCACCGACTGCCCATAGGCCTTGCCAACTGCCACAAGCACAAGATCGCCCTCCTCCTCCTCATCATCATCATCGAAGGGAACAGCATAACCATGATCCTCCTTTTAATGGACAAGAACCTCACCAATGGCACAGGGAACCCCAGAATCAGTTTTTGTAAGCTCAAATCTTTAGACAACATTATATCAAATTGGTCTTTCTTCCTGGATGAAAGCTGTCTCTTTACTCAATCTCACAATTTCTCCTCAGACCGTTTCACCAGAACAACATGACTTGGTTCGGACCACCTGAGCACCAGTTCTTCCGTCCGCCCTTGATTCCTCATCCACCGCAGGGCGTGAGACCCTGTTTTCCCAACCAGAGCGTCAGAGGATTCCACTTTGGACATTATCCACCTCCGCTTCCCTCCTATAGGTTTGGTGAGCCTGAGCCATGCCACAATCCACACACGCCTCCAGGGGGATCCACGAGACCTCCAGGGCCTCACCGAAAACCTCGATATAGACACAGGAAAGGTCCGAAAGATAGGACTCCTCGCTGAAACAAAGAGACTTCACATTTTCAACCTAAACTGCTGGACTGTGCTTTTTCTAAACACAAGCTGCTAGTCCAATGGTTAAATTATTCTCTCTGTGGAGGAACTGTACTTTTTCTTCGAGGGAGTAAGTGAATTTGGTCTCCTAAAGAGGTTGACCGTTTTATTAGACTCTGCTAGCTAATAATATTACTACTAAGTTTTATCATGATTATCTGTTAGTAGGTCATTTTATCTAGCAAATATAATTCACACACATAATCTATAACTGCTGCTGATCTATCTTTCCTTTAGTTTTAAATGAAGTGAAATATTAAACTCCATTGCAAGTGCAATTACAGTTGTTTTATTATCTTATTATATTTTACACATTTTGTATAATACTTTTTTTATCTGATAAAATATTCTGGGTGGTGTGTGATCTATTATTTAGGCTGCAAGTCTACCTATCAGATGTTCTCACTCAGTGATCCGAGAGAACCCAGGTTGAGTTCAACCTAATAAAAGTTTGATCTCCACAATCGCTTGTAATTCTGCAAACTTTTTCTTGTGGTTTTAGAAAACTTGATAATAATAAGTAGCAGATATCTGGTCATCACAACTGTGATGAGGGCAAAATTTAAATATTCAAAACAAAAATTGTTGTTTTTATGGAATATTACAAAAAGTTCTTTAATTTATATGAAGCTATTTTAATAATTATTTGACATTTAAAAATGTACAATATAATACTCAAGTACAATATGAGATATATATATATATATAGAGAGAGAGAGAGAGAGAGAGAATATAACTAACCTTGCATTTCTAACATTGGTGTAATTTGGATCTTCCATTTTCATCATTATTTAAAAATCTAAGTTTTTTTGTTGTTTTTAAATACTATTCACTCGAAATAGAGAACGGTAGCAATCACATTTTCAGGCAATTATTTGGCTTAAAAATATATATATACTCATAACCGGTGCCTTTCCTGTGTAAGACGGATATGAAAAAGCACAGCATCTAATATCCTTCCTGATACCCAGCTATGGAGTTTTGCCGAGTCTGGTAGTGACATTATATTTTAAGGCTGACTTTCTCTTGAGAGAGCAAATTCTTGGTTTTTAAAAATGGCTGACATTAATTTAGTGATAAAATTGTACATCCTTATGGAAATATCATATTTTGTAATTACAATTTAAATCTGATTAATTTTCAGATTGTTTGTCATAAATCAACATCTCAGGAAATGTTATGGGGTTTCAAATCAAAAATATGACTTTCTGTTACGAAACAGGACATCATTTCATACATGTCCACTGTAGAGGACACCAGGACTTAAATCATGTTTATTATACATTTTGGGAGACAAAATGAATACATTGAATAGGAAAACAAATTATATATCAATATTCTTATGAAATATTAGATATTATTATGAAAATCTGGCCAATTACTACTCCCATTATTACACTACTTTTTTCAACCTGCTGTCCCAACAGCACTTTAATATGCAAATTAGATACAGTGTATAGATTGTGTTTAATGGGAAAACCAGTTTATGGAATTTTTTACACACATATTGCATAAAGCAAACGGGTATATCAAATCATTTTGTTATATGTTTTATAACATTTTGAGAATCATCCTTAAACAAAGTTAGTTATAAAAAAGTCCTGAAACCTAAAAATTGATTGGTGATTTTTTTTTTAAATTCCCATTGTTTTTGCCTTTTCATGTCTATTCTTGTTATTTTATTTTTAGAAAAAATGTGTCCTGGTGTCCTCTACAGAGGACTTAGCATAACATATAAATAAAATATAATTTTTCAAAAATGTTATTTTACCATTTTTTTCTTATGCTCTAAACAATGTAATGACATGAAAAAATACTAAATTCACAAAGCTTTTTATTTCTGGTTCTCAGGAGGATATACTATTGTAACGGTACATAAATTCGAGTTTCATCATCCTGAAGGAACATACAAGCATCATAGCGATAGAAACACGAAGCTCTAAAAATATGCTCGCAGTAGAAGTGCTTCGCGATTGGTCAACATGAGGCATGACTTCACCGTCAGCTGACTGCAGTGGGCGGGGTCTTTCCACGATGCAGGAAGTGTTATCACAGTTAATCTGAACACTACAAGCTTTGTTTTCACAATGTCTAAATATGACGAAAATATATGAGATAAAAACATCAAAGCATCTTTGAAAGCGTAAAGAAGCGCGGTGAAATCAGGTAGGAAAGTTATTTTACCTTCATGCGAGACTATTATCTTGCTATCATTGTTTGTTGCTGGTGGTTGGCCTGTCAATAATGGGTGCCACCAGACTCATTTAAAGGTAAAGTTTAAAGTCGAGTATCGTCAAGTCGGCCTATTTAAATAAAGTGCATATTATTGTACATATTTAAATTACATAAAGGCGCCAAAAAGTATTTTGACACAGTAGCAGTGCATAAAAGTGAATTAGAATACAAAATATCAAACCAAGTGACATTTATTTTCATTTATTTCAACACCTGTTCCAGTTCTGAGATAAGACCATTTATTAGCATTTTACAGTAACACTTGATTTCATATTTTGATGTCTAATGCAGTTACTTTCAGACATTGAAAGTTCCCAAATGCTTTTTGAACCCCCCTTTTCGAGTATCAACTTCATTACCTTACATAGAAGTAGCTCCACCCAAAGTAAACAGTGTAAACTCAGTGCTGCATGTTGAAAGTGTGTTATTGATCTGCAGGCAGGAGCCATCATGTCTGAGCACAGTGACTCCAGTCTGCTGTCTGAGGAGAGGGTCCGCGCTCTCATCAAGCTGGGCAGCACTGTGGACGTCAGTGAGGATGTGCCACCGCGCCGGTACTTCCGCTCCGGGATGGAAATCATCCGAATGGCCAACATCTATGCAGAGGAGGGGAATGTCGAGCATGCATTCATTCTTTACAATAAGTACATCACGTAAGTACAGCAAGAGCAGCCTGGAAGTGCCAAATGCATGGCAGGTTGGTTATTGATTGCACATATCAGATTCATTAAACTGTTCACTCTCCTGATGGAAAATTTCCATTAGTACCATACAAAATGGGCCCTAATCTCTTAAAGTCAAATCCCCCCCCCCCCCCTTTTCAGCTACTGATAAGTAAAAAGAGGTGCTTAACCTTCATAAAATATCGATCGTCATTGCTAGGAGGTCAACTAATGTTCTATAATGCTGATGCTTTTTTTATGTTTCATTCATTTTAGGAGATTTGGCATTTTTGCAATCCTATTTCGAAAACAAAATTTAGGATGTGTAGATAGTTTAAAACTCTGATTTGAGTGATTTAGCTATTATGTATAGCATCTATTAACATAAACTTGAATACACATCTCACCTTAAATAGATTGTCAGAATAGCTAAATAAAATACTGTCTATTATACTATCGACGTGTATTTCATAGTGACACTGCCGAGCCCAACTGCAGTCATATATCCCACACGGCCGTAATTTTGTAGGCATAACCACACTACCCAGTATGGGTAAATGATCAATTTTGTTTATTTTATGCCAAAAAATCTTTAGGATCATTAAGTAAAGTCAGGTTCCATTCAGATATTGTTTCTAAATCTGTTTCTCTTGCTGTTAATATATCTCAAAACTTAATTTTTGATTATTTATATTCCTGGCTTACAGAACTTTCATGTGGCACCTTTTAAAGGCGATTTTTCTCATATTTTCATTTTTGTTTGCACCCCAACTTCCAGTTTTTCAAATAGTTGTATCTCGGCCAAATATTGTCCCTATCAATTACCACCAGTTTTCAAATGTTCGCACTTAAAAAGACATTGACCCTTGTCAACTGTTTTGTGGTTTAGAGTTCACACCATGTATCATTTATTGCTAAAATCCTACATCAAAAATAGATTTACAGTTTTGAAATCTATAAAATATTTGACTTTTAATATTTTCCTTATTTATTTTGCTCCAATTTATTAAAGAATTCCTTACATTTCATAAACATAGAAAAAACATAAACCATTTGTGTGATCTTGGTATTTACCCAGAAATACATGTGCTAATATACTAGGAATAAAGTAACATTAACATCAAACTAAATATATTAAAATACTATAATAAAAATTAAAGTAGTTAATCAATCAAATTTACATTTATCACATATTATATAAATAATAAATATGTATAAATATTATTATTGAATGGTAATATTTTGAAAATAATCAATAATGATCCTGCGTTTTACTTCCCTTTAGGTTGTTTATTGAAAAACTTCCTAAACATCACGAATATAAAACAGCCAACATTCCTGAGAAGAAAGAAACGATGAGGGTGAGATTTTCCTCTTCCTGGGGAAAGTTAAAAGTTTCATAAAGCATGCCAAATCGTTTGCGTCTCAAGCTAATGAATATCCCTTATTTTCCATGCTAGAAATTAAAGGAAGTTGCTTTTCCGAAAGCTGAGGAACTGAAAAAGCTGCTTCTCAAGCAGTATGAAAAAGAACACGCCGAATATCTCGTCCGAAAGGTGGGTAACATTTAGGGGCAGATTTTTCTTAAATGATACCTACAAACTAATTCAAGTAATAGTGTTTATTGACGGGTGTGTGACTCCTGGCAGCGAGTGGAGGATGAGGCCCAGGCTCGAGAAGTGGCCAAGCAGCGGGAGCAGGAGGCCGAGAAGCAGATACGGGCCGAGCAGCAGCAGCGTCAGCGCGAGCAGGAGCAGTTCAGTGCCTTTGAGGAGATGATCCGCAGGCAGCAGCTGGAGAAGGCGCGCCAGCGCATCGTGCAGGAGTTCAGCGTCCCGGCGTCGCCCACCTCTCCCCAAGATCTCTTGGTGCCTGATGCACAAGGACCTCCGCAGGCCTCGTATTCACCGCCGACGAGCCCCGGAGGAACCCCGAACCATGTCTTTCAAACTTCACCCCTCCCAGCGTTTGACCGCTCACTGAAGCCTAGTGTTCCAGTCAGTGCAGGACACAGTGAGGCCTCTCAGTTTGCACTTCCTTATTCATTGCTGACCTACATTTATTAAAATTGTTCAGTAATCAAGTTGAGATTATGTGTGTTTTCTTAGGTGCGCTGGTAAACGGCTTGCGGCAGCTCTTTGTGCCCGCCGAGCTGTGCCAAAGGTTTTTAAAGCTAGCAGATGCCAACACAGCACGGGCCGTGGAGACCTGTGGGATTCTCTGTGGCAAGCTGGTACGTCCAAAACATGCTCAGACACAAGCAGACTGCTGTGGTGTTCATTCACATTGTTTCTACAAGTATTGGCAGTGACATAATCTAGAAACATTGTGAATAAACACCACAACAGCTTAAGCAGCAAATTGTGCTAAACACAAAATGTATGTCACTGCCAATACTTTTGGCCACGACTGTATATAAATCTTACTATCTTACTATCTCTTGAATATAATTTGTGCAAACTGCAACCTTAATAACATGTCTGAGGAAATCTGTATTATGATGAGCAAATCACAAAACAGTTTGATGTCTTGGTCCACAGATGAAGAACGCCTTCACAGTGACACACGTGATCGTACCCAAGCAGTGTGGAGGACCAGATTACTGTGACACAGAGAACGAGGAGGAACTTTTCCTAATCCAGGATGAGAATGATCTCATTACACTGGGCTGGATTCATGTATGATGTTTTCTGTATGGTCACGTGACTTTTAAAAAAAAACATTTATTATACAGTATCACTGTAATTATGTGTCATGAGAATAATCAATCTCTTTTATTTTTTTTATATATAAGACTCACCCGACCCAGACGGCCTTTTTATCCAGTGTGGACCTGCACACACATTGCTCTTATCAAATCATGCTTCCAGAGTCTATAGCCATTGTGTGCTCACCTAAATTTAATGAGTACGTTTTTGGCTATATGCCATGTTAATTAGTTTGAGTGATAGTTAGCACGTTTAATGGAAAAATAACAGTCTGATAATTTATACTCCAGGACTGGCTACTTTCGGCTGACAGACTACGGGATGGGCGAGATCTGTTCCTGCAAACAAAGAGGATTCCACCCGCATCCAAGGGAGCCGCCCCTCTTCTCAGTGAGTGATGCCTGATTAGTGATTAGTGAACCCTTTAAGTACTTAAAGGAATAGCTTACGCAAAAAATTTAAATAGGTCATCCAAGATATAGATGAGTTTGTTTCTTTTTGGGAACAGATTTTGGAGAAATGTATCATTACATCACTTGCTCACCAATGGATCCTCTGCAGTGAATGGGTGCCGTCAGAATGAGAGTCCAAACAGCTGATCAAAACATCACAATAATCCACAAGTAATCCACACCACTCCAGTCCATCAGTTCACATCCCGTGAAGCAAAATCGTTTCTTTGTAAACAAATCCATCATTAGAGTGTTTTAACTTTAAACCGTCGTTTCTGACCAAAATAACCAGTCTATAATCCATAAGAACACTTCCTCCAGTGAAAAAGTCCATCTCCTGTTGTTCTTTCACATCCAAATCCACCAACATATTTGTTTAGAGCTGTTGATCTGTGCATATTTCTCTCCTGATTCAGATGAGACGACTTCACTGGAGAAAGCAATGTTATAGAGGACTTGTATTTTTAGCCAGAAACTACTAGTTTTAGAAGTTAAAAACATTTAATGATGGATTTGTTTCTTACAAACATGCAGTTTTTCATGTCACAAGATGTTAATTGATGGACTGGAGAGGTGTGGATTGCTTGTGGATTATTGTGATGTTCTTATAAGCTGATGGCACCCATTCACTGCAGAGGATCCATTGGTGAGCAAGTGATGTAATACTAAATTTCTCTAAATCTGTTCTGATGAATAAACAAACTCATCTACATCTTGGACGGCCTGTAGGTGAGTACGTTTTCAGCAAATTTTCATTTTTGGGTGAAATATTCCTTAAACTCCATTTGATTGATCTACTTTGTCCTTCAACCTTATGTGCACTATAATGAATATTTTGCATCTGTGTTTTGTGCTCAGGCTAGTCAACACGTCACCATCACAGACGGAAGTGTGACCGTGATGGATTTGCGGTGATTTCATCGCTTCTGCTTCGAAATACGTGCCTTTGCTCTTGACCTCACAGCGACTTGCCAAGAAGCTCCCAATGGGCAAAGAAGGTCCCTGCTGAACATTGCTACAAAGACACTGGGCCTCTATTATCACATCTTAGCAGTCTATATTTATTAGTTTAATTCTGTAATATCCAAAATCAATCCAGTTGAGGTGTGTAGTTTCTAGCACTGGCAGCATCAACTGGATTTGCAAAAATAAAGATAAGTTGTGACCTCAAGAATGCGTAATGGAAAAATAGAAATGCATGGCTTCTGTGAGCTTTCTTTTGTTTAATACTAGTTCATTCTGTTCGATATTGCAGAAATTACACACTTCACCTATAAACACCTGTACATATTTCAGTGTTCACTGCAAAAAAAAAATTCCAATACAAGTATCTAAAAAAATTTTTTTTTTTGAGAAACAAAATAAACTAAGTCTCGTTTTCTGAAAAAAAGAACAAAATTAAGTGAGTTTATGCTTAACCTAAAAAGATATACGCAAATCAAAAGAAAAACAAGATTATTTTTCATACCCAATTGACATTTTTTTCTTGCTTTAAGCATAAATTCACTTGATTGTGATACATTTTTCAGAAATACATTTTTCGTCTCAAGCAAATATGTCTCGATTTAAGAACATTTAGATATTCGTGATGGGAAAACAAGTCAAAAATGCTAAGTAAGAAAATCATTTTTTTGCAGTGTTGTCTTTGCCATTCCATATTTTGGCCTTTTAAAAAACTGAAGGCTTAATGATATGGTTCATGTGCAGGATCACATAAGCCATCCACTTAATAGCATACGGCTGTTACATTTTATTTAAATATGCAGTTGTTTAAAGCTCTGCCTCTGGTCATACTGGAAATGTTCAGATCTTTATGTTGATTAAAAGATCCTCGTACGCCATTGCAACCAGTTTCAGACAGACTGGCTTCTGGATTTAGCGTAACACATGACAGTGAAACAGCTGATTCTTTACGTCTGACTATGATATGATACAAAATAGCAACTTTAATATGTATCAGACTTTGATCATGAAGGCAGATGATTATAGAGAGCAAAGACATATTAATTTTCATGTTCTTTCAGCCAAACTATTCTCTGTTGCTTTCCGCAACATTTAAAGTGTTGTTAGTCTTACTCTTAATGCATATTTTGTATATAATTTTCTGTAGTCATGAGGTTCATTTTTGGGGACTCTGAAGCTTTGCATTTTTTATTAATACATAATTAAAAGCAAACATACCTTCATGTTGATCTATGATCTGCTAAGGCAAGACACTACAGGGAAAACCATTGTTTTGCTAAATTTTGGCCTATTTTTTTTCCCATAACATGTTTTCTTTCAGAGTAGTGCAAAGAAAATATCCAAAATACACATTTAAGGCTTTATTGTTTTCTGTTATGTACATTTATGCAAATATATGCGTATTTAATTTGATAATGTTTGATTTGCATATTTAGACATGACATTTCAGAAATTGTCTACTGTAATTAAACAACTAGAGAAGTATGGTGATATCTATTAGTTTAAATGTGTACCTTACTCACCTGTGGTGTCTTGTCTACGATATGTTAAAGGCTTTGACACCTAGCATTCCTTTTTTATTGCCTTCTGGACTGAAACTAAACACTATGTTTCAGGCGCTTACCATGTCTCCTGAGGGAAGGTGCTATGTTAAGTGTTTGCGTGTACTAGAAATGTTAAGCTGCTTCAGTCATTAAAGGGGTCATATGATGTTGCTAAAAAAGAAATTATTTGTGTAAAATTGTTTCATGCGTTTTTAAGGTTAAAAAAACACATTATTTTCCGAATACTGTACATTATTTACATTATTGTTTCTCCTCTATGCCCCGCCTTTCTGAAACGCGTCGATTTTTACAAAGCTCATCGGTCTGAAAAGCGAGGTGTGCTGTGATTGGCCAACTATCCAGTGCGTTGTGATTGGCCCGAATACCTCAAGCGTGTGACAGAAATGTTACGCACCTCACCATACTATGATGCCCTGTCGGCCGGAGCGACGAGACAAAAACATTAAACCCATTATAAACGAGGCATTCGTTGCATCCAGTGGGGACATAATTATGGATTATAATTACTTATACTGTCTTTTTACACGTTGCGTTGTATCGCGCCGCATAACATAAAACAATGTCTGCATTTTGTGATTGGAGAAATGACAAACAAGAAGCCCTACTCTACATTGCCCAAAAAACTTGCTTTAAATATATAAAATATAAAAACTCTTTAAATATAAAAAACGTACTTACAATCTGTGAGTCAGAACAGCCGGCATTGTAGTCTACTCTACCAGGATCAGGATACAGTCCTCTATAAAATGCGCTGCACGCATCTGAATTTTTGGGTTGAACTGTTCTGGAGCAGTGTTATAAATACAACTTAACCACGATTTCTAGTCGTGTCCATTTTTGGAAGACCAAACAAAGTAGTTTCGCTTTCACAAAAAAACAGCGTCACACATGGTTCGTGTCCTACAGTGAGCATAATAGGCGGCGCTGGGCTGAGAACAGCGCGGCCGGCGATTCGAAGCGAGATCTTTGCGGCAACCACATGTGTACTGACCCTGTGCTTGGACTCCCCGCGTTTGTCCCAATGACCTGGAAAGCCGAATCCGCGTCCACAGCGCGAAGTTTTTGATTATTCTATTTCTTCAGCGACCAGCACAGATCAGCTCCAGCTGACGAAGCAGATATCGTCCTCTTTTAAAAAAGGCCAAACAAAGTAGTTTCGCTTTCACAACGAAACACAGTGCCTCCACGAAATTGGCGGCGGCAACAATACTACAGCAAGAATAAAAGTTAAGCCTTCTTTCTTTGCGTGAACATTTGGGCGGGGTTATGCAAATCTTCCCACATAGTGACGTAGACATGTGGGCGCGTGTTAGAACGAGCCGTTTTAGGTAGGCGTGGTTGACTCTTAACTTTTATAAAGAATATCTCTTTGGATTTGAGACTTTAGTCTTTGGAAATTTACAGATCTTCTTTATGCACCAAACGCTTGTAACAAGGGCTTGTAACACTCCAAAGAGAAAGGAAAAATTTAAATCGCATCATATGACCCCTTAAAGTGTCAATGTAACAGTATAAATAAAGGGCAAAAACAAACGCGGTCGGTATTCAATAGGTGGCGATGGAGAGTCGCTCTGCTTCATTGTTCTGCGCCGGAAATGACGCGCAGAAGAAGACCCTCTTCCTGCGTGCGATCAGCTACTGTTATTAACTTACATGGATTATCGGTCATTTTTTGATCAAGTGGTGGTTAAAATTAACATTTATCGCGAACTATCGTTCAAATAGGCAACAAATACCTTTTAAACACGTCTTAATAGCATTTCGTTAGAGAAACAAAGAGTACTTAGCGTACAAGCTAAAGTAAACAACGTCTTGCGCAATTGAACTTTAAATTACTTTCTCCTGTTAAAATAGAAATATGACAGAGTCCAAAGAGAAAGCTTTGAGTGTGAAGTCTGATGTTACTACAGTCGCTGTCAGGAATGATGTGGTAGAGGCTAAGAAACCGAAGAGGAAGATTCTTGATGAAGATGATTATATAGAGGTAAGACAGTCATATATACTGTTTACAACGGGATTTTCTCACATAATTCATTGTATTATACTTAATACATTCAATAATTTGTGTTATACCGTTTTAATGCGCATGTGTTTTGAAATATGTTCCTTGAGTACACTTGGTTTGGCTTTGGTTTTTATTAAATAACGACGGTGATCTTCAACACCCGGGGGGGGGGGGGTGGGGGGGGGCAGTGTTTACACAAAATACCAAACCTGAGTCCGTTTTTCAGCATGCAATGTGTTCTACAGGAACAGCTGATTGAGTATCATGTGTCACCTGTAAACCACATGCTTATATCTGCTTAAATTCCTCTCTGCACACCAAAGATCACCATCGAATTTCTTCCAAAGTTTTGTGCAAGTATCATCCCAGAGGGACTTTTTCCCAGATGTCTCCAAACTTCAAGCGCAGAATGATTATCTGGAGGCGGAGGAAAATGGCGAATATGCCGACGGATCAAATATACTGGTGTCTTGTAGATATTGGCTTACCTAATAATGACGAAATAAACCCCCACGACACTATGTGCCCTGTTTAGTGAGACGTTTTCTCTAATGTTTGTGATTAATAAAGGAATAGCTCACCCAAAAATGAAAATTTACTAAAAATGTACAATGGGTCCTCGGCAGTGAATGGGTGCCGTCCAAACAGCTGATAAAAAACATCACAATAATCCACAAGTAATCCACACCACTCCAGTCCATCAACTGATGTCTTGTGAAGCAAAAAACTAAATGTTTGTAAGAAAGCTTTAAAGTTAAACTGCCTTTATAATGGATTTGTTACAAACACACAGCTTTTCGCTTCATAAGACATTAATTGATAGAATGGAGTTGTTCATTATTTTTGGATTATTGTGATGTTTTATCAGCTTTTTGAACTCTCGTTCTGGCTGCACCCATTCACTGCAGAGGATCCATTGGTGAGCAAGTGATGTAATGCTGAATTTCTCCAAATCTGTTTTGATGAAGCAACAAACTCATTCACATCTTGAATGTTTTTTTTAAATCATTTTGTTCCCATTTAGACACGACTCCCTACTGTTAGTACCCCAGGATGTCAAGTGCATCTCCACCCAGTCGTGTTGCGCCCAGAGCAAACACAGAGCAGCGAAAGAGGATGGTAAGTGACTGCTGCTAAAACTAATACATATCATCTCTTACGCATTTTATTAATTAAAGTACATTGTGAAAGCTGTTTTGTATTTTTGTATTTTTTAAATGTAAATATGCAAACAAGGCACTACCTAATTACATAAGCACAAAATCTGCAGAGGGGATTTTGGGTCTTTTTGGAATTTTAAAGATATATGCTACTTGTGGTCTGTGTTATGTTTCAGGAAAAGATGCTGAAAAAACAGAAAAGGATCTTCCGTCTCTGGACCGTTTTCTTGCTAAAAACACGAGTGAAGACAACGCATCCTTTGAGCAGATAATGGAGCTCGCGGAGGACAAGGACAAGCTGAGGCATGCGTGGCTCTATGAGGCAGAAAATGAATTCAAAGAGGTACAACACAACAGAAGCTACTACATAGCTTTTGTATAGTTTTGTATTGGTGGGTCTTGTTTTGAGTTCTGATAATGTTTATTGTTCTATCGTTTAAAGAGGCACGAGCAGAACCTCGCTCTACCGTCCACAGAGAAACAGGCGCTTGAGTGCACCAAGGCAGGAGTGGAAACATGGCAGTACAAGGCCAAAAATGCACTCATGTACTACCCTGAAGGTAAAGTTTCCCATTGAGGATCTGCATCAGTATATTATTACATAATACTTTCTGAGGCATGTACATGAACTGTTAATAACTTGATTATGAGTAGGGAAGGGTGATATTTTTCATTTGCCGGTGATAGAAAATTAACAGCATGCAAGCAACATCATAAATATTGCAATTTCAATATGTATATGGCCAAGGAGCCATACGGTAAATTGCATGTTTGTTTTGTTCCCCAAAAGGTGAAAAAGATGACACACTGTTCAAGAAGCCACGGGAGGTCCTGTACAAGAACACTCGGTTTGATGTTGACCCCTTCTGTAAAGCCCTGAACAAATCGCAAATCCAGCAAGCTGCTGCGCTCCATGCACAGGTACCATCTTATTGGTCAGCATCCGATCATAAACTACTTTCATGAATAATGAATAAACAAATAGCATATTTCTCTGCTCTGCCTTCTGTCTAGTTTAAACAAGGTAAGGTTGGTCCAGACGGCAAAGAGCTCCTGCCTCACGAATCCCCCAAAGTGAATGGTTACGGATTTGAAGGAGAAGCCTCCCCTGCTCCTGGTGAGTGCCACTAATTTTGTTGATTAATTTAAGTTTTAGTTTAATATAGAAATCCATGCATATTACTATGGTTATGAGGGCTGGGTTTTGACACAAATTTCACGATTCGATTCTCATTCACAAGCTTTCGATTTGATTATCCATTCGATTCGATCCAATATCAATTATTTTGGATAGGCTATATATGAGGGTACAGTACATGGCAAATTTTCTCAAGGAAAAAATCTCTCAACTAATGCTGTAAAATATACATGAGAGTCAGTTGGTACTACATTACTATAATATTGAAGGTTAAAATTGATTTGTAGGCTAATATACAACTGCTAAACTTGCACTTAATGAAGTTTTTAAAATAATAGTTACAATTACATAATAATATTTCTAAGTTTGCGTCTAGTTTTATATAAACATTTAAATGGTGGCTGTCAAAAACTTGTTGGATTTATTCAAACATAAATTAAAACATTGAAGAACAGTAAAAATTATAATGAATATGTTATATGGTGCATATATTTAGCAAAATGCCCCTCTCCACGGTTTATTTTTTTATCTGACTAATGAGTTAATGGTCACCAAATATGTTTTTCTGAGGTAAATGTGACGTTACGTGACATTGTTTACAAGCTGTTATTTGACTCCCCCCCCCCCCATCGTTCTTTTGGCGCTGCAAACGCCAATTAAAAATATTTACACGAGACAGGATACGGCTTGTAAAGTTATACTCTTTCTTTTAACTTACCTTCGGATGTTTAGTCATGTTTATTTTGTGCTGAAACTGGTATTAATGTGGAGGACATCAGTTCACGTGCACCTCGCGCTGCCGCGTCTGTTGAACTGAGGCACTACAGCGATCTGTCACTTCACATTAAACAGCAACAAAACGGCATTTATTGTTTAAATACTGCAATACAATGGACAGAATTTGAAATCTGAGACTTTGTTTCATATTAAAAGTACCAAAGCACAATGCTTATTGCATATATTGGATGAGAAGTGCCCTTCAATGTTCTGTCCATTAACTGAAAACAGGCTAGACTAATCGATTCTTGGAATTTAAGAATTGATATCGTTCCGTAAAAATGAGAATCGATTAATATATATTAATCGAGATATCTATGTTTTTTACCCAGCCCTAATGGTTATTACACAATTTATATTGCAATTTATATGCAAACACAAGTATTTATTCAAAGGCTTTAAAATCAGAATGTTTTTTTTTTTTAGAAACC
The DNA here is from genome assembly GCA_018155175.1 of Sinocyclocheilus anophthalmus. Taxonomy (NCBI): domain Eukaryota; kingdom Metazoa; phylum Chordata; class Actinopteri; order Cypriniformes; family Cyprinidae; genus Sinocyclocheilus; species Sinocyclocheilus anophthalmus. The sequence continues at coordinate 268,317 of JADLZN010002857.1, forward strand.
GAAGAGCATAAAGTTTTTGAAAGCGTATAAAAGTACTTGTGTCATGTTTGCCTGAGTGGCTTGTTCGTTTTGAAGGTGTTGCAGAGTCTCCTCTGATGACGTGGGGTGAGATTGAAAGCACTCCGTTTCGCCTGGATGGCTCGGATACGCCACTTGTGGAGAGAAGTCACGGTCCATCGTTCAAGGTCCAGTTCATTTCTGATTAGAATGTCACTGTTTTTTTCACTTGCATATATAAAAAGAATATTTGAGTTTTATTGATACCCAATTTTATATAATCAGAAAAAAATCAATGCGTGTTAGATGGCAGTGTGCACTGTTACATTTATTGTCCAATATTTGAATAAAAATAACGAATGGTTGTTTTTATGGATGTTTTCCAGATTCCAGAGCCTGGGAGAAGAGAGCGGTTGGGACTGAAAATGGCCAATGAGGCTGCGGCAAAAAACAGAGCTAAGAAACAGGAGGCGCTGCGCAAAGTCACTGAAAACCTCGCAAGGTAAAGAAAAGTCTGAAATTGTAAAATATGTTTGTATTTCACACTTTTTTTTGTCTAGGTTAAACAGCATTTTTTATTATTTGTAATTCAAAATGCTGATTAAACTAGAGAAAATGGAAAATGTACGTATTTTAATTTTATTATCAGGATAACAATTTTAGTGAAAAGTTGAATTGTAAAATGAACATGACTTTTCATATGTCTTAATATTTGGGTCATCCTCCATTTATTGACGATCTACCACAAAATATATTAATATGTTAATGTCTTACATAAACCTTAATTTTCTATATTTTATTTTCAGAATTCCAAAACTTTATTTGAACATTTAAATTAGATCCCAGATTTTCAGTGTGGTTCCAGATTAGTGGTTGACCGATATATTGGCAAGCCAATTATTTGGCAGTTTTTAATTTTCGGCATTGGCCATTGTTTTTGTGTTTTATTTTGACAATGCATGGGACTTTTATTTTGACAGTGTTGAGATCGTCACCTGAGGTGCGCTGTGATTACTGTTTTTACTAATGGCTTCAGTAATTACTTGCTTTTTCTTGTTTTATTAGTAAAAATATCGGTCAACCACTATTTCAGACTTTGGACACAAACACTGTATTTTTGCTATAAATAAGTGTTTCAGTATAAAGCGTTTCAGCGGGGGACAGAGAAAACAGCCATGTAAACTTAAAAAAGAGAAACTATGGCCAAAAGATCCCCCTTTATTTTCAAAGCGTTATTCAAAACTGCATTTATGATGTGTACTAAATTATTCTTTATATGTATTGCAGCCTCACTCCGAAGGGACTGAGTCCCGCTGCGCTGTCTCCTGCCCTTCAGCGTCTAGTAAACAGATCATCCAGCAAATACACAGATAAAGCCCTGAGGGCGAGCTACACCCCGTCACCTGCGCACAGGGGCATGGGCTCTAAGACTCCTCTCGGAGGTCCAGCCACTTCCTCCATCACACCAACTCCCGGAAAAACCAGAACACCAGCCACACAGGACCCGGCCTCCATCACAGACAACCTCCTCCAGCTGCCCAAGAGGAGGAAAGCCGCGGATGACTTCGGAATCTAAAGACCGAACACAAACTCTAACATGGGCAGGGTCAAATATTTATTGTTGGGTTTTTTGTGTGTTGTTGCTTTTTGGCTTTTTAAAATTTTTTTTTTTTTTACTTTTTTTAAAACTGTGAAACTGAATGAATCATCTTTTTCTTGGACTTCATTTTATAAGGAAAAAAAAGTCTGCGACTTACACCAACAGTTTGTAAAGATTTGATTTGATTTTGTAGCTAGTATATATTCAGTTTTTCAGCATCATTGACATCAACTGATTCAATCAGGTGAATCACTTGGTCCATTCAGTTCTTTCCTTTCTTTTGGACAAAACTGATTCAGTCCTCCTGAAGGTTTAGGATCTTTTATGATGTTGAAAACATCTTTCAAGATCTCAGGGGCACAATAAAAAGGGTTCTTCAGATTTGTGTGAATTATTTCACCCTCCATGTTTTACATGATTCACTTGTTGAATCCATCTTTAGGTTGCATATGTGCAAACACTCTTTTAGTGAACTTACACTAACACAATCTATGATTGCAGGGTTTGACAGAAGAAAGGAAATAATGTCTTTTTTGTCATTAAGACTGGACTAACACATTATATAATGCTGGGACAGACTCTCTTAATTCTTTTCTTGAAAATAAGTTTGAACATTGTTTTTGTAATATCTGTTTTTCAGTCACATGTTGTATATGATGCAATTGTAAATAATCCATGTTGGCCAAAACAACACATAAGTGTTTCATATTTGTTTTACTGTTTAAATTTTCAGAAAAACCCATAATTGACCATTTAATGCAGGTTTCCACTGTGACAATTTACCACATATAGTGTGACAACAAGCTTTACTCACTTGGTGTTAAATTAATTGAATAGCTTTTTTGTTGCAATATGTTACACTGAAAAAGGTGTAGGAATTACTTCGAAACAGTTTTCACTTAAAAATTGTAAGTAATATTCACATATAATTACAAAGAAAACATTGAAATTCAAACAAAAATGTTGGGGGAAAAAAAAAAAAAAAGAAGGTGGAGTAGATATTTTCTCGTAAAAATGCACTCCAGTAATCTGTTTTATTAACAACTTTGAAAAATCTAGTGGCTAAATTTATTCATTCATTTTATTTTGGGGGGGTGGTAGATTTATAAATTTTTTGGTAATGTTCACCAAGGCTGCATTTAATTGATCAAAAATACAACAAAGATAGTAATGTGCTGATTTGGTGCTCATGAAACATTTGTTATCAATGTTGAAAACGGATGGTTCTGCATTTTATTAAATTTGAAAACGCTATTGTTTTTCATTTGTTGGGTTATGAATAGAAAGTTAAAAAGAACAGCATATTTTGTATTTAGTTTCACTTTTGATCAATTTTATGTTACATAAAAGTATTAATTCTCTCTTTTTTTTTAATGCACTGGTCCCAAACTTTTGAACAGTAGCCTATTTGAATGAATGTGCAGGGTTTTTAGGCCCTATAGTGCCAACTATATTTCTTATCCTAGTCATGTGACTGGCTGCAATAAAACAAATGCGCTTAAACACTTTTGCTTGCCAGAGTGTAATATTCCATGAAACATGCGTGTGAACAGTGAGACATGAAGGCAATGTCATGCATGTATTATAATGAGGAGTTGATTAAGCGCCTCCTCCCGTCTGTGGGCTGGGGAACATGGTTGGGATTGTTTTGATGGGACGGTGGCGGAGCCATCTTGTTTTATATCCGTCCTAAGCCCGTTTACCGAGCCAGAGGAAACAGCCATGGAATATGACACTATATCCCGACCCTAGCCAACTGAAATCAACACATCCGAGTACCGAAGCTTATTTATGATCGACGGAATATACACAGCACGCGGAATCTGCTGTTCGTTGTGATTTATTTCTCCACATCGGCGGCTGCTGCTTTAACTGCATTTTCTCTCGCACATTTTCTCCGGTGTAAGATACTATGAATGGAGGATAAATGTTGCCGAAGGCTGACAGCGGTGGTTTTGTGCTTCTCCTCTTCATTCTGACAATAACAGATCCGTCACGGACAGGTAAAGGTGTTGCTTTAATCAATGCATTTGCTGCAGTCTGGGCTGGTAAAGGCTTGCAGCTCTGCTTGTATTCGGTCATGAGGGGGATGAACAGGCGCTGAGCTGCAAAGGCTCTTTCGCAGGCCATTAGGGCCTTTAAATAGCGCTATGTTATCAATTTGTTATTGCCTTGTTATATTTCTTAAGCTTTACGCTTTTATTGCGTTCCATATGGCAAGCTGTATTAATATTCAATCTTGAAAACAACATAGTATCTATTTATGTTACTAGCTTTAAGCCTTTTGTATTACATACCATGTGGCAAGCTGATTTAACATTTATTCCTTAAAACTACATGGTATATGTTTGTGATTCATTACTTATTTACGTATTCCCTTACTTCTAGTCACTATACCAACTATCTATTCCGTTGTTACTTGTAACAAATTGCAAATTTTGCCTTCTCTGGTGAACCCAATTATTTAATTTCAACTAGTGCACAAGTTATTGCTGATAACTTTTCCAGTTTTACTAGTCCTAGTATTTTATGGATATCTATTCCAGTGGTGCGCAACTGAAGTAAAAATCCCAGTCATTTTCTCAATAGGGAAACTGATTTTTAGCGATAATTTATAAACCTTAGCAAACATACTGTGAGCTACGAAGTTGTTTAGTGATGGAATATGCTTTTGCTGAAGCCATCAGCCCAAATTTTTTCAACTTGTTTTTAAAAGAATCAAGTTTAACAGAGGAATTCCTTGTGGAAAAACTACATGATCCATGATTCTGCAATGAAATCGGCACCAATCAGAGAAACAAGTGGTGCTAAAAAAATCGCCCACTTCCATAAAGAACTGCTAATGATCAGTCTCCCTACTCTCTTTAAAGTCAGCGTGAACCGGAAGTTGCTGCCGACTTTATTTCAGTGTAGTGACGTATTTCCATCTGAAACGGAATATTGAATAGAGGGCATGGTTTTATGTTTGCGCTCCTCCTCTCTGTCTCTCACTCATAGCAATCTAATGGTTAGAAGGGTGTGTTTAAGGATATTCTGCTCAAGCCGTCAAACTGACGTCATCAGAGAAGGAATGCCATTCCAGAGCGGAAGTAAATGTTCAGATTTTGATAAAAGATTACGAAAACAAACAATTTTTTTCAGCGGATTAACTTGCACGGATTAATTGTTTACATCAAGACTAGCAATGTGCGCTAGTAAAGTAAATAAAGTCCATTTTGATTTCATGTGGACTTTAACTACATGTACTACATACAAACTTTTTTTTTAAAACCTATGGAAAAATAGTCAAAACACAGATCGAAAACAACTAAAAATGCTGTATTATGCATGCCAGGCCACTAGTTGGTGATGTCACTCCGTAAAGAAAAACTATGCGCCTGCACGGATATGTAAACATGTAAAATGTATGCGCATGATGTCACTTTTTCAAAAATTAGCATTTTTGTAGTTTACATGGAGACAGTAACAATATCAGAAACCTGTTTTCAAAAGTTTGCATTTTCAGGACCACAAAACGACATTGTCATGTAAATGAACAGCCAAGACACATAAAAAAATCTGTTTTAATCGAAAAAGGTGTTGTGTAAACACCCCCTAAATAAGCACTATATTAAAACTGAAATAAGTATAATTATAGTAACTATTAGAAGACTAGTTGGAAGTGAATAGTTGGTATGCTCACAGATTCCCATACAATAAATGACAACATTTGCAAGTCGTTACTAGTAGCATTGTAAATGTTACCTGTCACTGTTGGGATAGTGACTAGTAGCAATGAAACAAATACTAGTATGTAATGAATGGTTGCTTGTGGAACTGAAAGATTCTAGTTGATGAAAATCTAAAGTTACTGGTCACCGCTGGATTTCTAGTAATGAAAAATACAATTACATTAAAATATATGCTTGTAGGTTGTAAGGAATAAATGTTTAAACAACTTGCCATACATACCAACCATTTGCAGTCAATCTAATGTTTCTGGTAGGCCACAGGTCAATACAGGAGCAGACAGATCAAGCAGAACGCTCTGGACAGGGAAACATCAGAGCAGCGGCGTTCTGCTGGTGTCTGTTCTGATATTCCTCTGTTAGACGGGAGGTTTATTAATCCTACTGATATAAGGTGATGCATGGAAACCCAGTGGATCAAATAAATAGGACAGTATTTAGGTTAATGGCCTGTGATGTGCTTTTCTGTGTTTAATTTCCATGGGGAAGCGAAGCCCAGGTTATGTGCACTTGTTTTGAGGGCAGGATGGGTTGGTCTGTCTCCATGTTGAATCTCATCAAATAAACCCACAGCTGGTGTTTAATCTCAGTGTGTGCTATTGTTATAAGTGCATAATATTACACATGATCACTGTGATCTTAACATTAAAGGAGACTTTTGCATATCTTTACTTCTGACCCAGAAGACTTTTTAATGCATAACAAACTTGAAGTGGTGCATGTGCAAAGTAGGACAGTCGACGATTATTTTCCTTTATACATACATTTTAACTTAAAATCTTAGTTTTTATCTATTTGTCAACTACCCAAATGGGTTATTGGTACTATTTTGGTGATCACTGGAACTTATGGGCACATGGAGAAGTGTTCACCTGTTCACAATGGTCTTACTGTCTGCAGCGGTGAATGTGGTGCAGATCTGGTTCTAGTATTGCATCCATAGTAGAGAACACACTGGTCTTCTGAAGGCATCTCAGTGTTGCTGTGTTTGTTTTAGGATAACTTTAGACTCAAGGGTTGGACATGTGATTGATTGAAGGACTGAATGTCTGGACGTCCCAAGAAGAGAAGCTCTTTTTAAAAATCTTTGTCTGTAGGTTGCTTCGTTTTCTCAAGAGATTGTTTAGTGGATTGGAGGATCAAGCTAATTGGGTGTTTGCTAACATCAGATAACAGAAATGATTTTCGTTATAATATTAGATGGCTTTTATGTATAAAATGATACACACACACATATTGGGTTTTTGCATTTTGTGACGACTGTCCATAAACATAATGATTTTCATATTGTACAAACTATAAACTTCTGCGGTTTTTACATTTTTACATAAAAAAAAAAAGGTAATTAATTAAATTTAATGTAAAAATCATTATACAGTATATTGATACTTACATGTAATATAATAAATTGTGTAATTATGTAATAAATTATATATTACATTATAATAAATTAAATATAAAAGTAATATTATTAATTAGTAGTAGTAAATATACGTTATGTATATGCATAAGCTAAATTTTATAAATATGTATTATTAGGATTTGTTTTTATACTTTAAGGTATGTATATAAAGTCAAATAAATTATATATAGTATTAATAGACTTTTGTGGTTTAATGCCATTTTAATATTAAATTCTCAAGTTTTGCCTATGTGGATTATTTTATACGCATTTAAAAGAATAGAAGCGGTTAATATAGCATGTATATTTATAATTTTTAATTTATCTTTTTCACTACAGTTACTAAGAATTAGTGTTTTGTCTACATCTTATTTATCCTAAAATAGTAAAATATAATTTTACATTTGCAGGGCTCACATTTGAAAAAAACAAAAAATGCTTTCTAAATGCAAAATAAAGAGCCTTCTGGTCACTTGAATTGACTTTTGTTTGCAATTTGTGGATGTATCAGTACTATCTATTGTTATTGATACCCTGCTAACCAGAAGACAGACTGTCTCTTGAGCCTTTAAGAGATTAGGTAATGTTATATAGCTGGAATCACTAAATCTCCCTCTCTCTCCTCCCCCCGCAGGTCCACGGCTCGCTCTGGCCAGACTGTTGTCAGGTAAGCTGCGATGCTTGGAATTCTTACAAATTATCTTGAGTGTTTCCTGCTGGTTCGGTTTGACACGTTGACCCTGTTTGAGTCTTATTTGGCTAAGCCTGACATTGACACTGGTGTCCCTGATGACGTCGAACAGCTCTTCATCTAAATTTGGAGATTCCTGTTGCATCATAAATCATGATTGTTTGTAATCACACATAATGGAGTCTGCTGCAGATTTTCTCTTTCCAGATTAGTTTGGCTCAGTGTATTGTCTGTGTTTCAGACCTGCGCTGCAATCCTGGCCAGTTTGCCTGCCTGAGCGGAAAAATGCAGTGCATCCCTCTGTCCTGGCAGTGCGATGGATGGACGGCCTGTGAGGACAAAAGCGATGAGATAGATTGCCCTAGTAAGTAGGGTTGGGTACCGTTCACATTTTAACCTGTACGGTACCGGTATCGGTACCTGAATTTCGGTGCTGGTACCCAACTGTACCTTTTTTCGGTACTTTACTCTGTGTAATTACAAAAACATTTATTTCAGTGGAAATTATAAGTCCAAAAGTCTCAATTTCAACATTTTGAACAATAGGGCCCTACAAACTTTTTCTTTCTTTCTTTCTTCCCCAGAAATTCTTGTTTTAATTTTTCTGAAAATCAAATGAAGGCATTAAACATTAAAATGAAAATGAAAGGAAGAAAAACTGTGTGAATATTCCTTTAAAACATTTTATAATAGGCTAATAATTGTATATTGTTTTTCTACAATTGATTAATCTGGTTGTAATATTTATTGATATCATTTAATTGTTTTTTTTTTTATTTGATAGAAAATGGAATATTTAAAGGTGTACATTATACTTTACAAAAGTAATATAATAGTAATATATTTCTTTTACATGTTAAACCGTACTTTTATTTTGACAGGTTACCATGAAGCTACTGTGTGTATACAGTATGATGGTGCTAGTTTTCTCAAATGAAACATAATAGTGAATAGTGAGACGCAGAGGCCGAAAATCACCGCGAGCGTCATACGTGCTTCAGTATTTGTATAGTAAACAAAACCGCGTTTCCGCCATTCATAAATACAGAGGCAAGCGGAACATGCAGGCAATATTCACAGACACTAGTTCATATCGCGATTCGAATTACGTGGCAGTGGTGCTTTGAGTATTCGTCCAAAATTGACGAATTAAGTGGCAATTCCTCGCGAGGAGTAAATTACGTGTTTATAAGGACTCAGTGACAAAATCCCCCCCCGTCTTTTTGTTTTTATTTTTCCCGAGATTTTCCAGAAACCATATGGCCCTAGAAATGTAACCACACTTCACAACATTTCGGCTTGCCCTGTGTGTTGTTTGAACGAGTTGCAGGGGTGACCTAACGTCACAGGGTTTCTCTTTCTCTCTCTGTAGCGTATGCGCCCAGATGCGTTTTCAGGTACCGAAATTTGGCACCGATTGATTTAACGTGAATCGGTACTCTGTAGTACCGATGCAATTCGGTCGGTACCCTTAAAAGTACCGTGTTCGGTACCCAACCCTACTAGTAAGTTCACACACACTCACATACATTCTTGTGCAATGCACTGTAAAAACACACTCATGCTTATGACCGCACAAGGAGCGCTTTCACTTCTGACTTATTGGGTTTTGTCCTGTCATTTTGCCAGTGCTTGGCAGTCACCCTGGGTTTTGGTTTGTTTTGCCCGTGTGCTGTGGTTTCTGTGTCTTAACTCCGGAGTGAGAGACGGTGCTCAGAGGCTGATTCTTGGATGGGATAACAGGAATTACAAAGTGGATTTGCTGAGCATGTGATCTGAGTCTCGTAGCTCCTTCAAGCACTGCTGATCAGAGTCACACCCCAAGCAGGACAAAATAACCCATAAACGCTGAAGATTAGTGCTTTGTATTGGTGGTGTTGCCAGATAATCAGAAAGCGGTTGTAGCCTATGTAAACACATAGACTTGGACATTTTGGGGTTGTTTGAGTGTTTGTTTATTGATTTTAATCTTGCCGATTTTTATCAGGTGATTGGTGTTCATATCGCTTCCTCTGATTTATGATGGGCTTCGCAGTCTCGTAAACGTTTCAGTGACACTTTCAGTAGCAGGAGATAAAATGCAATACATTTTGGCTAGGTGCCATTTCATATTTCCTCTGCATCGTCCAATAGGGCTGATGTGTTGAAAATACGTTAAATGTGCGATAAGTTGAATAAAGTCATTAATTTTAACGAAAGCCATGTTACACCGTTATAAACTTTTTTTTATGTTTTAATAGTGTCTCTGAAGTAAACTTCAGATCAGTAGCAAAAATGAACTTACTTTGATTCATATTTTTAAAACAGTTCAAAGTGTAATTATAATTATTAAATATACAGGCTATAAAAATAATATTGAACCAACAATATAATTAATGATTATTATAATAATTGGTTGTTTTGTTTGTGGGTTACCATAGGAGGGTTGTCCCCCCTACAAATATGATTAACACCCGCTGTGCATTGTACATAAACAATGTTTATAAAGTTAAATCAAATTGAAGTAGTAAACCCAACACAAAGGGGGACAAATTCGTTTTAAGTTTTTAGAAACATTTTGGAGTCTCCCCCCCCTTGCAGCACTTTGCAAATGCCTGGCGTTCTCGTTAAATCACCTACACACACACAAGTCTGGTGAGAGAGAACAAAGCCAATAGTTGAGGAAGTCCAGTAAATCTAGCGTAGCGTTAGTTCTGGCAGGTCACGGTAGTCAAGCTCGCATCAGCTGACTCTAAGCTGATCCCCAATCAACCTATGGGAATACGACACCTATTTAAGTATTCATATATAAGGTCCCGCAGTAGTATCAGCAGTTTTCGCATTGCTCAATAGCTAATTACCCTCCTCCATCCCCAACTCCTCCTCTGTCAGTCAGGGTTCAGCCTTCTGATTCTCCTTTGAATAAGACAAATTCTAAAATGTGTACATAAAATTAATGAGTCTTGCATTAGTGGTAGATCTGCAATATTACATTTATGTTGGTTCTGTTCTGTTTACCAGAGGGGGGGTTATCGCTGCTCTCCCTGCTGTCATCCATGCTAGGCTGCATGGATGCGTAGGGAGTTCTTGCCCAGAACAGAACCGTACTGCCAATCCAAACTGTATGCTAATTGTCAATCATCTTTGACGATAGTGGTCATGACAGAAGTAAGGCTGTCAAGGCTAATTTCTTCACTTAAACATCGGATGAAGTGATTAGTTTCTCTTTAATACAGATGATGCCAATGTATTTTTCGATAAATCCGCTAAGTTAGCAATAATAACGTTACCTGCTTGAGGGAAATGGTGGTGGGGGTGCTGCCACATATTTTTTTTTCCCCTGTTTTTTTTTTTTCTGTGGGCAACTGTTTAACAGTTGGGAATAAAAAAAAACAATCAAGGCAAAGGCCTATTACTTTAACCCACCAACAAAGTGTGGATGGCAGTCAACATTACAAAAGACAATCAATAGTCATCAGCTCCAGTGGTGCAGATGGATAAGTGCGTGTCATTGGCTTTTTTGACGCGATCGACCCGGGTTCGAATCTGCCTTTTGGCAAACTTTTTTTCTCCCTTTTCAAATTTCAAATCACATCAGAAAAGCATTTATTTATAATAAAAATGAAGGAAATAATCAAAAACTTGAAAATAAAGTATCGGGTAGTGTAGGGAGGGTTGTGTCGAATAAGGTGGGATCCAGTTAATCATTTAAAAAAAGTTGAGTATTGCATAGTTTTAGAAGTATTTACAATGCTGCGGTGCAGATACTTGCACTATGGCAATTAAGTAATTAACGAAATCGCTACGTTTTATTATTATAGTGTAAATAGGTATTTGCACATAGTGTAAATAGCATATTACAAAACAAATACTGCTATTTTCACTCAGTGTAAATAGAATCCATTGCTAAGAAATTTATATTATGTTCCTTGGGTCCCCTTCAAATTTTGAGAAAAGGTGATGTTTATTGCCCCCCCCCCCTACTGTAGTAACGAAATGTACGCCCCTGCCGTGTCTCTTGTTAACAACAGTGTCCTTCCAAATATATGTGGATCATTTTCGTATATGATTTGAGTTATTTTTCTTTTAGCTAGTATATTGTTTGGCTTGTATTTAATGATTGACATGTTTTGCCTTAAGGTGCTTTCTAATTTCCGTGTTTGGATCTTGAGCAAATAAAGGAGGACTTTTTTTGAGCATTTTTATCGTACAGAAATGGTTTTGAAGCCGGTGGAGGAGTATGGGAGCGCTCAGCCAGTGCGCTCAACAGTAATGTACCCTTCACGTTATCTCTTTGAAAACACTACATATGTTTTTCATTTAATGATTGGGAAGATTGGCTCATATTGCATTACTTTCTCTCTTATGTCATTTTCACTTAGCAATCACAAAAACATTACAAAACAAAACTTGACAGTTATTGTTAAAAAAACGGATTAATTAAATAAATACAAATAAGTAGCTTAAACTGGGCAACAGGGGGCATATATTAGGATTATTCTATTATGCACACTATTGGTAGATCACTTTCTTATATACACTACCACTCAAACGTTTGGGGGGAAATAATACTTTTATTTAGCAAGATTGTTTAGTATAATGAACAAACGTTTGGACAGGTATAAGTTTAATTTTTTACGTTTCAAATGATGTATTTAAAGAATGCTGTTCTGTCAAAGAATCATGGAAAAAAAATCATCGGTCATAATTTAATATCACGTGTTCCACAAAAACATAGCGCAAAACAGTTTTCACAGTGATAATACGAAAATGTTTCTTGAGCAGTAAATATTAGAATGATTTCTGAAGGATAATGTGACACTGAAGAATGGAGTAATGATGATGAAATGTAAACATTTTTTGTCACAGGAATGAATTACATTTTAAATATATTAAAATAGAGGAAACGAGTTATTTTAATGTGTAATCATTGTAAACATAGTATGTTTAATAATATAATTATATCGATAGATATATTATATATATATATAACTTATATATTAATATAATAATAATATATAGTATATATATAAAATGAATGCAGGCTGGTGAGTATGAGAACTCGCCCAAACTTTAAATGGTAGCTATATTATATTATTTGTATTATATACTATATTTATAGGGGTGAATATAATTGAACACAACAGTAGGGTGATGGAAGAAAGAAATTGTGTTAAAATACCCATTATGGTTCAATTATGAATTTTAAAAATAACATTGAAATAATTTAGAAATTTAAATAATGGATATTTCTATTTCTAAACACCCGGGAAGTGTTACATATCCGCGCGGCTGTGGCACCACTATTTGAAAAGCGCCCCCAAAAGCTTGTTTTTTTTTATAAAAAAAAAAAAAAGTTTCTACTGAGAGCGAGAAACTACTGGCAGGCGGTGGAAACCTGTCAGAAGGTCAACGGCTCCCTCGCGACGTTCGGCACCAATGAAGAGCTGCAGTTCATCCTCAAGATCGAGGTGGATTTCGACGAGAACGTGTGCGAGCGAAAGGACCAGTGCAAGTGAGTGTGTGAATCTGTTTCCTGAGGAAGAGGTGAGGTTTCACGCTTTTGAGTTCTCAACGCTGTGTCATTGCAGGTTCTGGGTGGGATATCAGTATGTGATTTCCAACCAGAATCATTCGCTCGAGGGCCGCTGGGAAGTGGCGTATAAAGGTTGGTATTAATCTCAAATTATTTTAAGGAATACAGTGAACAAAAAAGAAAATGGAAGAATATCTGTTTTTATTGTAATGAATGAGCACCCGAGCTGTTAAATGGCACCTTTGCCAAAATAAAATACCATTAAAGTAGTCGTATTAACTTGATTACTATATTTCAAGTCTTATGAAGTCTTACTATAACTTAGTAAAATTTAAGTTGGTACTCACAGTAAATGGTCCAGTAGGCTGTTAATTGTTACTGGATCATTGAATCAGTGAGTTGAACTTTAATTAGTGAGCAAAATCATTCAGTGACGGGCTTGTGTGCAAGTTTTTTTTTTTTTTTTTTTTTCTTTTTTTTAATTTTTTTTTTTTTTTTTTTTAAAAATTTTTTTTTTTTTTTTTTTTTTGATCAATGGTTACATTGAAAAGATCAAACCTCACTATTTCTGTAATGAACGCTCATGATTTCAGTGAATAATTAATTTTAAACTTAATTCTCTCTTATATTTTCTCTATATTTGATTGTTTATTAACAGTTGTATTTATTAACATTTGAAAATAAAAAAAAAATATATTTATTATTTAATAAATAGTGATGTAGTTTAATCTATAATTAGATTTTAATTTATTCAGTTTATATTGTATTACTTCAATTTACTTATTTTACTGCTGTTAGCAACATTTCAGAATTTTTTACAAAACTTTCTACTTTTTAAAACGTTTTTTAACATCTAGTATTAATATTTTATTTTAGTTCAGGTAAGTTGCTTTTAATTTTGTATTTTCAGTTATCATTTTAGTTTATTGTTTAGTAATTGTGTCATTTTTGTAATTTATTTTTCTGTTTTAGTTTTAGTACTTGTAATACTTCAAATGTAACTTATTTTCAACAAAGTTGCCAAGGCAACATAAAAAAAAAAAAAAAAGAAGTTCAGGTAAAAATGAACACAAATGATCTTTAATAGTTTTAGCTCTAGTTTCAGTTCAAAATAACAACACTGATTTCAAATGACGTATGAGGGTGAGTAAATAATGACAGATACATTAGTTTTTTTGGATAAACTGTTTCCTTAACTTCTGAAGAAAATGCATTTCAATTTTTATATTTCTTTTTCACATCTGTGGGCGTTTGAAACTGTTCCCTCATCCGTCTGTCTGTTCCTCACAGGGTCCATGCAGGTGTTTTTGCCTCCGGAGGGTCTGGCTAATTTGGGCGAGGCGAACCCAACCCAGGATAACGTGTTCTGCGCCCAGCTGCAGCGCTTTCAGATCAAGAGCATAAACGAGCGGGGCTTGCACAGCTGGCACGCCGAAAACTGCTATAAAAAATTCCCCTTCCTCTGCAAGAGAAGTACGTCCAGCGACGTATTAACAGAAGAACCCTGTTTGATAGCATTCTGGAGTTTTATTCATGCTAGTACTAATGTACTGATATCAGTCTGACCGGTTTCTTCACCAGGACAAACGTGTGTGGACATCAGAGACAACGTGGTGAACGAGGGCTATTATTTCACGCCTAAAGGGGACGACCCGTGTCTGAGCTGCACGTGCCACGACGGCGAGCCGGAGATGTGTGTGGCCGCCCTCTGTGAGCGTCCACAGGGCTGCCAGCATTTCCGCAAGGACCCTAAAGAGTGTTGCAAGTTCACCTGCTTGGATCCCGGTACTGTCACAGTCTCTTCAAAGTTGTTCTTGAATGTAATCCCTGTATTACATCTGAAGATTACGGGACAGATATGTATTTAAATGAAGATAAATCTTTAAATGTGCACTATATTTGATTTTGCACCCATTTTTGTGCCCAAGTCTCACCACTAGGTGGAGCTACTCTGCCTTATCTTACTGTAAAACTAGAATAGCAAACTATCATTACTTTAATAGACTAAATTAAGGCCCTGTCCACACGAACACGGTTATTTTTAAGACCGCAGCTTTTTCTACGCAGTTAGGTCGTTCGTCCATGTATCTCTGCCTACTGGAAACTTTTTCAGGCTTCTGATTGGCCAGCATGGCTTTACGGTTGAGATTATATCGCCACCTGTTGGTTAGGCATGCTCTTGACAGTGCTTCATAGCATGCGTTTGCGTTTTCATGTGGACGGAGATATTTTTTTAAACGGAAGAAGGAAAAACTCTTTATAAAAATACCCGTGTACGTGTGGACATGGCTTTTTTTTTGTTTTTAGTTTTTTTATTAAAATTTTAGCACTAAAAGTTTTTGTTTCTTAGATTATTTGGACGGCAGAATGTGCTGAAAGTGCAGTCTTGTGATAAAAGTGTAACACATCATTTTCTTTTTATTACCATTTAGTTTTGTTTGTATTACATTCCATATTGCACAAAAAGTATTGCTAAAAGTAGTCAAATCACTTATAACCATTCTATACAATATTTAATATTTGTTTTTTATGCTTCAATTAGTTTATAAATGCCATAATCAAACTATTGGAATCAATTTTGAATCTCTTGAACACTTCACTCGAGTATTGCTAATTTGAGCTTTATTTTTAAAGCATTTCTATGTGTTTAAAATTTTATTTCAGTTTTAGTTTTAGTACTTCAGCTTTTTTTTATTAGATTAAAAAATGTTCCACTAAATGTTGTGCCTTATGACCAAATATCTATTACGACTGCGTATTGTTTCAGTTCCTCGGGTTGTGGTCTGGCAGAGGTAAATCTCATTAGTGTTGTTTGTTTCAGACGGCAGCAGTCTGTTTGACTCGATGGCGAGCGGCATGAGGCTCATCGTGAGCTGCATATCGTCCTTCCTCATCCTCTCGCTGCTGCTCTTCATGGTGCACAGACTGAGGCAGCGCCGGCGGGAACGCATCGAAACCCTCATTGGAGGAAACCGTAAGGCCCCGTGTGATCATCTGATTATATCAGCACATGTTAAAGTGCTGTTTTTCTGAATCATCTCTGTCTTTCACAGTGCATCATTTTAATCTGGGTCGGAGGGTCCCTGGCTTTGACTACGGGCCGGATGCGTTCGGGACGGGCCTGACGCCTCTGCACCTCTCTGATGATGGTGAAGGTGGAGCGTTCCACTTCCAGGAGCCTCCGCCCCCTTATGCTGCTTACAAATACCCAGATATCCACCACCCCGACGACCCTCCTCCTTCATATGAGGCCTCCATCAACCCAGACAGCATCCTCTACATGGACCTCAGTACGTCTTACAAAGATTAACAACAGACGCTGTATTTTTAGGTCTTTTCTATACATATGCAAGTAACTAATGATTTATCATCTTCAGATGAATGATATTTAAAGTCTTTATGGATCACACTCTGGAGCTCTGATCCAAAACCTAGTGAGCTGCTTACCTAGACAACTTTATTATTATTATTCTGTATTCTAGGATACCTAATAATTGCCAAATTGTAAGGAATCATCATATGTATCTTCTGCAAATAAAGCAAAACCAGAATGCATTTTGCAGTGTATCCCCCGAAAAATACTACTGTATGTTGAGAGGAATATCAATTGAAAATATTACATTGCATTTAACACCGATTAAAAAGTCAAATCGATTATAACCATTTTACACAATATTTGTGTATATGTGAATGTTTTGCAAGTACTAGAGACATGAAACAACATTAGCTTATAGCAATGCTATAATCAAACTATTGGAATTAATTGTAAATCTCTTTAGCACTTGAATATTGCTAATTTGTGTGGTGAATTCCTGGAAACTGAAAAAAAAAAGTCATGGTCATTTATGAGATATTTATTTGAAATTTTAAATAAAGTTTTAATATTTATAAACAAACAAATTAATTATTAAATTTTTTTTTTAAATTTAAAGAACACTTTGAAGCCATAATTTGTCATGCATTTCATTTTTATTTGTTTTTGCAGTTATGCTCCAATTCAGTATTATTATTTATATACTATTATAGCATTTATTTATTAATATTTTGAATTAGCTTATCATTTTTGCATTTTTATTTTAGTTGAAGTGTTATTCCTTTTGATGTGCTTTCTATTTTTTAAATGTCTCTATTTTTATTTTATGTTAAGTAATTACATTTATTCATTTTGAATTTTCAGTTGTTTTTTTATGTAATTTATGTAACCTTATTTTAATTATCAAAAACTTTTTTTTAACAAATTCTCTATTAAATGCAAAAGTTTCTTTTTCTTCAGTTTTAGTTTTGGTAATTGTGGTACTTCAAATTAAAATTATTTTATAATTTTACATAGGCCTGGGCGATAAAACGGTATCAATATATATCGACGGTACACCTCCTTCGATAACGATAGAAAAAATGTTCGATATAGCGCACGATATAGTCACGTGCTATGAGTGACGCAGACAACAAACACGAACACATGCTAAATTGAGTGCTGTGCCTGCCTGTGATGAGGAGATTGTGAATAATGAATATTAGTCGAATTTAAAATAAACATTTGCATTTAAATGTTAGGTGTGCATCAGGGCACGTCATCAGTGGCACGCCAGATGCGGTGATAATGATGTAAGTGAAGTTGTTTCATTTTAATATTTTGTTAGTCTAGCCCACGAGATGCGCCGCTGCGGCGTTATTCACAAAGGGAAGGGAAGTGGCCTAATGGGTAGAGAGTCGGACTCGTAACCCAAAAGTTGCGGGTTCGAGTCTCGTACCGGCAGGGAGGGTAGGTGGAGGGAGTGAAGTAAGCGCTACTCCCACCTTCAATACCACGAAACGTTTTTTTTTGAGGTGCACTTGAGCAATCCCCAATGTCCACGGCTATCTGCTCCGGTGTGTGTTCACGGTTTGTGTGTGTTCACTGCTGTGTGTGTGTATTTTGGATGGGTTAAATGCAGAGCACTATTTCCTAGTATGGGTCACCATACTTGGCCACATTTCACTTCACTTCAAAATATTAGAGAAATATAGAAGTTCAATGCGGAGAAGATCTTGAATGGGTTAAAACCGAAACCAAGCCATTCACACAAAACACAAATTCAGCGCATTTTTTTAGATGGACAAAAAGCTTTGTAAGTTGAAATCAGTTCAAACTTTTAGAAAACGCGTCACGAAGTTGTGGAGGTTTATTCCTTTTCACTGCGTCTCATGTTTTTAAATGCAATTTGTGTGAATGGCGCTTCGGCTCTTTGCATAAATACATGATGCTGTTTTGTTTTGTTCATAATTGTTTATGCAAATTACGAAATTGTATTTGATTTTTTTTATGAGTTAATTTAGACGTAATGCCCGTTTTTATAGAGTTACTTCCTTGCGTTGACAATTTAAATGTGCTGCATTATTTTGCTCATTGCGCCCTCCTGTGGCCTCGGGAGACAATTAGACCTATACAATAAAGACCTATTAATCTGCATATAAAACATAAAAAAATTTGATATTTGTTTAATTTTTATTTTGTGATTGACTTAAAACAAAAAAATATTTGTTGTTTATCTCAATAAATTGTGTTAATTATAAATACAGTGGTTAAATATATCGCCCAGCCCTAATTTTACATTTACTTGCAAGCTTACGTATTTTTAATCTAATACTTGTAGTTCATTTTATTTCAGCTTTATTTCAATCAATGAAAATGATTTCGAATAGTTTTAGTTTTGGTTGACCCTTCGTTCTCTGCTCAGGACGGACCGGGGTTCCGCTCGCGACTGGTCACATGAGCGGTGCGGCCGGCTCTCTCCAGAGGGATTTCCCCGAGCCTGCGCTCCCCGCCCCGCCGCCGCCCCTGGAGGAGCGCGAGGACTCCATCGACAGCAGCACCCTGCTGGTGTCTCCGGACACCCCCAGCGAATCAGAGAGCAGCATCACGCAGAGCTCCACGGCAGACTGCAGCGGCCCCTCGCTCAGCACCATGGTGTAGGGTACGTGTCCAGACTGGGCTCTACTACATGTTGGAGGATGTAGGACTCGAGGAAGATTTCCTGTTCAGAGCAAAGACTTCAGACACGAACCAAAAGACGATTGTTTGGGGTTTTTATTCAGCGTTTTTTCAGCTTGAGCGTCACATGTAAATACTTCCATCGGTTGATGTGGAGGGCCGACAGAGCACCTCTCTCTGAGGTTTACACTGGCATGTGTCGATCACCACACTTTGAACGAATGAGCCGGTCGACGAACAGACTTTTTAGGCCTTAGTGGTGTAATCAAGACGACCTAACGTTCTCACTGGAATCGTGTCCCACACACTGACTCTTTCCTGGCACAAAGAAGCTATTTTTCCTTGACTCATTACTGCTCTGTCTAAACTGACCCTTGGGTGGTCATCTCTACGGGAAGGATCCGTTTAGACGTGAGCGGTACCATGTTACTAGGAGTTCTGTGACGTCTGGTTTTTACATTTTCTGTCTGTCAGATCAGTAGCACAAACTCAAAAAATGAAGAAAAAAAAACATTTGATCCTTTTAGATGGAGGTATGAGTTTCAGCCTTTTTTAAGTGTCCTGCTGTGGCATGGTGATGCAAATCCATCGCCTCGTTTTTGGAAAAGAATGTCAGAAGCGTTTGAGAGTCTTTTGGGAGGTGAACTTTGTCGAAAAACGGATTTAGGTGTGATCAACGTCACATTTGCTCAAGTCTCAAAGGGTGAATCTCATGAAAGCTGTGAAGAAATGACCCGTTTTTACCGAAAGAAAAAAATAAGAGATTATATTTTGCATAGAAGCTTATTCAACCATGAATCATTACGTCAAAAATATTCAGTGGTCCACAATATTTTAAACACATCTCGTTTATTTCATGACTGTAATGCTGAAAAAAAAAGTAATTCAATTAAAAAATAACGTACTTGTGCATATATATATATATATATATTAGGGGTGCGATTAGTGGATCGATTCTGCAATTTTTTTCCGAATGCGTCGCAATTCTCTCTGGAATAGATTCTTAGATTAGTTTTTAACAGCAGATGGTGCTCTAATCTAGTTTTTAACCGCACACTTAAATGCTGATGAAGAAGAGCACTTGTGCATTCAGCTGAGTAATGTGAGTGGTTAAATGTACTTGCTTTTATGACACAAGATTAATGTAAACACAGCCCACTGTGAACATCCTTGTAATTCACTTCAACCTTTTCGAACTTTAGGAATGATTATTTTAGGTTCAAGTGGTGTGTGTGTAAGGAACTGGAAGCAGAGACGGGCTGTATCTAAAGCACACAGTGCCATCTGCTGTCAAAACTAAGCTCAGAATCGATTCAAAAGAGAATCGCGATGCCTTCGGAAAATCTCAGAATCGATCCATGAATCGATTTATTGTCCCAGCCCTACTATATATATATATATCTTAGTATATATATATATATTCTCTACTATTTGACTTTTTTTTTGTAATCCAATTTTTTTTTTTTTTTTATTAAAAACTGAAATTCTAGGTATTTTAATTACTTTTTCTGGCATGAGAATGAGCTTATTTCTGCATTACATTAATGAATAATCATTATTTTTATTTTCATTGAGGTAATGAGAATTGCAGGGAGGAATATTAATGCAAAATATAACTTTTTTTTATTTTTATTTTGTGGTGAAATATGATCTGGTCACTTAGATTCATCCAGAAAGTCTGTCACTAATATACATTTTGTATTCAGAATGTAACTCTTACAAAAAAGCTCAACATTTACCTGCGTAATAAATATCCTCACTCATTTTCGCCTCTCAAACTGATCTCAAACCTTGTGCTGAAACAAATCATGGTGTTTTAAATAGATCTTTCTTCTTGTTGAGATCCTGAGTTAGGATTTATGTGTTTAGACTTGCCTTTGAATTATGAGGTTTGCGTTCATGGTAGGTCTGAGTGTGTGAGTGAGTGTGTGAGCGAGTGAGTGAGTGTGTGTGAGAGAGATATTGGTGAGTGAGTGAGTGACTTTTTAATTCTCAGCACCTGTAAATCACGTGCTCTCAATATTATTTTGATGTAAATCACCAATAACAACCATTCGTTACTTGACACTAAGTAAATGTGAGCGTATATTTGCACGCATGAGCGCATAAATGTACATGTATGTAAGAGCAAAACGCTTCCTTTTTTTCTTCTTTTGCATCATTTACCAATTTACAGACTAATTAATTGCCATTTGGACAAAGTTTTTCCATTGAATGTATAATGTACTCAAATACAAAAGTGTGAGGGGAAAGATTTAGATTTGGTCTGCATTGTTGCTTACTGAATCAAACGCTGATTTTTGTAGAAGGGAATATGATTTATTTCTGACTGGAAAAGCAACAAAAAGCCCAAACTAAATGACAATCGGGCATTTTGTACAAAGATAAAGATGTTTTTGCACAAGAAAAGCACACAGCCCTACTGTGTTGGGCTGAAATACAAAGAAAATTAATGTGAAGTCAGCCAGCAGATCCCCTGTTTCTAAAAATCCATCACCAGCGCCAAAATAATTGAGGATCAATGTTCTTTGTTTTGTGTTTAATTCCAGGGTTTCATCGGCACAGACATTCCTGTGAACATCAGCTTTTGTTTCTCGTGTGCGTGTGTGTGTGTTAAACGTGTGGACTGGTCGTGTGTAATGTAAAAGTTGGCATGAATGTTTAGCAGAGCTCCGGTTGCATGTTTTACTCTTTTGTCTCTTCTGCTGTCGTACTCTTCATTTCTGCTATGCTTACAGACGCTCGTCTCCAAACCGAGGTTCGGTACACATCTGACTCCTCTCTTCTCGCCGCTCATTTGCAAACTTTTTTTAATAAAAAAAAAGTAGATGATTTCTTCTAAGATAGACTTTGTGGTGCAACAAGGAAAAAAGCATCATGAAATATTTGCTGTAGAATGCAACAGTTGGTGAATTTGTCGATTATTCTTGAATTATTTAGTTTTTTTTGTCATGTACTGCTTTTTTGTTTGTTTTTTTTGTCCGAAGTCTTTTGTTTTTAGTTTTTCTCTGAAGTAGATGTACATCTAATCAAATGCCAAATAAATTTTATCCATGAAGGACAGTCGTGTTTGTGTTCCTTTTGTTTCAGATGACGACGGTGGGTTTGTGGGGTTGAGATCTGTTATTTGATTCTTTAGAGC
The DNA here is from genome assembly GCA_018155175.1 of Sinocyclocheilus anophthalmus. Taxonomy (NCBI): domain Eukaryota; kingdom Metazoa; phylum Chordata; class Actinopteri; order Cypriniformes; family Cyprinidae; genus Sinocyclocheilus; species Sinocyclocheilus anophthalmus. Next base: position 290,363 of record JADLZN010002857.1, read on the forward strand.
GTGATGACTCGAATCCAGAATGACTCCATTGAATGTTTTAATGCCTTCTCAGAGATTTCCCTGTCCGTCGTGGAAATCCATCGCTCTTAAATGTCATGTGAGCCAAAGGGGGGGGATCCCCAATGTAAGGAAGCACTCAGTTCTCTGATGTAAAAGCCGTTCCTCAAGCCTCCTGGGAATTCTCGCTCCCTGAGAGATTAGACATCGGTGACATAGTTGTGAGATTCCCAAATAAAGGATTTACTGTTTCACAATTGTGACGAGATGCATTGTCTCATAAGAACTACATATTGTACACGGTGGTCCCAAAATGTATTTAGACATTTTAAAATGTCATTGCATTTACATTCCGTCATTTAACAGATGCTTTTATCCAAAGTGACTTATAATGAGCACAATGGAAGCAATCAAAACCAACAAAAAGAGCACTAATATGTAAATGCTGTGACAAGTCTTGGCTACTCTTAACACAGTACATGTAGCAAAGTTTTGTTTAATAGTACATGAAAAGAAAAAAGTAGATCGGATAGAAAAAGAACAGAATACTAGTGTTAGAGCAGTGAATCTCAACCTTTTGGTGTACCGGACCCCAGTCCAATTCAGAACCATCCTCAAGGACCCCCAGAACAAAATGGACTCATCTATGTATAGAAACAGAAACAGATGTTTCATAATATTTTTTGCAAACCGTGATCATTTTTTTCAGGAATCTTTGATAAATTGAAAGTATAAAAAGAACAGAATTGGTTTGACAGATTTTTTGTAACCTTTTACTGTCACTTTGAATCAATTTAATGCATCTGCGAAATAAATGATCAATTTCTTTTTTTTAAATCTGACTTGGATACTTTTTTGGAGCCTCTGGAAACTAATATGTATTATTATTATTCATAATAGATATTAAATAATGTTATTATATATATTAATAGTAATTATTGTTGTTGCTGTTGTTCTTATTATTGTTAAATATTTGTTAGATTAATTCCCCATATTTGATTTGATAAACATTCCATTTGCATTATTTTATATATAACACAAAATGTCCCTGCTTTGTTCATTGCATATATATTCAGTGTTCGTTCTCTGGTTCCTCGTTCAACAAAAGTTATTTGTGTGAGACTGTGGACGAGCGCAGCAGCAGCGACGCGCTCAAATGAGCACAGTCAGAGAAAAAAACTTGACATCCTACCTCCATTCAAGAAGATCACTACTTAAACCCCCGTTTGCTTTGCATTAAGTATTTTTTGTGGTGTAAGACCAGTGGGAACATTTTGATTCATTTTCAGGCCATGATGTTACTTCTGATGCTGATGTTGTCCGTGGTTTCTTTGGCACACAGTGATGATGGTGAGTGACGAATGATTCATTGATACATTCATTGGGCAAAACTTTGAGTTTCCAAAGCTATTATTTTTCACTTTTAATTCTAAGGAATTAGGTTCAATGCCTTTGACTGAAATAAGTGATTTGATGAACTTTGATAAAGACTTTTGAACTGTTTTCCCTCAGACTTCTGTTATGATGAGGAGCACTGTGGTGAGTTCTTGATCTGTAGCTTGTTCTTTTTGGAGTTCATTCAGAAGGACAAACTAATTTTTTCAATGCTACTATTGTCATGACGTAAAGCAACATTAAACTGTTCTTGGTAGATCCATATGCATGGGGAGATAACTACCCCTCTTGCCATCCTCTTCTGGAGAGCCATCACTCTCCCATCAACCTGGACCATCAGCTGATGAAGAACCAATCTTTAGACTCTCTGCACCTGGAGGGTTTTAATTTGACTCATAAAGGTCAATGGTGGCTGACAAACCAGGGTCACTCTGGTAAGTGACTATTGACCTTTAGAAAGACGTTTTGGACACTTTTATCCCAAGCGTCTTCAAGGTGTAGCTGCATTTTATTGAAGTATTGTCTCTGTGTGTAGTTGTGCTAGAGTTGGGTAACGGTATGCAGGTGAGTGGCGGAGGGCTTCCTGGAACTTACCGCACCATCCAGCTGCATTTCCATTGGGGAAGTGTGTCTTCAAATGGTTCTGAACACACCTTGGACCACCTGAGATTTCCTATGGAGGTTTGGGGCTTCACATTGTCCATATCTCTAAGCTGTTTATGATGTGTACACTTTTTGTAATGTTTGTCCATGTTTGTGCGCAGATGCACATAGTCAACATCAAATCCACACATCCAAATTTGACGTCAGCGCTTGAAGACCCAACTGGCCTTGCTGTGCTTGGAGTCTTCATTGATGTAAGATATTGTTTTATCTGAAGTAGTATTTTATTACACCACAGGTTTGTATTTTATCGTTATTACTCTTCCACAGGTGACATATTTGCACAATGAAAACTTCCAGTCCATCTCAAATGCACTTCCTTCTGTCGCCTACAAAGGTTAGCTGAGAAAGTAAACTTTGATTAATGTAATCCATTAATTTAATCTAAAAAAAAAAGTTATGGAAGTCTTTTTCCACAATGGACTAAAACATGTTTCACAATTCTGACATTTTTCTCAGTTTCTGAGGAATATATATATGTATATGTTAGGGCTTAGTTAAATAGATTAATCGTGATTAATTGCATCCAAAATAAAAGTTTGTGGTTACATAATAAAGTGGCTGTAACTGGGTAACTAGTTTATGATATTTGATAAGTACACCAATACATGTAGATTAAGACTAGTGACAGTTACATAACTATTTTCATATTTAGATAAGATTGATTCATGTAATAACATATATATTACATGTCAATATATACATGTATGTGTGTGTATTAATATATAAATATACACAGTACACACACAAATAGTAAAACAAAAACCTTTTGGATGCAATAAATCGATTTGACAGCCCTAGTTGGTATGCATTTATTTTTCTGAATTGTGAGATGTAAACTTAGTTGCAAAGTGTTAACTCCCAAATGTAAAATCACAATTCTTAGAAAAAATTTCAGAATTCCAGAATTGTGAGAAAAAAAATCGAAATTTTGGCAGGGGGGGGGGGGGGGGGAAGATATGGATGGGAATTGCAATGGGAACAAATGTCAGAATCTGAGTTTTTACAATCTAAAAAATGATGTGTAAAATACCAACCAGACACTGGTTGAAATAGGACACACCAGCAATTGGGTGTTTTGACCAGCGGTTGAGCGAAATGTTTAACCCAACTTATGGGTAGTAACCCAAACCGCTGGTCAAACAACCCAATAGCGGTTTGGTCATAGTTACCAGCCTGGGTTGATTAACCAGCATTGTTTAGAGTGTATCATTGCAATTCTGAAGTTTTGTCCAAGTGTGAATTGCAATTCGAGAAAAAAAATTATGAATTTGAGATGAAAATTTACAATAACGCTTTTTTCCCCACTTTTTCGTAGTTGAAAAGGGACTTCCAGTAAAAAAAAAAGAATGTGCAGATGTCCTTAAATATACAAATTAAACAATGCTGGGTTAAATATAACCCAGTGTTGGGTTAAAATGGGACAAACCCAGCTATTTGGGTTGTTTTGATCCAGCGGTTGGGTTAAATGTTTAACCAAACCTTCTGGGTAGTAACCCAACCGCTGGGTCAAAACAACCCAATTGCTGGGGTTGTCCCTATTTTACCCAGCACTGGGTTGTATTTAACCCAGCATTTTTTAGAGTGTAAGTAAATCTAAATCCTTTCATTTTCTTGTAGGACAAACAAAATCGATCAGACCATTTCCTTTGATGAATCTGTTACCTCAGAACAACCTAACGCAGTATTACCGTTACCACGGCAGCCTCACAACACCGCCCTGTTCACAGGTGGTTTTGTGGACTGTGTATGAAGTACCCACCTATATCTCATGGGCTCAGGTAAGAAGTCCGAAATATACTTTTTTTTTTTTGCATTTCATAATGCAACGCAATTTCAGTGTTGCTGTAAGGGGGCGCTATAGTGGTATTAGCATAAACATTCTTCTTTTATGGTTATGGCGAAGCAGGAATCTTGCCAAATTAAAAGTTAAAATTTAATTAAACAGTCAATATGTTTGTAATGAGTAACATGTTTAATAGCACACATTTGAGGTATGGCGGTTTGTTACAGCCACAATAACATTGCATGCAATGACGCACACTTGAAATTTGCATTTGCCTAATTGCGCAGATTGTGTTGTTGTTTGCAGATCTTACATTTATGCAATTGTTGTACAAATGTATTACAGATTTTTGTAACATTTGCTTTCTTTTGACAGTTTGAGCTGTTTGTAAAAAGGATATATTCCACGGAGGAATTAGCCGATAAACAGGTTCACCTGCAGAACAACTACAGACATATCCATCCAACCTACGGTCGGCCTGTGTACGCGTCCAAAGATGCTAAGATGCTCACCAATGGAGTTTCCCCTCTTGCCATTTTTTATCTTTTTAATGTTCTTTTATTTATTGGATTTTTAAACATTTAGTGTTTTGCATATTGCAGAACGACAGTATTAAACGTCTACTTCAAATATTGTGTCAAAAACTACTCAGAAAGCATCACTGCTGGTAGCCACTAATAGCCAGTCTAAAGAGCCGTTCACAACAAAAATGATAACGTTCTCTTTATTATAAGCACCCTGCAGTAATGTGTCTGTCACTTTAAACGCTGTGGCTGTTTAAAGACGACGGATTCTGATTGGCTGTCAATAATTTTATGCTTCAACTAGAAAAAAAAACGAAAGAGTAGCAACCATATCCTTGTTGTGTCATTAACGTTATCACTGCGGTGTGGACAATTCTCATCGAATTTGAACGACTATTATAACCGTATAATTATTAGTTATCTATAAGGCCCGTTCACACCAAGAGGCAATCTTCCGGTCTCTCTCATGAAACCAACACGGAAGTGACTAAAACTTCAATTCATCGACAGGCCGCTAGAGACCGGCTGCAAAAGGGAGTCAGTCCCATAGACCTGCCATGTTAAAATGGCCAACTTTACAGCAGAAAAAAATGTGTTTACAGCCTGGTACAAAAAGTGGTTTTGGTCTATATAGCTAATTTTGTCCTTCATGACAACTGTGAGGGGGGGTGATTTTTTTTATAACTCATCCGTTTAAGTTATATTAAGCCTTAAAGTTCTGTATAATTAAGGGTGTGGCCACTTGAGTGACAGGTGGATTGCCGCTGCTGTCGAACTAGGTTGGCGTGGTTTCAGCAACCAGCTCCCGCCTCTTTGCCCATTTTCAATTATCCGGGAGTGACGCGCTGCCAAGATGGCGAAGAACACTACGAACAAGCCCCCAGCCCTACCGCCCACTTTGAGCTTCAAAAACACTTTTCAGAAACCTACGGACACTATGTCCATGTTTTTATACAGTCTATGGTTCACACCAAGATTGATAACAGCATTCACACCAACGCACGATAAAGTTATATTATGTCGTCTGCCGCTTTAAATGCACAAGGTGGATTCTGATTGGATGTGATTCTATCTATCGTTCATCAGCCGGAAAATAAATCGTTCCGGGGTGATTCATTCCAACGATAACGTTCCTCTGTCACTATCGGTCTCTGGAATTATACTATCGTTAAATGGAATTATAATCCATTGTAATTCGCCAAGAACAATTGTGTTAATTATTTGTATGTAGAAACAAACTGTAGTTGCGAGTTGGATCACACATCTACAAAAAATCCCATTGAGTTTTTCAACCAGACTGCTATCGGATGAGTGATTTTCCTTAGTGGGTATCCCCATTTACGTATTTCCCCTCATTCTCCCCTCATTCATACTGAACTTGATCACTCAAAGCCTTTTCCTCAGTCATACACAAAGGCCACTTAGTGGGAATGATACCGTACATTAGAAAGATAAAATTGAATAAAGTTTAAGGGGAGTTTATGACCTTGGAAAAGAACGTACACCTATGTAGATATACCAAACTTGACGAACCAATGAAGTTATTCTGTGAAAAATACAAACTTACCTCAGGAGACAAACTATTTGATGTATATACAATAGCACAGCTATCAATAGTTTGACTTAAGTGCAAAGTGTTATTTTACAAATGATAAAGTGTTGAAATAAAATGACATTGTTATCGGTGTGTTTTGTCTATGTTAACGGGCTCACACAGACACACAAGCGTGTTGTTGTAGTGCTCATACCCTTCACGTCCTGTTACTGACACTGGGGGCACTGCTCACTCACACAAAGAGCCCTTGTTTCTGTCTCTTTTGAGGTTACTAGGTTTGCTAATCTGGCCAGTGAGGTCATTCCCTGCTGCTCACTGACAGAACAGTCACTATTTCTTCTCATTTCTGTCCCCAGGACATTATAGGTACAAACATGCATGACAAATTAAATATAAAATGCATTTTTATTATTAATCAAAATGTCCTGCACATTAACCTAACTGCAAATTTACAATGTATAACAAAAAAAATATTAAAAACGACCTAAAACACTGAAAATATAGCATTTGTACATGTCCCCAGTGTCTAACGCTACATTTTAACATGAAATATAATGTTTAAAATCCTTCAGAGATCACTTTTATTTTGTATTTTTGTGTACCTCCATATCCCATCTGTGCTTTAAATACATTTATTTCAAAATAAATGTATAATATTTTGGATAAAATAAACATTTTAGTCATGTCCCCAGGTTTTCACTCAGCCCTGTTACCCTAACACATTCCCCCCTCTAAAAAACTGGGAAAATTCCAGAAGACACATAATATTACAACAACTGGATCTTGAAATGAAATGACTGAAAGCAAGTGGTCTTATTTTCTTTTCTGTATATTTGATGATATTGTAACGGTGGCTGGGAACATCATTATAAATATACTGTCCTGTTACTTAAATTATTTCTTAGATGTTACTTGTTTATTTTAAAAATACAAATCTTTGGTGAATCACTATAATTTGCCGAGTATTCTCATAATATTAGCATGTACTCCATGTGGCTAGATTATATGTATTTGCTAATTTTATCCTAAAATCTCAATCCTGTTACTCTTATATCCTATACTTATATATAGTAACTGAGTAAAAGTAACAGGAGTGAGTAGTGTCATCAGATTTATTAATGTAAATATTTGGCTACATCCATATTATTAATCTAGATAAATTTGAAAATGCATCTTTTTCTCACCGTTTTGGCCTTTCTATCCACACTGGCATACTGTTTTTGCCCAGAGAAAACCTATGGTTGTTCCTGCATTGTTGTTTTATATTACATTCCTGCAAGTATGACAGAAAATGTACTTGAAATGTCAATTTTTAAATCTGCACTATATTGCTATATTGAAAAACGATGAAAAATGTAAATTGTAAATATTATGTAAATATTAAAAATACTTATAGTACTTATATATACAGCGGGTAAAATAAGTATTGAACACGTCACCATTTTTCTCAGTAAATATATTTCTAAAGGTGCTGTTGACTTGAAATTTTCACCAGATGTCTGTAACGACCAATACAAAACAATACAAATAAGTTCAGAAATGAAGTTATGTGTAATAAAATGGAATGGAAAGCCAAGGAAACTCAGAAAAAGAAAATAAAGCTGCTAGAATGACCAGCCAATCACATGACTTGAATCCAATAGAAAATAAGAAATAAAGTTTAGAGTTCATAGAAGAGGCCCACAGAACCTTCACGATTTGAAGACTGTTTGTGTGGAAGAATAGGCCAAAATCACACCTGAGCAATGCATACGAGGAGGCGTCTTGAAGCTGTCATTACCAACAACAGGCTTTTGTACAAAGTATTAAATACATTTCAGTAGTTCAATACTTTTTCCCTTGTACACTCACTACTTCCTTTTATTCCACGTACTTTCTGAACTACTTTTGTTTGTTTTCTTGTTTAATGGTTACTTGGGTTGTTCCTGACGGCGGTGAAAATACATATCAACAGCACTTTTAGAAATATATTTACTGAGAAAAAAGGTGACGTGTTCAATACTTATTTTACCTGAAGTAGGTGTATATATATATTGTCATATAGTAATACATATACTAACAATTAATTGTCAAGGAATCCGTTTATGTTTTTGTTCAACTGATGACGGATTTTTCTTTTTTCCTTTGAACCATGCAAGTAGAAACTAAATGCGTTACAAATAATAGCTGAATCTTACAAACGATAGCTGAAAGTCTTTACTAATAGTAAAGGGTAAACATATGAATAGAACTATGTGTAATGTAAGGCAATATGTAGGGCAGATGGTGAGACCCCAGTGTGCTTTAGACCTCCTACTGACAAAAATATGTGAAGTTATTAATCGTAATGAAACTCACATTCGAAATCCTGCTCCTGCTAACTCTGTACGCAGGAACTCATCTGGCGAAAACATTCAGATTAATAAACTTTACATAAATGTGAGACATGATTAAAAGATTAGTTCCAAGACAAGGCAGTTGAAAAAAAAATCCTTTATTTTTCCATGATCTTTTTTCCATACATTTGTGGTATAATAAATAGACAGGGCCTAAAGGTCGATTTCGCCAATGTCCCTTGCCATTTCTGAATGATAATGCTTTTCCCCCACACTGCAAACAGATTTTCATAGAATTTACAACCAAAAATAAAAAATAAAGCTTGACACAAGCTGAAAATACTGCCAGCAGCTCTCTGTACTCACTGTCAGATAGACCTTTCTGAGCCGTGACGCTGTAGCAAATCCTCAGGAACAAAAATATATATATTTATATTTATATATTCACAGTTAAAGTATTTACACATAAGAATCCAAAGGAAAATGGGCAGGGAAAAAAAGACGTTTCTACAAGAAACAATCTTTCAAAAGGAAGTACAAATCTGTTTTATGTACAAGATGTATCATTTTCTTTAAATTAGCTATTCAACCCCTTTTTCATATAATGATTCCTGAAAAATATTCCTTTTAAATACTCCATTTGTCGCTTATAAAAGCAGAATGATGCATCATCACTCCCCATCATGATTAAAAAAGCCTCGTTCCTCTATACAAACCATTATTATCCTGTACAATATAGACATTTAAAAAGAAAACCAACAAAAAGCTGGGAGACCTTACCCTGTGAGTGAACTAATGTAAAGGACACGTTTCATAGCTTGGTCTTGTGAGCGCCATTTGGCTTGATGGGGGTTGGAAGCCTCTAGTGCATTTATAAACATAACCAAATCACAAAGAAAAGCAAGTGACCAGGCTGCCTTGCAGATCAGAAAGTCTTCTGCTTTCAAAGGGAAATTTGGCTGAATGAGGCTGTAATAGCTTTTCAAACTTTTTGATGATTAAATACTGAGCAAAATGCAGAAGGACCTCAAAAGGGTCGCCCAAAGTACCAGTGAACTTAAGTCATTCGTACAAACACACACACATAGGAGGAGACAAAATGGAAGAAGGTTTGCCTTTGGAGTTGTGACACACTAAAGTACAAATTTGGCACTGCATTCGACTTGTACTTGATTTTCTGGGTCCACTGCTGACGTTTTCAGGTCGACGGACCTAATACTCCAGGGTCTGATATCCTAAACATTGGTGCATCTACTTAGATTAGATTTATTAGTGGAATTGGTGCCTAGACAAGCTTTTTGAAAAGCATCAGTGCTGTGCCCCAGTTACCGCACTCACAGAGAACTCCTAATACTATGAAAACCCATGCTGAAACCAGTACAGGTGGATTTTGCTTCTTAAAGTGAACTGGTGGAGAAAATTCGGGACATACGTTTGCAGAATAGCAGCATCATATTGGTGAGATCCGCTCCGTAATAGAAAATTCAGCACTAGTGACTGAATATGCATGAAGCCAATTGGACCTCTGCATGTTCATCTGCTGAAATAGTGAGCTGACATGACAAACGCAGAGTTAATACTAAGCTGTACAGCTTTAAAGTGGAATCTGATTGAAAACAAGCAGCTTTCTGCCTTTACACCTTACAAAAGCTAGAGGGCAGCAAACATGCTCAAATCCAATATTCACAGAGACTGTTGTAAAAATGGCTTGAATAAATGAAAGAATAAAGTGTAGTGTATTGTTGGTTTTGGTTTTGATCCTTTAAAAAAGGTCCAGTCTGTAGGTGCCACATGCAGCGCTGGCTGAAATACCGTAGGAGCGTTTCGCTTTGTGTAAATTTGCCTGAGCTGTGGATCTTTTCTACTGATTTGTCTTGTGGCCGGCACAGGTGTGCTTTTGTTGAATGTTCTGCAAAATGAAGACAACTGACCCAATTCCCCCAACAATGGTTAGTGTCACGATGAATGCTAAACCTTGTGGGCTTGTTACAGTGAAGTCCGACAATAAACTAAACTTCATACAAGTCGGGCTGGAAGGACAAGGACAAAAAACCTGAACAAAGCTTTTTTAAAACTGAATTTTGTGCGTGTGGGACAGATGTGAGCAGCTTAAAGTGTTTCAGGTCCGAGTTCAAGGACGGGGAGGTCTCTCCATAACCAAACCGCAGAGGAAAAGGGGACTCCACGGCAAAGACAAACTGTGTCAAATGGGCAGACGACAAAGTGAGTGCCCAAACATTTAGGGGGGAAAATAAGTCCAGTTCCATAGAAGTCAATGGAAGAGTGGTAGAAAACTCATTTTTTATGCTTGAAAGAGCACCTGTAATTTGTAAACAATCATAAAAAAAGTACAAAAAACGAAGTCCCAGACACTTAGCTGCACGATATATCCAGTGGATGTGTTGGATTTCACCCACTATTTCCTCTGTAGATCCAGAAGACGGGGCGTCTGGGCTTGTTGTTGGGCAGTGCATGTTTTTAAGAAAGTTCTCACCTACTCGTTGGGGTTAGTTTAAGGTTCCCCTGCAGTTCTCTGCGCCACAGAGGCACGGTATCTTTTCGTCCTCGATGGGGAACTTGTAGTCGTAGGTGATCTCCTCATTAACATTTATTGGCTGCCGGGAGTAGATGACGATCTTTTTCTGCGATTCCACAGTGATGACCTTGGCATAACAGTTTGGCTGCAAAACACAAAGAAGAACATGATCAATATGGTTTTCGACTTCAAAATGACCTTTTGTTAAGACAACGAACAAGCAAACTCACATTGCAACTGTGATTGATGAAGCGGGCGAAGTTGCCACATTTGGTTGCGTCTATAATGGTATCGTGATCCACACGGAACATGTAGCTACTCCCGATGCCTTTATCCTCGTAGCGCTTCTCTCGCATGTCTGCGATAACCTGCAGATGGAGACGAGACAGTTATGAACAGACTAGCCAACAAGCAGGAGCGCTGAAAGTTTGGTTGGCTTCACGCTCACCTGTCGGATATTCTGGCCGACATATTCGATTACCATCTCATCAGCAGCAATAGGTTCCATGGCGAACAATCCCCAGTCATGAATGTGACTTTTACAGAACCGGATCTTCTTTTTACGGAACTGTGGAGAATTTGTGACTCGTTAGATTTGGCCTTGGCTCATATTTTGATTGGTGACATTGAGCAAGATATAAATAGCTGGGTTTCGCTTGTCCTACCTTGAGCTGGTTGAATTTGAGGAGGTCACTGTCGCAGCTGAAGGACGACAGCAGGCGGCGCTGTTCAGACCGCCGCTCTGAACCTGCCCTAGTGGATGCTTGGGGCTGAGCTGGAATACTCTTCCCCTGTGAGAAATCACACACAAACACAATCAACATCAGGACCTTCAGCATTTCAGCTTAATGAAGTATCGACTGTGAGTAAACTCCAGTATTTTATCACTGCGGCCCACCTGAGTGTCCACATCAGGCTCTTCGGACTGCAGGCGTGAGCTATTTAGGTACTTCATTTTGTCTTTCTTGTCAATTTTGTAGTAGCCCTCACTGCGGGCGCAGCCGGTGACATGGTCGCGTATACCGTCCTCTTTTCGCTTCTTCTTCAGCCCTGATGTGTTGCCCATGTTGGTAGGTTCAGAGGAGTCAAGGAGTCTTTCTTTACATGAACAGATAGATCTCCACATAACAGGTCTGCAAATACTAGCAATTAATTTTAGTGGACGTAATTATTTTGTTATAACAATACTGTCAACAAGCAAGAGAATCCCAAAAATGTGAATACTGGGGTTCTAATTGATATGTAGAAAATTACATTTTTCAACATCAACCGATGAACAGCAATACACTTCCGCTATTCCGTTTGAACCCACTAGGGGAAGTCATTTAGTAAACGGAACTAAATGACTTCGCCAAACACTCCCCCAAATCTTTTTTTTTATTTATTGAATTCCATTTGCTGCCACTAGGGACGCAGATGTTACCAACAGCCACTTTAATAGGATTTTACACTTAAAGGGATAGTTCACCCAAAAATATAAATTTGATGTTTATCTGCTTACCCCCAGGGCATTCAAGATGTAGGTGACTTTGTTTCTTCAGTAGAACACAAACGAAGATTTTTAATTCAAACCGTTGCATTCATTCAGTCATGTAATGGCAGTCAATGGGCTCCATGGCTTTGATAGTAAAAAAAAAACATACACAAACAAAACCAAATTAAACCCTGCGGCTCGTGATGATACATTGATGCGTAAAGACACAAAATGATCGGTCTGTGCAAGAAACTGAACAGTATTTGTATCGTTTTTTACCTCTGATTCACCGCAATGTCCGAACTGTCCTGAGCGCGTTCTCAACAGCCGGCGCGTGTGGCGTCGTCTCCTTCTTATCCCATTTATGGCGGATCGCAGACTTATAAGTGCATTACTGCCACCTATCTCTCAAATGGACCATTGACACTCTATCTACAATCTCAATCAGGAGTGTCAATAGTCCACTTGAGAGATAGGTGGCAGTAATGCACTCATAAGTCAGCAATCCGCCGTAAAGCAAGACACGACGCTCATGCCCCTGCTGTTAGAGTGCTCGGACAGTCTGACATTGCGGTGGATCAGAGGTAAAAACTATATAAATACTGTTCAGTTTCTTGCACAGACCGATCGTTTCGTGTGTTAGGACATCAGTGTATCGTCATGAGCCGCAGGGTTTAATTTGTTTTGTTTGTGTATGTTTTTTTGACACTCAAAGCCGTGATTCCTATTGACTTCCATTATATGACTGACAGACTGCAACGGTTTGAGTTAAAAATCTTCGTTTGTGTTCTACTGAAGAAACAGTCACCTACATCTTGGCTGCCCTGGGGGTAAGCAGATAAACATCAAATTTTCATTTTTGGGTGAACTATCCCTTTAAAGTCATCGTCATTGATAAAAGACGATGGATATTTTTTTGAAAGCTAATTCTCACATTTACATTGTAGCAGTAAAGGATATGAGGATGGTGGACCCAGAGGGTGTCGTTGAGCCAGTCGTTGCCATTGTCCTGCTGCAGCATCTTGTCGTAAGTTATCTTAAGGTAGCGGATGTCCTCCTCATCAATGCCGTCATTCCAGATGTCATACAAGATGGTCATCTCCTCAAAATCTGAGCGGGGTAGGAAGCTGGGGCGGAGCGGTGATGTCACAGGGGAGTGCATGGACAACAACAACTCTTGCCAGCCCCGCCTTTGTCGGCGCGTCTTCTGAACAGGTTCCTCGACGTAAGACAACCTGTCTTCCACCTCAGGTATGACTGTCTGGGTTTGGTTTTCCTCTTCCTCCAATGCTGTTGAGTCACCATCTTCTCTTTTGAAGGTCTCTGAAGGGTGGTCTGGGTACAGATCATTTACTGGTAGATCTGGAGGTGATGAGGCCACCATTGGAGCTGGAGGCTCTTCAGAATCTGGAGGGGTCTCTACAGGTACCTTTTTAGACTTGGGGCGTCCTGGTTTCCTCTTGTTTGGAGTAGTATCTAAGGGCACAGGAACATCTATCATTGGAACAGGAAGGTCTTTTGGAGCAGCAGGAGAGGAAGTCTCAACAGAAGTGGGAGAGGAGCCTTGGGGAGGCAGAGGTGGTTCCTGATGTGAAGCAGCAGGAAGGGGAGGACCAGGGAATGGGGAAGAACCTGCATTGTTAGGCTGTAGGGTGGCTTGGGGAGAGGCGCTGAGTAGAGGCTCTTTAAAGAGAGACTTCTCCTCCAAGCTCTCAGACGAGGCCTTCCTGTGCATGGGAAGGCCTGCAGATAAAGCAGCAGAGTCAGGGAAAGCTGGGGTGAAAGTAAGATCTCTACCCGGAGTCCGAGGAATACCAGCGCTGAGGACAGGGGATTGAGCGGGGTAAGAGAAAGGGCTGCCGGGAATATGTGGCGAGCTCAAGCTGTTACCTGTTAGCGGCGTGTCGCTACCTGGTGTGCCAGGAACCGTATCAGTGCTCTGAGACTTGCCCAAACCCCGGGGTCTGTCCATAAGATCTCTCCCCGGTGTGCGTGGGATGTCCTCTTCCGTAGCCATCCGCCCACGGATAGGCATATCCGGCAAAGCTTCGGGAGGCGGCAGAAGGGATCGAGTTTTAAGGGCATGACTGGGGGGAAGAGGAAGGTGCATTGAGGCCATAGGAAGAGAACGAGGGATTGCAGCCTCTGATTCTAGGGGAACCGGGCCATCACGACCGGGGGTACGGGGAAAGTCTTCAGCAGGGATCTTTGGTCGGGTGTCCTGATCAGTATCTGCAAACGAACCTGTTGGGGTGGGTGGCCTCAAGCTACTAACATCCTCCAGGATAGCTTCAGCTTTGGCCACTGGAATACTGACCGCCAAATCAATATCGGGTTCATCAGCTGAAAAGAGACGACAACCAATCAGGATCTGACTTCAACACAGAATACACAACTGCTACATGAACATCAAGCTAAACAACAATCAAGGCTCTGACCTGGCAATCCTTTGGAAGATGGAGGCCACACGTCTTCAACTCCAGGCTTGATTGAGCTCACTGCAGTATGTTTGGGATCGATTTCTACCTCATCTAATGCTTCCAGCCTGCCCAACTCATTTGGTTCCTCTTCTGGTGGTGGTCCTGTGGGGGTACTAGGAGCTTTTATGTCAACATCCTCCGCTTCAGAAGATGAGAATGAGGAAGATGAGGACGTCGATGAGGTTTGTGCATCATTTTCATTTTCATCTTCATCCTCCATTGCCACTGCCTGCTCTTCTTCTTCCTCCTCTTCCTCCCCTGAACTTGATTCGTAGTCAGACGAGCTCTCGCTCCCAGAAGAATCAGAATCAGATTTGGAAGAGGAAGATGAGCTAGAAGATTCTGAGGGGGCAAAAAAGTAAAGGTCATTACCTCCGGTCAATTATAGTGACCACAAGGGCACAATATTCATCCAACTTTTGCCATTACCGTCATCCGATGAGTCCGATGATTCACTCTCACTGGAGTCTGATTCGCTTTTCTTTTCATCATCTTCCTTGTCCTCCATATCCTAAAAAGGCATGTTTATGTTAGGCTTAGGGCTGGACAATAATTCAATATCAATATGTATCGCGATATATTTTGTTCAATAACGTTGATATGATTTTTAACACATTTTTTTTTTTTTTCCGATCTTCGATATACATTACCATTTTCCCATACATTGATTTATTTGTGCCGTTTGACTTCGTTGAATAAACATGAGCACTGCATGGTTTAAAATCATAACACGGCGCGGGTGTTTTATATGAATGCATCTCTGAAGGGAACCGACTGTCTTCAGAATAGTTTCGATGGCATTTTCATTTGATCTGATAAAGTATCGTTCATGAGCGGAGCTGCTTTGTTTACAGCCATTACTGGAGAAACCTCTAGTTTTATCACTCTCACAGCGCCTCCTGCTGGCAGAGAATGAGTTTTCATTTTAAATAAGCCCGTCTCCAGCAACATTTTCAGTTTTTGTTGTTGTTCAATTTTTTTTTTCTGCAGCGACTCGGAGCACTTTTCGTACCCTTTTTTCTGGCTGAAGCACATGTTTTTTTCAATCTATAAGAATAATCATCCTACACTACCAGTCTAAAGTTTTGGAACATTACGTTTTTTTATGGTTGTTTTTTTTTTTTTTTTTTGTTTTTTTTTTTAGAATTATCTTCTGCTCACCAAGGCTGCATTGATTTGATCCAAAGTACAGCAAAACAGTAAAATGTTTAAATATTTTTACTATTTAAAATAACACTTTTCTATTTGAATATATTTCAAAATAGAATTTATTCCTGTGATCATACATGGGTACATTTTCAGCTTCATTACTCCAGTCTTCCGTGTCACATGATCTTCAGAAATCATTCTAATATGCTGATTTGGCTGATTATCTCTTTAAACAGTTGAGTAATTTTTTTTTCAGGATTCTTTGATGATATAAGATCCAAAGATCAGCGTTTATCTGAAATAAAAAGCTTTTGTACACTATACACTCTTCCATTCAGTATATGTTTTTTTATTTTTTTGGGAAAGAAATTATAGAAATTAATACTTTTATTTAGCAAGGATGCTTAAAACTGATCAAAAGTGATGATAAAGGCATTTATAATGTTACAAAAGATTTCTATTTCAGATAAATAGTATTAATATTGATATCGGAATTATATCGCATCGACCGAAATTAAGAAATATATCGTGACATCAATTTTGGCCATATCGTCCAGCCCTAGTTAGGCTCAAATAAGTGTTGTTAATTGAGCCTGATAACTACACTTGATTAAGGTTTATTAAGAAGTACTGTGGATAGGTGCTCACCATGCCAGAGGACAACCTCTCAGAGGCATCTTCCACTGGCTCCTCTTCATGGTCTGAAAGCGATGACTCCTCTTTGCCAGAGGTTTCCTCCTCCTCCTCGCCTTCGCTGTCCAGCTCCAGAGGTCTGGCTGGTCTTCGCTTGGCAGAAGAACCACCACCATCTGTTCTGGAACCATCTGTGCGAAGATCTGTTCTTTCTGACTCTAAAAAAGAATCTTACCAAGTTAGTTTACAAAAATGGCATGAAATCATGTAAAGCATTGTCACTTTAAAGCCAACAGTGGGAATAAGTTGTCCAAGATCAGAAATATAATTAACTGGGCAAGTATGTCAAAGACACACACCTTCATCTTCCAGCTCATCGTCGACAGGTGTGGATGGTCGCACCCTCTTATTGTCATTGGTAGATGTTGGCTCAGGGGGCTGTTTCCTCTTAACCTACAAACAAACGAGTAGCAATTGATAATGAGCAACTTTAACAGTACTACAGCAAACTAACAAAAACTCAGGGTGGTAGTCTGGTACCTTGAAGGATGGTAATCGGATGGCACCGTGCAGGCCTATGCTGAGTCCCATTCCCTCGAAGCCCAGACCCTCCACCTTGGTCCAGTTTACCAGTAAGCTAGAGGATATAGTCTCTTTGGGTTTGGCCCGTTCTTTTTCCTCATCTTTGCCCTCACCTGTCTTCACAGGTGTAAGCGTAGCCTGCAGGTGCAGAAACACGATGAAGGCAGATAATTCTGTTAGTATAATTGACATGACCTCAGGTTTGAAAATTTAATAAACTGTGGTTTTCTTTTTGACTAATTGTTCCAAAACTCTTTGGAACATTCAGTTCTGGAATCGGCTAACATTTATTTAGAGCAAGAGTACAGAAGTTAAGGATATTTTTATCTGTTGTACACTGTCTACTACTATCCTCACCAGAGCACCAACAGATTAAATATCAATTTATTAACTCATCCCAGGAAGGTTTTAGGAAATGTAATAACTTTATTATATTACCTTATTGCAATTATTATTTGATTAAAAATATTTACTTGTCCAAACTTGTCCATTTCATTTTGCAGTAAGTCAGTGCAGTTCAGCAACATTTAGGATGAATGTATGAGTGTTGAACAAGAAGTCATTTAAAGGGAACGATATTTATGAAAGTTATTTATCAACTTGACAGTGATTTTGTATCTGGCATGACTTAAATAGCTTGAAAACCAAATTTGTTGCATTTGTTATTATTCATTTCCAGAAGTATTTACATATTCAGCAACAGGGATCATGTAACATTTAAAACAGGCCTGGGTTTGTTGAATGGCACTTACCTTAGCCGAACGCTCCTGTTTGTCCCACCACTCATCAAATGCCCTGAAAGCCACCACCTCCACCATCTTTCGGTTGAGATCTCTTTTCATGATGGCCTTCAGCTCCTTGACGATAACCATAAGAACTCCATCCACAGTGCCTTTGTGTGGGTCTTCCTTTTGGGGCTCATAGCCTGGAGGGGGAACAGCAGGGTTGAACTTGGGCATGTTGGGTAGGGGCCAGGGTTGCCCGTGACCCACAGTGCCTGCAGGTTCACCAACCATAGAAAGAGGCAGATACGGGCCGCCAAACTGCATGGCTGCGGCGGCAGCAGCACCGGCACTTGCAGCAGCCCCACTGATGAAGTGAGGGTAAGGGTACGGCCGCTGGCTCTGCGCCATGCGACTTAACATCTGAGTTTGCATCTGGAAGGACATGTGAACGCTGCCCCACTGTGGTAAGGAGCTCATCAGGTCCATCTGCATAATGGGCATCATGCCAGGGGGATAAGGGTGCAATGGGTGTAGCATCGGATGGGGGCCAGTCAGGTGTGGTACAGTTGGAAGAGGATGCAGCGGCAGTGGGAAGCCAGCCTGTGGATGGGGCAGTGGGGGGAACCCTGGCGGGGGCATGGGAATGGTCTGCATCGGAGACATCGCAGAGTTGACCACAATGTTTTTGGCACAGTCCCCGCTAGCGATCGGTGTGCCAGGCATCTCATCATCTGAAATCTCCATGTCTTCACCTGACGACTGATGGCCCTGCATTTATAAAAAAAATTTAATAAAAAAACATCTGTTGCATTAGAGCACAACCAAGTCATTTACAAAGCGGCGGTAACGCGTGGGTGAGACAATTAGGCGCTTATGGCTTATAAATATGCAACATTTGGTTAAGCAACTCCGCGTGCAGCTATGACAAAACGATACATTAAAAATCATGTTTATTAGTGTAATTTTCACCCGCAACATTGTTAACTAAATGATCCCGACATGCCAAGTTGGAGGGGTTCTTGAAGGGGGTTCAAGAGGGGCTTTAGGTGCAGCAATATAAATGGGGGGCCCAGAAAATTCATGGAAGCATTCATAAAATAAGAGATGGTCTTAAGATCAATAATGGGGCCGCGGACCTATAGCGTAAGAAATAGATTCTGGTAAGGGTTCAAGGGAATGTCTTGAAGCACGCGTTAAGAAGTGTTACAATCAACGTCATAGTAAATTCTTAACCAACATGTTCATTTTTTTCTTAAGAAGGAACTTACTGGGACTTTATTCTGGAGTGCAGATACATGACTGAAGACGCAAACTGAGTAATCTCAACAGCTTGATGGAGTCGCAATTTAGGCTCTCCTGCAGATGATAGCCCTAAAATAATGGCTATAAACTACAACGAGACACTATTGGCAATTCGCGACCAAAAAAACTGAACTGCACTCCGGCTATCACATTTTTAATGCCGCTGATTTTTGAACCGTTTACTTTTATTAGAGCCTTAATACGTCCTGTGTTTATACATTGGATCATAAAAAAAATTTTGTGCTTTTTTTTAATGCGCTCTCCTCCAACTTGAACGCAAAATGAATAACACGGTATGTGCTACAGGCAAGAAGGAAATCGAGGTCCTCTCCCATTCACGAATGATGGGCGCAGGGTACATATGAGTGCAAAGAGTTACTAGTAAACATAAATTGTGCGGAAGCGGCACTACAAAGCGGGGGGGGTGTCACTCTCGATACACCATACCAGTGGACGTGTATAATCATGATTGTAGAATAATTGGCCACTACTGAGGGAAAAAAAAGAGCCAAAAGGAAGAGCTGCGGTTTTGAAGTCAGTAAAAAGTAGCGTCACACAGAGGCTAATCATGACCAATCATTGTTTACATTGTCAGTCATCATTGTCACTTCAGAGAACTCGTGCACATCACTATTAATAGTCGTACTATGTATTATATGTAGCTATTGTTGTTGTAATGCTTAAATTTAATAATTAATTTGAAATAACCCAATAAATTCATTAAATAATTCTTACTATTTGGGATTTAAGACAAGTCTGGGGCTATCCTAACTTTAAGAAGTTATTTACTATGATTTTTAAGAAGATTCTTTTCAAATATTTGAATTCTTCTTAAGTTTTGTCTTAAGAACAATCTTACGAAAAAAGATTAAGAAGAATTTTTGGGAATACAAAATATTCTTAACTTTTTTCTTAAGTTAGGAAATAATAAGAAAATGGCAGTTAAGAAGAAATTTCTACTTAAGAAAGTTTCGTAAATCTGGCCCAATGAGTATTTGATTAATTAAGTTACACCATGTTATTTTACTATTATTCACATATTTATTAATGTTTTGAAATAGCATTTATTTTTTAATTATATTTTTTATTTTGGTAATTTTGTGCTTTTATCATTTTTTATCCGTGCCTTTTAGAATTTTATTTATTTCAATTTAATTTCTTATCTTTAATGATTCTAGTTTTTGTAAAATAACATTTATTTGCAAAGGCAACATTTCTAATTTTCATTTATGTTCTTTTAAATTTTGGTTATTTTATTTACTTGAGCTTTATTTCAGTAATTTACCAATTTTAATAGTTACAACACTGTGAGAAACATGCTGTATTTTTAATAAAGCAAAAGTAGCACTAATTAAAATGTTTGTTTTCCAATAATTAGTTAAATAATTGTTAAAAGATCTTAAAACTAGTGTGCAAAACTCGCCGGTGCATGTGGGGTCCCTTTCCAATAGTATTGGGATCATAAATCAGATCACCTAGAAAAATATTATCATACCTCTGCTCAACAAACTGCATGACTTGTTTTCAGCACAAATGATACGGGGCTAATTATGCACCAGAATAAAAATTTTTGTGTTAAACTAAAAAATGTTTAACACAAAAAATGACCCTAACTAAACTAACCCTAAGCAATAGTAATGATATTCTCTAGAAACAATCATTGTAAGTAGCTTGAATGTAGGAATCCAAAAACTTTCAGATATGACACAGCCCTTGTTAAACGATGGTTTTGGACATTCAGAAAGAACAGCAGTATCCTGATGGTCCAGCTTTCTAGCAGGAAGTAAAGCACAAAATGAGCTAATGGCTGTTCATTGTTTCTTGAGTTGAACTACGTGTAAGAGGAAGTGAAAGTGTGTTGCACATAGGCGGCATTCACAGTAGGATCATATTTCATGGGGTTTGCCATACAGAGCTAGGGGCTGTAATGCAAACAAGTATATTTACAAGAGGAAGCCTCATTAGGCACTGAACATTTATGTCCTTACTGCAGATTAGAGGTCGACCGATTATCGGCCTGGCCGATTATCGCCGCCGATATTAAGCATTTTTATGATTATCGGTATCGGTCATTTTCAAAACCGATTCGCCGATAAAATAACTTAATTTTGAAACGTGCTATTTGGCTCTGATGCAGCCTGTCAGAACTCACCACTCTGTGGCCTAAAGCAATCTCCGCCGACCGCCCATCTGATTTGTTGGGAGTCACGAGTCCGACCAATCAATGCGGAATTCACTCTCACTACAAAAGCGCTTGCTAACTGGAGCTGCTTCAGTGATCACGCATCAGTTGTCTCTCAAAGATAAGGCAGCAGCAGACGTTGTTTAAGTTGCAATAGATCCCAATCCACTAACGTTGCACTGAAGTTGCAAAACACCTCAATATTATCTATGATTTCCGCTTTGCTGAAAACGCGGATGGAATCCAGTCATATAAATGGAATTTACTGTATGACACGGAATGTCACGGAATTTGTCAAAGTTTGGATGAATTATTTAAAGGAATTTCATTACACTTAAATCGTGATATGGATTAGTATCTGTAAATATTAAGCTGCAAAATACTATTTAAATATGAATCATGCATATTCTGTTGTTTGTTCCTCTGTGTATGTAACCTGGACAGACGCGCGGTGTTTTGTTTTTCCTACACATACAAAGTGTGCGACGCTCGCGGTGATTTCAACTTCACTACATGAGGACATAAATACATGAACAACATCTCCAGAACTGCTCTGACTCCCTCTGAGAGTCACTTCATGAGCATTTGACAGTTTCATTGGAGTAAAACTATTTTCATATCATTTACATAGACCTACAGGATCAAGTTCCTCATGGCGACCCGTCAAAATATAAGTTCGGGTTAGCTTAAAGAAATGATCAAAAATATATTACGGTGGTGCAGTATAATGTACATAATACTACTCGGGGATGAAAGTTTTCAATTTCCGTCAATTGGGAAAAATGAGGGGAAAAGAAACATGTAGCACATTGTTGTTGTTCTGCCGGTGTTCTGACGATTTGTTGGTAGCATAATCTAATAGGTAGCATTATTTGTCAGAACACCAGCACACCAAAAATCCTCCCCGCCACGGCTGCAGCTTCTCACTGACAACAAAACGCCGCTCGCATCATTCACAGTCGAGTTATTAGCAGAGAACACAGAGCAGGTCTTGCTTTCAGGCGGCGGGATGCGGCTATTTAATATAATTCTACTCATTCCCCCCGCAGGTTCTTCCCTTTTGCACGTGCTTTTGATTCTTGAGAACTCTCATTTTCTGTGCGCTTACAGATCGCGATAAGGAGAGTGACTGATTTTAATAATTATTAATATTGATTTAATACAACAGTTCAATAAACAAATACTGCCTGATTTTACTCTATTTCATCAACGAAAATAGTTCAAAATATAGTAAAAGCTCAGCTGCTGTGCATCTCTAAAAGCAAACACAGCAGTGTTTCATTCATTCAATGAAAGTGCGTTTTTGAAGTCAGTGATTCATGATTACCCATTCATAAAGAGATGCGCTCTTCTTCATAAAGGCACTGATACTGGCGCATCAAAATAGGAGAACGCCAGATCAAATGAAAGATGTTTCAAGTAGGGCTGGACGATATGGCCAAAATTTATATCACGATATATTTCTGAATTTCAGTCGGTACGATATAATTCCGATATCGATATGAACACTTTAAAAAGCCTCATAAAAACGGCCAAGACAGATGTCTGTACCTACAAACTTATGAAAAATTAATTTGCCAAATCTATGAAACCTACTCCTATAAAACTATATAATATTTTAGGAAAATAATGGCGCAAATAAATAAATGTTCACTTTTATTGGTATTTAGCCTTCATACAAACAAAAAAATGTGAAATCACTGTCAAATAAATCTCAGACTCTCCTTATTATATTAATATTTTTTACTTCAAACTATAGGCTAACATACCAGTCAAAAGTTTTTGAACAGTAAGATTTTTAATGTTTTTTTTTAAAGAATTCTCTTCTGCTCACCAAGCCTGCATTTATTTGATCCAAAGTATAGAAAAAATTGTAAATTTTTGAAATATTTTTACTATTTAAAAACTGTTTTCTGTTTGGAAATATAATTTATTCCTGTGATTTCAAAGCAGAGCTTTCGCACATTACTCCATTCACATGATCCTTCAGAAATCATTCTAATATTCTGATTTACTGCTCAAGAAACATTTATTATTATGATTTTGAAAATAGCGGAGTAATTTTTTTCAGGTTTCTTTGATGAATAGAAAGTTCTAATACAGCATTAGTTTGAAATAGAAATCTTTTGTAAACATTATAAATGTCTTTATCATCACTTTTGATCAATTTAAAACATCCTTGCTAAATGAAAGTAATAATTTCTACTTTTAAAAGACTGCGGTGAATGGTAGAGTGCAGGGGGTGTCGAACTTCGTCCTGGCTCGCCGCAGCCTGCGAGTTTTGCTTGTCAAACCTAATCACAACACACCTGAACAACTAATCAAGGTCCTGAAACGGTTATGAGGAGCTACCGGCCGGTGAGTTTTAATTAGGTGTGCGAGCGGAACTCTGCCGGGCGGCGCTCTCCATGACCGTATGTTCGCCACCGCTGGTATAGTGTATAATGTTACAAAAGCTTTTTATTTCAGATAATTGCTGATCTTTGGATCTTTCTATTCAAAAAGAATTCTGAAAAAATGTACTCAACTGTTTTAAATATTTATAATCAGCAAATCAGCATATTAGAAAGATTCTGAAGGATCATGTGACACTGAAAACCGGAGTAATGATGCTGAAATTCCTTTGATCACATGAATAAATTACATTTTAAAATATATTCAAATAGAAAGCAGTTATTTTAAATAGTAAAAATATTTCAAAATGTTACTGCTTTTGGTGCATTTTGGATCAAATAAATGCAGGCTTGGGTGAGCAGAGGAGAATTCTTTAAAAAACATTACAAATCTTACTGTTAAAAAACCTTTGGCTGTAGTGTAGGCTGATTATTCTTATAGATTTAAACATGCATTAACCAGGATAACGAGTATGAACATGCTCCGAGTTGCTTCAGAAAAAAAAATAGAGCAACAACAAAAGCATGTTGTTGGAAATTGGTTTATTATTGAAAATGCAAACTGATTGTCTGCCAGCAGGAGGCGCTGTGAGAGCGGTGGAACTAACGGTTTCTCCAGTAATGGCTGTAAACAAAGCAGCTCCGCTCATGAACGCTACTTTATCAGATAAAAATGCCATCTAAACTATTCTGAAGACAGTTGGTTCCCTTCAGAGACACATTCATATAAAACACCCGCAACGCTTTTGATTTTGAAACTTGCAGTGCTCATGTTTATTCAATGAAGTCAAACGGCAAAAATAAATCAATGTTTGGGAAACTGGTAATGTATATCGAAATATCGGAAATTTGTTTAAAAATCATATCACCGTTATTATCACTGTTATTGAAAAAAATTATATCGCGATACATATTAATATTGAATTATTGTCTAGCCCTAAGTTCAAGTAGCTAAGTTTCCTTTTAATTTTTAATATTTAGATCTTCTCAGTGTTTCCCATACATTGATTTATTTGTGGCGGCCCGCGCCACAATATCAAAACTCACCGCCACAAATAGATTTTACAAAAGGTTTTGACTTTGTTGAATAAACATGAGCACTGCATGTGTCAGAGTCGAAACCCGGTGCGGGTGTTTTTTTATCACTGTATTTCTGAAGGAAACCGCCTGTCTTCGAAATTAGGGATGTCATTTTCATTTCATCTTGCCTATAAGGCCTGAGCAGCGTTTGTGAGCGCCGCTCTTATTTGATTACAGCCATTATCGGGGAAACCTCTATCTATCCCGCTCTACAAGTGCCTCCTGCTGGCAGAGAAAATTTGCCTATATATGCTTCCACAAATCGAGTGCAAGTCTGTGGGGAAACACAGCTTCTGTTATGAATATTATTCAATATTTTTATTTGAATGTCGGATTGAAATAAACATCGCCGTTAGTGTATATGTAGTTAATCGTTAGCATAAGCGTGGCTAACACTAATATATTGAGCATTAGAATGAAGTTTCTTTATTAGCTATTTAATGCTCCTATAACTTTTATTAGGGTTAAAAAACAGGAGGACTTGATGATATTGACTATTTTTACACACCAGAGGCTTTAAATTAATTGTGAATCTAAAATATGCGTGTTAGAGAATGTACAAATGGTTAACATTGTTTGTGTCAGAAAAGCAGTTCTGGGCTTTTTTTGTTTTTAGCTAACTTAGTTGTTATTCTTGGCTGTTTTAAAAGCCCTTTAAAATTAAATATGTACACATTTTGGATTAAATGAAAGTAGTCAAATTTTTTAATTAGCATGTTTTTTGTGTTTTGCTTTGGTACCGAAAACCATGGATTTTCACTGGTATTGGTACCGAATACTGATATTTTGGTACCGTGACAGCACTAGTCTGTTATTTAGAGGTGCTTTCCAGCTAAAATGGTATATAAAGATCTCTGCAACCTTTATATACTAGGCTGTCAAAAAAAAAAAACTCGAATTTCGAATATTCGTTCTAATTTAAAATTAATCCCCTTCGATATCGAATTTTAGGTTTGTGCGTTAAGGAGGCAGCTTTATCAGTGGCGCACGAGATGCGATGACAATTTAAATGTCATTGCATTTTAATGTTTTTGTTAGTCTGTCCAGTTGAAGCCACTAGATGCGGCTCTGCTGCATTGTTAATTACAAATATTGCGGGAAAAGAGAACATCAATGCGGAGAAGATCTTGTTTACGTCAAAATTGAAACCAAACTGTTCACACAGAACGCATATTTTGCGCATTTTCTAGAGGGACATCTATCACCGTTGCACTCGCGTCTCGCACAAGAGAGCCGCATGTTTAGAAAGCCATGTAAAATTAATGCAAATTCAACTTTGAAAAAATATATCTCGAGACTTTATGGTGGGTTTTTCCCCATCTGACTGCAAATAACTTGTGTTTTTTAAGTGAAAGTACTCTTTGTGTTTGGTTTTCAGTCCTTTGTATTAAACTATGCCTACATACATGATGCTGTTTTGTTTATAGTTGTTTAAGCAACTTAATTAATTATAATTTGTTTATAAACATTATTTTAAACATTATGCACTTTTTTTTCACGGATACTCATGTCCGTGACTATGCTTTATGCTTTGAATGATGCGCCCTCTTGTGTCCTCAGGAGAGAAGCCAAAAGCTTTTCTTTACCCTAACTGAAACTATGCATTTTAAATTCGAATATAATTAGAATTTTGCTAATATTTAAGCACAAAATTCGAATTTAGTTTTTCAGCCATTTTGACAGCCATACTTTATACTATTTTTCTGTTTGATACTGTAAAGCTGCTTTGACACAATTTGTATTATATAAAGCACTATATAAATAACTTTGACTTGACAGTAAAGTTCAGCAAAGAGAGATCATATCTCAGGTCTTACCGTGTCCATTTTTTCAACGGGCGTCTGTGGTTCTCCTGCACCGCTTTTACTGTGCATGTTGGAGGGTGACATGGACCTAGAGTTTGTCAGCAGGGAAGCAGTACCATGAATAGGTTCATCATCGTCCGAATCAGGAAGCGGCGTTGGGCTGATGTCCTCCAGGCCGGTGCTTGTAGGCCGCGAGGGCCGCTGGGGTGGAATAGGGGAGAGCTGAGAGGACGAGGAGGAGATTGGACTGCCGTCCATGCGAACCTCTGCATCTGAGTCGCCACGCTCGTTCAGGAAGGGCTTCAGAAGCATTTCTATGCGCGAGTCCAAGCTGTTGCGCTCGGAGTCCTGGGTCGGGGTGCCCAGCGACGGGCAGGTCTCCGGCGTGGAGGGGGGAGGCGTGGCTGGTTGGGCTTCTGGAGCAGGGGGAGGCGGCTCGGGGATTGGCGGCGTTGTGGGCCCGTCTCTGACGGGCATGAATTCGGTGCTCGGGGGTGGCGGGGCTTGAGGCGGTCTCCTATAATCCACTTCCCGCTGAGCAGGCTGGTGGAAGGAGGGCTCTGTGTGAGGGTACACTGGGGGCATTGGGGGCTGATAAGGAGAGAAAGCATTCTTGAAATTTGCACTGGCTGGTGGCGGTGGCGTGTGCGCAAAAGCAGGCGATGGTGGCTCGGGGGGCTGATGTTGCTTAAAACTGGGTGGTTGCTCTGCATTGCCACGATGTGCCCCTCCTCCTGTACCGTGGACATAGTGCCTCTCCGGTCTTCGGTTGTAGGCATCCTGGAATTTGGTTTCATGCCGTCTCGACTTGTAGCCTCCCGAAGATTCAGCACGGTTCGACTGGAACGCCGGAGTGCCCTGCCTGCTGGAATAGCTGGAGTCCTGAGAGAACGGGGTGCCCGATGGGCGTGGGGTATGTGGGGTACCTTGGGACTGTGGCGTATCCTGCCTTAGGCTGGAGTAGGCCGTATCCAGAGACATGGGGGTGTTGGTGCCGCCTGGCGTGGCCGTGCCTCCGACTGCAGAAGAACTGCCTTCGGACAGTCTTCGCAAGGGCTGTGGACACAAAACACGACCAACTTAAACACATTTCAGAATTTCTCAATGCAACTTTTTCATAAACAAAATCACTGGTCCGGACTTTCTAATGGCATTAACAATTAACATTCTAATCAAATACACTGTATAAATATCAGTTAATGGCATTCTCTGTTTTCATATGGCCCCACTGTGTGTTAATGCTCATAACTGAAGTTAATAGTAAGTTCATAACTGAAGTAATAGTGTGCAGCTCTCTGCTGGTAGCAGTTATTATGTGCATTTCAGTTGGTGTCCATTTAACCACCTACTGAACTGATAAACTGGATTAGAGATAAAGAGGTTTCTGCTAGAGAGGGAGAGCATTTATACAGTGTACTGGTGTAAAATACCTTTTGTATTAAAATGATGTGTTAACTAATAGGTAAAAATTAAAACTGATTTACTTGTCATGTCAAGATTATAAAAAGCTCAAAACTCTAGCATGTTATACAGTGTGCTGGCGTAAAATACTTTTTATACTAAAATAATGTGGTAAATAAAAGATTCAAACATTTTAACGCATTTAATTATTATGATTAAATATCTCAATTCTCCACATTACAACATTATTAAATGTACATAAGAAAAATAAACTATGATTTTTAGAAATACATAATATGAGCATTTGTAGTTAAAATAAAAACTATTATTAAATAAACTTTTGCTTTTGTTCTGAATCAATTAATTGTTTTTGAACCAGTCTGAACAAACCAATTAGATAAAATGATTCCAGCTGCCTAAAGCTACTTTGATATTGCATTCTTCCTGCAGCTGTAAATAAAAAAAAAAAGTCTTTAACTTTTTGTTTTGTAGTACAATCTTAAGCGTTTCGATTCTTTCTATAATAAATGTCACATGTAAATAGCAGAATTTGGTTTGGTTTTGGTTTTTACCCGTAGGGCTTCAGCCAAGCTGCGTGGAGAAACTTCACAGGCCTCTTCACCACCAACTGGAAGAGTGAGCGGAGTATAACTTCCATTGATCAGACGCTGGAAGTACCTTTGGCGATGTTCACCTGAACAGATAGATGAGAATGCACAATTCTTTGGTGAACATGATTAGTGAAATACAATGTGGGCTATATCTAAAGGACATACACATTTTATCTATTAGTTGCATTACAATCTAAGAAAAAAAGAAAGAAAGAAACCGTATACAATTGCAATTTGCATGTATTATATAATCCAACCAATTTTACATTTCATTTTGTTACATTTTCCGTTTTCATTTTCAGTACATATTACGCTTTTGTTGTCGTCACAAAAACATAACAGAAAAAATCATTTCTTTGTAAATCTTAATAGAAATGTGCTTTTGCCAAATACATTTTCCGTTGCAGTACATATTAAGATTTTGTTGTTGTCACAAAAACATAACAGAAAAAATCATTTCAGTGTAAATCTTAATAGAAATGTGCTTTTGCCAAATACTATTGGCTAGTAATCTCACTTGAAAATAAAATGACTAAAACAAGTCAGTAAAATTGTACATGCTTTGCATGTTAAAAATGCTAAAACTTAAATATACATACATAACATACAGATATATATATATATATATATATAAACAAACACTATTATATATATATATATATAGACATCAAGTAAGTAAATTACAGTATAATGCATGAAATGCATGCACTTTCTATTTATGTCACTGTCGACAACAAATGAAACGGTACTGTCTCTTTAAGAGAGGGGAGACCCAATACAGCTGTCATCCTGCTTTCAGGATCTCACTTTTACAAGGTTAATGACATTCAGTGTCACAACAGTCCAAACGAAGGGTTTAACATTACCAACATTATCATTTGTATAACAATTATGTTTTAGTCGTGGTTAACCACTTCCTATATTTTCGAAAACACACACTTTTCTTTTAAATACTTATATACATATTTTACTGAGGTTAAACAATTGCTATGTTGCTTCGAACTATAACTAAATATCTAATTGACAGTTAAAATGCTTTCGTTTCACGCAAAACGTCAAAGCAAACACATCGGTTAATCCCTCGCCCTTGCCGTTTAGTGGTTGCCAAGCAACCAACGTAAATGTTCGCACGTGACTTCATGTCACAAAACAGTCGATTCAAAAGTACAAACACAAGCGGTGTTTTGGTGTAATTCTGTCAGATAGCATTCCTCCGATAATATTAAAGCCGTAAACGTCCAGTTTAACGCTTACCTTTAGGGTCCAACTCCACGTGGATGATGTTGCCCATGACAGACGTGTTGTGCAAGTTCTGGACAGCGTCCTTCGCCGCCTTGACGGCTCCGAATACAACTTTAGCAATTCCGAGATGTTTTTTGGTCTTCGGATTGTACAGTATTTCCACCTCCTCAATATCGCCGAACTTCTTGCACATGTCGAGGAGGAATCCCTCTCTGACGTTGTCGTTGAGCTTGGCGAAAGTGACCTCCTTCGGGGGCACGCGACCGATGTAACACTCATCGATCTGAGGTAAAGAAAGCGATTCTTTGTAAACAGAACGTTTGGTTGAAGTCACTCAAAACGTTATCTTGCGTCCTAGACTGTTTTTTTAATGAAAGCACGTGTCTCTAGTATTATAGCTGAAAGCAGAACGTTAAATCACTTGTTTCTGAACTCAAAAGCAAGCAACACTTTAGATATGTGAAGCGTTCCGTGGACGTCAAACGTCCTGCAGTTGGACGCTTAAAAAAACACTCCAGGCAAATGCACACATGTGTCGGTGGGGGTGTGACTGACTGACTGACTGAACTACCTTAAATTTAGGAACCGGGAGATCAGTCTCCTTGTACTTAGTCCACATACGACCGATTCTCGGGTCTCGGACGATGTCCACTGGTGGCATGCCGGGGTTCTGCAAGCAAACAAACAAACACATTTATAAACACTTTACGTAAGGAAGTGTACTTTACACAGTCAAACCGGGCATGTCACTGTCACCAGAACGACTGCGGTACAACCAGAGCTCGTCTCTCGCTAGTATAGTTTGGAAACGAGTGGACAGTCGTGAATGTTTAGCAACGGTGAAACTCTTTGATGTGCTGTGTCAGGTGTTTACAACGCGACTGATATTATATTCAGCTCGATGTATCCGCTGTAACGGCTCGTTTCGCTCACCGGCACGCTGAAGTTCTGTCCATCGTAGCGATACACTTTGTGCGATCCCTTTTTCAACGCTGGGTCAATAATCAACTTGTAACTTCTCCAATGATGACTTCGTTTCTCTCCCGAACTGCAGATAGGATGGCTGTTCTCCATTCCGTTCGCCAAACCTAACGACGAGATGACAAAAACAGAAAGTAGCCTTCACAATCCTGACATGGCAAAGGTTGATTTTTGCACACAAACAGTAAGTTACGGTGTAGAAAATGGGGGGGCGAGGGGGTTGAAGCGATGCCCGAAACAGACATTACAGAGGAAGAAAAAACAGAAAGCTTACTTGAACTCTGTCTTCTACCGTGATCTTCATTTAGCTTATTTCTTTCTCCAGGTCTGGACATTTTGTGCCCGATCGAGTAGTTTAATACAAAACGGCTAGATCTTGAACGTTTCGCCGATCACATTACATTATTTTAAAGATACTGCCTCCTTTTTGCGAGCCAACACATATTGTGTGCCTCTAGTCTGGGGTTTCTGTCTCTCCCACAATACACCACTATCTCAACCCTCCGGCACATTCGACACGCACTTTCGATTTATTGTTTTTAATGCTTAGGCTAAAGCGGTATTTTTGTGCGGCTGTCAGAAACACGTACAAATGGAGTTATGTGCGATAAACGCGTATGAAGTGGACATATCTTGCCTTTCTAGCAGGAAAGCGAACGTTTTGAACGCGTTGAATCTGCGCGATAGATTTACGTGGACGTTAAATACAAGATGGACATGGAGGAGCAACGCTGGGGAAGGTTGTTAAAACTGAATTGGGACACGCGCTGGAAGCCCAAATGATTTGGTTTAGAAACGAACTGCGGTTTTGTTTTCATTTAAACATTTATTCCGGAATATATCTTAAGCCTTGCATTCAGAATGTGCCTGTAAAATTAACTTTCACGAGGGTTCACCCTATATAAACAAAAAATAAAATAAAGTGGTGATTATTGTGTTAAAACATCTAATGTTAGTTTTTTGTATTGTACTGATACTAGTTGTGATACATGTCTCAATCCATTCCCAACATTGTTTGATATTCTGCGGTGCTTGGGCAATTGGCTGGTTAACAGCAGTTCCCTCTCTGGCCAATCAGAGTGAAGCACCATGGTAGCTTCAGCTATTAGAAGCACAGCCTTCACTTCTTCTTACAGAGAGCAGAAAGAAGGCTGAATGCAGAGGCGCAGCCATTTTCTCCTACATTGGGACTCAATGGCCAAAATGGGTTTCCTTTGTTCCTAAAGGGATCTAAATCTTGATTTCATCAGCCTTTTATGGACTATTTAATACATACAGTGTTTCTGTTTACAGGATCTGAGAAGAAGGAAGATGAAATGTTGGATGATATCCCTTTGACATTTTTAAACTTTTTTTCTCTTCCTGGAAACCATCTTTGTCCCAGCAAACTAGGTCATGGCACACCCATATAACAGCATTTGATTCTTTAGTAAAATGCTACTGAATAAACATTTTGCATTTGATTTATATTATTACTAAATAGACTGTAAAAAGAGAGAGAGAAAGAAAAAAAAACACATGAAAGTTACCAACTGCTTTTAAGGCCCTGCCTTGTTCAGGGCCAAGCATTAATCAATAAGTAAGTTTATCTTTATTGTCTTTGCTTATTTATCTGCAGAATAAATGTTTTAATGCTAATTAAACTGAGGCATTTTATGTAAACTGGCTGAATTTATTTTTTATTTTTAGTGCTCCCTAAGTGTCATCAGTTTTGAGCAAAAGCTTTGTCTTCAGAACATTCAGTTGCATGCTGTTTTCTCTCTCTCTCTCTCTCTCTCTCTCTTAATATATCAATTTAAATTGATTGCTTCTCACATTTCAGCAAACAAGGCAGGCCATAGAGAAAAAGGACGATTGGCCTTTTGCAAAAATGCTGAATCACAGGTATGATTGATAGGGTTTGTGGTTGTTTTAATGCTCATCCTGGTTGCGCCTCACTTTTTTAAAAAACCCTACAGCAGTACTGGTATCAAGACACGGTTTTAAAAGAAAAATAATTTTTTTAAGTAAAATGATGTTTAAAGAAATATGTGGAATTCACTTTTCTTTCATGACGTTTAAATTGGGAATGGTGTATTCCTGGTTTTACAATGGAGTGGAAATCCCTTTTTTCGATTGGTATTTTCAGTAAGTGAACACAAACTATATATCTGACCTTGCGCCAAGGGCACACTTTAATTTCATAACACTATTAGTCTCATAACAGCGTACAGCACACGCTAGAGATAATGCATAACTATGACTCTAAACATACAGAATTATCAAAACACTAACAGAGATATTTACCTTAACATTTTGTTGAAATAATTCTATCAGGCCTAAACGATGAAGAAACGGGAACGTTTTCATTCCCATCTTCGGATCCTTTAACACTGGCTTTAAAGAGGGGGTTGGGTTGCAACGCCTAAAAGGAAGAAAACGACAATAACCATTTTTCTGCCGTCGTTTTTCGACATAATTCACCATTTAACACACCTATCTGCGCAGTCTCCAACGAGTGGAGCTGTTGGAAATCTTGAGGCACTTTTAGATTTTGCAATATGCAAACAATCCCTCTCGTTCTCTTCCTGAAGACAGAATGACAAGAGAAATTCACTCGCTCTTCACCATTCAGAAGACAGAAAAAAAACTTTCCGAAGGTAATGGTTTATACGACCTTATTGGAGTAAAATGATTTGGGAATATTCTGTCTTGTTTGTTTTAACAGGTAACATTAAAGTCATATTTATCTTTCAAACTCCTTTTAAAAATACAAGTATTTTTTTCTTGTGGGGATTTATTACAATTGTCAAAAAAAAATAAAACAGATAAAGGTGTACAAATCATTATTATAGACACCTCTCATTGCTGACCTCAGAAATAGCCTGTTGTTTAATGGCTTCTCTGCTGTTCTCGTTTTCAACATGGCGTCTTCACAAGGACATCATTGTGGAAAAGAAAGGCTGCCGCCTACGCCATTTATGGGCGAGGCTGCCGGGCGCTCTTTCAACCGATTCTGCCTTTGTACGTGGCAATCATTGCAAACACTAACTGACAAGATGTGATCAGAGGGGCTTGCCGTTTAAAAAGCGAGGATATTGCACAAAACTCGCAGAGATATCTCGTGCGTAAAACGCGCCCTCGCCGCTGCTGCGCAAAGCGCTGGAAACCCTGTGGCACAGAAACACCCAGCAGTAATCTGAGAGTTTGGACGCTTGCCACGGGTCCGGGATATGACTGCACCCACCTAACCATTTAAGGTCGGAGAAAGACTCTCAAACACTGTGTGGCATTTCAATCAGCAAGTACAAAGGGAATATCCAGTCCTCTGTGCTCTCTCTCGTCCCCCTTTCAAGAACATTCGGTGCAGTCTATTCGCCAGCCATTCAGAGGAACATTTGACGTGATGCATGCAGGATTGCGCACTACTTATGTTTCTCAGGTCTTCTGCTGAATATATCACACTGTTGCAACACATACCGGTATGTGGTATGCAGATTTTGCACAATTTATGGCTATGTAATTTTGTATATCTAGCTTATTCCACATCTCTATAAATGTGTAGAGAACGGACATATTTATAACCCAAGCATCTCATCATTGGAATTTGGTCATTGCCTTTTGTGTTTGTTTTTTCTTTCTGTGCGTTTGGGGCGACGCCAGCTCCAATTTCTCAACCAGAATGATATTGCGCAAGGGAACGCACCATCTTGTCTTTGGCTTTTTTTAAGATTCACGCTTATTGCATGCACACCAATACGATTTTGTCTTTATGCCATAGTCTAAAGTAGGACTGATGTCCGAATATTCCAGCAAAAAAGGACCGAAGACGTGACCACATCGTTTCCTGCCGCGCAAGGCTGAAGTGGGTCATGAGGCCATTTTATGGCACTCGTGTGTTTAATTAGGAAAATCCTCGTTATCTTCGTAACCTGCGAACGCAAGCTGTTTCTAACGGCAGGATAAGAAGGGCAGAAAAGAGATGCCGAGATCTCAGTCAACGCCAGTTTTATCTTCTTTAGGTTTTTGTTGTTGTTACCCGATATGCAGACGTGTGCGTAAAGCTTCATTTGTGCTGTGGACAGCTGGAGTGGATCCTCGACACATTTCGACACTAAACTTCGCCATTAATCATATAAGCTATGCTAACTTTTGTTTAGATCTCGAAAGGACGTTCTTGAAAAGTTCATTTTTGAGGCACTCTTTTATATGTAGCCTACTATTTTGTATATTTTTAATGTCATTTTTGTGGAGACTGGGGTTTTTTAATGCCAGCAATGTGTGTAAATGCCCTGTAATGTGCCTTATTAATGTCAATCTAATTTCCCTCAAGAAATCTGAGGAAATACTCAACAGATCCTGACGACGGTTCGCGATTGCATTTCTCATCATGTACAATTATGTTAGTAACATGTTCACTTTTTTTTTTTTTTTTTAGAATTGAGATAAATATGATTGTAACATTTAACAATATGGTAAGTATATATACACAGAGATGTTGCACTAAATTAACTGCTTTTATGGTTGCAATAATAAATATAACCGTTCTTAAATATAAATGTAGTTTTGTATTTATTAACAGAGGTTTCGTTTTTTTTCATTTCTTCCTCATCTTCGCCTAATTAGCGGTTTCCTCGAAACGAAGCTGACGTTCTGTTGTAACATTCATTTACATTTTCATTACATTTCGCTGTGTGTGAACTGATTTATAACCGAACCAAACGGGCCCATATGGCGGAAAACCAGCACATTCGTTTATCGCTGCTGCTGTCTGTCCTTCATTAATGGATATTAACGACCTTTTTATTTATGGACCGCAAAAATCCATATAAATTATTTTACGAGAACACAGTGGGCTTATATAATTACTTTTTGCAATTTCTCTCCCTTGCCATGTTTGGAATCAGTAAATGCTAACAGTTCTGTGACAGAGACAGTCATGCCGCCTCCTATCTGTGAGAAATGAGAGGAGAAAGACAACAACCTTTTTCTAGCCTCATACAGGAACATAGTACTGCTCTCATTGGCTGTGACGGTGTGGGGGATGCATTAACTGACACCTATTGGCCATTTGTAAAATAAATTAAGAAAGGTTAGCAATAGGCCACTCGCAGGAGCACTAAGGTTTTGCTTTGAACAACGGCCTTTATCTGGTACTACATGGTTTCGCATATAGTTTTGCTTTGTATTAAAGACCATACATTTTCAAGATGAATGTCACTATTAAGCAGATTAAGTACCATCTTAAAAGATCCAGTCCTTGATATGTTCTTTTGTATAGTGTTTATTTTGTAGGCTATTCATAAAAATAAAAAAAAGTTAAAACAAAGTCAACTTAAAATCATTTACTTAACAATGATTAAGTAAATAAAGAATCAAGAGACATTAACTTTAAAATTTTAGTATTTTGTAAATGTATAATTTTAATAATGATAACAATATAATGATATATGGTGCATTTTTACAAAACTGCAATGCTATTTTGGCCCATTCAGCCTCCCACGACGATATATTATATATATAGATATAGTAGTGTTGTATAATGTGTGTGGTGGTGTGTGTGGGTCTGGTGTATACTAGGGTTGTATGTGTGTGTATATAATATAATATAAATATAGGTGGGGGTGTGTGTGTGTGTGGATTATATATAATTATATAGATATGTTGTGTGTGTGTGTGTGGTGTATCAGTATGTATAGGTGTGTGTTATAGTGTATATAGATTTGGGTGTGTGTGTGTAGTATAGATTATATATATGAGATATATATATGGTGTGGGTGTGGTGGGTATATATAGGTTATGTGTGTGTATCATATATGTGTATAGGCTATGTGTGTGTATATATATATATATACTATATATATATAATATAATATATATATATTGTATGGTGTTATATACTGATGTCTATGGTGTGTGAGATATATATGGTTATATGTGTGTGTGTGTGTTGTGGGTATATATAATATTAATTATATATCTATTATATAGGATAATCTATAATATATATATACCAATAAAATGGGTAAATGGTGCGACCGTACAAAAAGCTTAACATGGCTTGCTACTGAGAATGCATTCACAATGTGCATAGGGTTCATCTCAAAAGAATACATGCAAATCTTTTAAAGTGGAATTTGAAACTAATCCCATTTTCGTTGACATTGGAACCTCTTTATTTTTAATGTTTTTAATAATTCTTACTAATATACAAGCAAATCATTTTTAAAAAGTGAAATTAAATAGTAAAATATGTACATGGCTAGGTTATGAATTATTTATTTTTTTTATTTCGTGTTGTAAGGGCAGATTTTTGGATAAAACTAAACAACTAAAACTATAAAGAACATTGTTACCTGAAATATAATAAATGTTAACTAGAATAAAATAAAGTAAAACATTAAGCTTATTTTATTTCAGCTAGCATTTTCATTTGGTTTAGCAAATGATGATATATAGCAATATTAAAATAATAATAATAACAAAAACACAAAAGATAATTAAAAACATAAAATTGTAATTAAAACAGGAAATACAAAAATAACAACTAAGAAAATTATTCTGAATGATACTAAAATAACACTCGTAAAAGGTGGGTAAATTTCTTAGTAATACAAATAATAACACTTTTAGTTATGTAATTGTTATTAGTAACAAAGTCACACTCTTATATAATTCACTAATATAATCACTGCATTGATGTTTTTTGTATATCATCTTAAGCACACCATTCAGAGCAACATCCTGTCCCGCTCCACCCTCTGTAGACGGGAGAATGTGAGAAATGTGAGAAGATTTTCAAAGGACCGTCTCAATGAATATGTATTTAGGAAGTAAACTCTCCTGACCGGCTGGAGGGAGTGACTTCATGTACCCCGCCTAGTGATGGTGCAGACCATGTGTATACAGGCACACATGTATAACAGCCTCAATTACAGTCGCACGCTCTGATCTGCTGGGGTTCTTGAAAACACAGTCACATGGTTTGAAAAGAAAACAGGCGAGAGGAGGAGGAAGTTGAGACCGGATAGCAACATGCATACCTGGCAGAGTGTTAGTCTCACGTTATACTCACCAATGAATTCAACTGACACTTCTGTGCACTTGGGCACCTGTTGGAGGAACTGACTCGGCCGGTGTGGACATGACACAGACCGGCACTGTAGCCGGCAATGGCACTCAAACTGATTCTCTCAAAATTGTGATCGTCGGAGACGGGGGTTGTGGCAAAACATCTCTGCTTATGGTGTACGCCAAAGGAGATTTCCCAGAGGTAAGCTTTTAGATGATGATTAAGCTCAAAATGACAATTTTATGTTGGCAAAGTACAAATTCATGTGCTTGACTTGACAGTTTTCAACTTTTTTGTGTGTGTGAGTAAACCAGATTTTCTTCAGTTGTGAAGACAGTTAACAGAAATAACCATTTTCAAGAGAAAGAACCATTGCGAAATATATAACAGTCATTTGCACAACATCCCCAGCAAGTTTTTCCACTTCCAGACAGCAATTTTGGTTTCTGCCTACGCCTTAAATGTACTTCAAATGTGTCTTGCATAGAAGAAACATGAACTTTTTATGCACTGTTATCAATTATAAGCCTGTATTTGTCTACTTTTATATTGATGTTCAACAGAAATATGCTCCGTCTGTGTTCGACAAATATGTCACCACTGTATCCTATGGAGGGAAAGACATTCAGCTGAATCTGTACGATACGGCAGGTAAGTGTCTACAGACGCCAGACCAACGGTCAGATTCCCAAACGCCCATCTCTTCAAGGTACACATTTCAGTGATGTTATAATTTTAGGCAGGAATGTGGGTGAATTATGGGGGTGGGGGGGGGGGGGGGGGGGGGGGGGGGGCCATTAGTACATGAAGTTTTTGAATAGTGGTCATCCCTGAGGTCAGGCCGCAGGCACACATTTGATCATCATCAAAAAATTCTTCTTCTTCTTTGTTTTTTTTTTTTTTCTTTGGAATGTGGTTTTCTTTGCAGTCAATGTTTAAGTATTCTGGCAACGATTTGTGTTTTTCTTTTATTATGGACAATAATCCATACTGATAAATATTGATCCAGTATATACCGTAGTACTTGAACAATGAAGACATGTGAGCCATTGTGAACATATTCTTTTCAAGTATACCCTTATTTTTAAGCGTGGTTAGGGCCAAGAAATTGCCTGCGGATGTGGTGCAACATGCAAAAAGCCACTATGAATGGTAACGCCGTTGTAAATTTTGTGGGATGGAAATAAGAATTGTATTTGCAAATTTTTTTATCATTTAATTAATATAATTTAGTACTTTAATTATCATGTACATACTGTTCATAAAGTTTGGGGTTGGTAAGAGTTTTTATTTTAATTTATTTAATTTGTTTATTTTTTTGGATGGAGTTGAGTTTTTATTCAGCAAGGATGTATTAAACTGATCAAAATGTGACAGTAAAGACATCTGTTAGGTTATAAAAAAAATTCCATTCAAAAAATAAATTGTTCTTTTGAAATTTCTATTCATCAAAATAAAATATAGTATTGGTACCCAGAAATAGAATGGGACCATTTGTTTTTATCTGATCTGATATCTGATCATGTGACACTGAATATGGAGTAATGATGCTGAAAATCAGCTTGCATCACATGGAATCAATTACATTTCAACGATATATTCAAATAGAAAACGTTCTTTTTAAATCAAATAAATATTTTCAAAATGTTACTGTTTTTACTGTATTTTTCTTAAATAAATGCAGACTTGGTGACCATACAGTACTTTTTTTTTTTTCCTCCAAACTTTTGAACAGTAGTGTATTTTTGTCAAATGTGCATATCTAAAGATATTATTACATAAAAGAAAATGTTTTTGAAGCACCAAATTGGTTGAAAACGGGTTCAATATTCAAACATTTCAGAACTGTACATTTAGGAACTACAGGATATATTTTTATATTTTTAGGCTATTTTTACGGTGAATGTATTGCCAAGTTTAATTTTTCTTAATCACACTGATCATCAGACATTTTATACCTTATTTGGAGTGTTGCACATTCTTGTATCGATCTAATCATCTCTTATTCATTTACTGACCTCGGTGAACCCCTGACATTTCTCCATGATAAATTCTTCTAAATGCTTTTTTTTTTCTTGTCTAAATTGAACTGCATCTTCAGTAATCGAGCTGCTTATCAGACCCACACTGCTGCCTGGACCTTCTCTGCGTCTCAGGAACAGGATGTTGAAGCCAGGATGTGGTTTTCTACCGCATCTCGGTTTTTCGTCAAAATACTTTGTTCATAAAACACGACATACAGGAAGATGCTGTATATGGTCAGAGGTCTCCACCTCTGACTTGTGTCAAAGGAACAAGCATCGCCATAGAAACGCTCCACATAATGCAGCATTGTTTTCAGGTATCGGTGTGTGATATAATGACGTCATTTCCTTCTAATCTGTTTACTACCAGGCCAGGAAGACTATGATCGCTTGAGGCCTCTGTCGTATCAAGAAGTAAACCTTGTTCTCATCTGCTACGATGTGACCAATCCGACGTCGTTCGACAATGTCACGATAAAGGTGATTTGCCTTCAGTTGAGAATGAAACTGTAGTGTTTGTCAGGTGAAAGTCTGTTTTCACTTTGTTTGCTGGCAACTGTGAGCTGATCAACTTTGACCTGATCAGTAGATGATTACAGATGGGCCACCTCTGAAAACAAACAGTATTTCTGGAAGCTTCATGTCATGTCAGTTCAGAGGAATGTGCCGAGCCCTGTTTAAATAAAGGCACAGCAAAGGGACTGTTCATTCATGGCCTAAAGATAGAGACAGTACACCATTACGGCATTAAGGAAGACCAGAAAATGTATTTATATAAAAGAAGTTGTTCAGTTTCAAACATTTTTTTCCCTGTTCCCCTACAGTGGTACCCAGAGGTCCGTCATTTCTGCCGTGCGTTCATTTCTTATAGGGTGCAAGGACAGGACCGGAAAGGACAAAGAGAAGACGAGGAAGCTCAAAGCTTTAGATCTGGCGCCCATCACCTACCTCCAGGTTGGCGGTCCATTCTATTTCAATTAATTAACAGGGACAGTTGTTTATCCAAAGGGTTACAAAATAGCAGAAACAGCAACCAAAACATTTTGGGTTACATTTGTTAAGTAATGTGAAAACAGTTGTGCGTGTGTGTGTGTATATATATATATATATAATTTAGAATAAAAATATTATATACAAGTGGGTACGGAAAGTATTCAGACCCACTTAAAATTTTCACTCTTTGTTATATTACAGCCATTTGCTAAAATCATTTAAGTTTATTTTTTTTTCCTCATTAATGTACAAAAAGCACCCCATATTGACAGAAAAACAAAAAATTGTTGGAAATTTTTGCAGATTTATTAAAAAAGAAAAATTTGAAATATCACATGGTCCTAAGTATCAGACCCTTTGCTCAGTATATTAGAAGCACCCTTTTGAGCTATACAAGCCATGAGTCTTTTGGGGAAAAAGATGCAACAAGTTTTTCTCACCTGGATTTGGGGATCCTCTGCCATTTTTCCTTGCAGATCCTCTCCAGTTCTGTCAGTTTGGATTGTAAACGTTGGTGGACAGCCATTTTTTTAGGTCTCTCCAGAGATGCTCAATTTGGGTTTAAGTCAGGGCTCTGGCTGGGGGCCATTCAAGAACAGTCACAGAGTTGTTGTGAAGCCACTCCTTCGTATTTTAGCTGTGTGCTTAGGGTCATAGTCTTGTTGGAAGGTAAACCTTCGGCAAAGTCTGAGGTCCTGAGCACTCTGGAGAAAGTTTTCATCCAGGATATCCCTGTACTTGGCCGCATTCATCTTTCCCTCGATTGCAAACAGTCGTCCTGTCCCTACAGCTGAAAAACACCCCACAGCATGATGCTGCCACCACCAAACTTCACTGTTGGGACTGTATTGGACAGGTGGATGAGCAGTGCCTGGTTTTCTCCACACATACAGCTTAGAATTAGGCAAAAAGTTCTATCTTGGTCTCATCAGTCCAGAGAATCTTATTTCTAACCATCTTGGAGTCCTCCATGCGGGCATTCATGTGTCTTGCACTGAGGAGAGGATTCCGTCGGGCCACTCTGCCATAAAGCCCCGAGTGGTGGTGGGCTGCAGTGATGGTTGACTTTCTACAGCTTTCTTCCATCTCCCGACTGCATCTCTGGAGCCCAGCCACAGTGATCTTTGGGTTCTTCTGTACCTCTCTCACCAAGGCTCTTCTCCCCGATAGCTCACTTTGGCCGGACGACCAGCTCTAGGAAGGATTCTGGTTGTCCCAAACGTCTTCCATTTAAGGAATAGAGGCCACTGTGCTCTTAGG
Source organism: Sinocyclocheilus anophthalmus (assembly GCA_018155175.1). Taxonomy (NCBI): domain Eukaryota; kingdom Metazoa; phylum Chordata; class Actinopteri; order Cypriniformes; family Cyprinidae; genus Sinocyclocheilus; species Sinocyclocheilus anophthalmus. The sequence goes on from JADLZN010002857.1 coordinate 332,502, forward strand.
AACCTAAGTGCAGCAGAATTTTTTTGTAACTTTGGCCAGATCTGTCTCTGAGCTCTTCATGCAGTTCCTTTGACCTCATGATTATCACTTGCTCTGACATGCACTGTGAGCTGTAAAATCTTATATAGACAGGTGTGTGGCTTTACTAATCAAGTCAAATCAGTATAATCAAACACAACTGGACTCAAATGAAGGAGTAGAACCATCTCAAGGATTATCAGAAGAAATAGACAGCACCTGAGTAAATATATGAGTGTCACAGCAAAAGGTCTAAATACTTAGGACCATGTGATATTTGGCAGTTTTCTTTTTTTTAATTAAAGCTGCAAAATTTCAAACAATTCTTGTTTTTCTGTTTCAAATACGGGGGGGCTGTGGTACATAATTGAGGGAAAAAAAACTAACTTAAATAAATGATTTTAAAAAAAAGCAAATGGCGGGCAATATAAAACGAGTGAAAAATATTCTAAGGGGGTCTGAATAACTTCCGAAAACCACTGTATATTATATTATATATATTATACATGTGTTGTGTGGTGTGTTTATTATTGTGTGTATTAATTATATATGTATATGTTGTGTGTGTTGTGTCTCTATAACGTGTGTGTGGGTGTGTATATATGTGTGTATATTAATTATTTATGTATTGTGTATATATAAATGTAACCAGATTAGAGATATGTTAACTGAATAACCAACCTTCATATCTCTTTCTTAGGGTGAACAGATCCAGAAACAAATGAATGCTGAGATATACCTGGAGTGTTCGGCTAAATATAGAGAAAACGTAGAGGACATTTTCAGAGAGGCAACCAAGCGAGCGCTAGCGGCCAGGGCTAAAGCAAGACATCGCCGCAAGAAGAAGAAACGCTGCACCATTCTGTGACCACTGCCAGAAGAACACACTTGTTCAAGTTTTGTATATATGAACTAGGATATTCTGTAAACATTCCGGAAACATCTGCAAAGCTTCTCACAATTGTTTAAGCTTTCTCTAAGGAATATTCTTCAGGACATGTGGTGTGCGTTTTCTCACAATCTGTCCACCAAGCAAGGCTTAACTGTTTGACAGAGGTCACCAGTGTGAGTGTGATAAGTCTGTAATGGTCCACACCCCATCTTTCTGCTGGTGTTACTGAGATGACTTGATGGAATTTGGTCTACCATGATTGTGGATCCAATAGAAGATGGAAAAACTGCTGCTGATGTCTCAGGGATGACTATACATATATCACATGGTCACATCTTAAATTTGGTTACAATCTGTGTTGTTTATAATGGTAATGCACAACTAACCAAAGTACACTGGGTGTAACATGTTTCTGTTGTGCATTGCACGTTATCGACTTACACAATAGTTGCAGTTTTTAAACTTTGAGTTACAGTATTTTGTGAATATTTAAAGCTTTCTGAACAAAAAAATAGGCCTATGGTGTACAACAGCTCCTGGAGATTTGTAGAAATATGAGTCTGTGTAGACCACCACCATTTACAACATTTTAACTGGAATTTCACTTTTGTTTCTTTCAGTACTGGATTGTATCTCTAACTTTTTCAGATCTCACAGAGATGCCAGAAAGTGTTGAATCATTTGAAAACCATTATTGCACAAATAAACCCTTGATATTTTAAGACAAATATTGTGCATATATGCATTTAAGTGCATTTAAATGTCAGTAGTAAAATTCTGTACCTCTTTTTACAGATGCATATTCGTTATACATCGGCACACATACTTTAATTTTGCATGATGCAGCTCTCAGATATTAGGCAGACATATGAGTGAAAATCTCTGCTTCTTTGCAAAACAAATAGGTCAGAATACAAGAGTGATGATCTTGTGGTTAGCGCAAAAGCTACTGCTTAGCAGGATGCTACTGCGGTAACGGAAGCCTCCAAATACTGCTGTCACGGCTACGAAGCTAAGAATGAAATGTTACTTCAGCATGAAAATATCATTAATATCATAATTTCATTGAAGCTACTCTGCACTGTTGGTCAATCTTGTATGAAAAGTATTTATAATTATAATATATAATTATACATAATTTATTGTTTTATATATTGTATTCCAAGTGCTTTACTTAACATCCTAATGATTTTTGGCATAAAAGAAAAATCTATTATTTGTCCCTACCAAAGTGTACTGTTTGGCTGTGCTCACCACAAATATACCCATGCTACATATGACTGGTTTTGTGCTCATACATTTCAGTATTATTTGTCAGGTAGCAGGAACATACTAGGCTATGTTCTAATAAAAAGGTGGAACATTTCAGTTGATGGTGGTTTAACGAGTAAATCATAAATAAAAATCGCTTATAGTACCTTTATTTCACCCACCATGTAGAAGCACATGCTTCACTCTTGCGCCCTCTGGCGGTGAAGGCCTAAGTAATACATTTTCACACGAGGCCACACAGATTGCATCAGATTGAATTTATTTGCTCTATAGCAACAGAAGGTGAATAGAAATCCAGCTTAATATCTAATCGGCCCTTTGGAAACCTCCTTTTCCTCCAGTCAGAAGGCTTATTTCACGTTCAAGCAAAAAGTGCAGTTATTTCGTTCAACACAAAACACTGACGAAATCACATTGTGAATTGTGACAACTGTTACGCATGATTTACGCAGTGGTTAATTGTGCAATAAAGCATTTCCCAACATGAGAAATCCCTTTAATTACAGCTTTACGCTTCAGGTACAGTTCACTGAGCCCATGAAATTCCAAACAGTTTGTAACACTTGGGTTCTAGGCTAAACTAAACCAGGTGTGAACAGGCAAAGGAGAGCATTAAGGCAAACAAATCGTTCTGTAACCAAATGCAACTTCTGTAGTGACCTGCCTCTGTAATATCACATAGAAAAAAGGTCTTGTTTGCAAACTCCCTGATGGTAAACGATGAAAAACTTTGCTTTAAACAAAACATGTTTTTTTCTGACACATTCAAAGTAACCCAGAAACACATACTGGTTCGTCCTATTACAGTAGATGTAATTATAACAGCATTAATTCACATTATGCAAGACATAGTTCAGCATTTCTGTTATTCTGACTTTGTTATTCTTACAGTTACATGTCTATGCCTTTGAATACAACTGCCAAACATGTGAAAATAACGAAGGCAAGAGAAAAGGGGGGGGGGGGGGAGGGCTCCTATGGGCTATGAAAGGTTTCGGCGCTTTTATTTGCCATCGTAATAATCACAATTATCCACGTTTTCAAGGTGTCAGGGAATATCATGTGACTCAAAAATGAAGATGTATTTGAGTTTGTTTCTTCATCGGAACGGATTTGGAGAAATTGAGCATTACATCACTTGGGCACCATTTGACCCGCTGTAGTGAATGGGTGCCGTCAGCACAGCTGATAAAAACATCACAATAATCCGCAAGTAATCAGTCCACCAATTAATGTCTGCGGAAAACAAAAAAGTGTCAGTTTGTAAGAATCAAATCCATCATGAAGATGTTTTAACTTTAAACGGTCTCTTCTGGTCAAAATACGAGCCCATAATAATGCTTCCTCCCTCAAGTAAAAAGTCCATCCAGGTTTTAGACTGTTTTCACTTGTAAACAGTGTTTGATCCGTGGGCATATGCTTCACTGATTCAGACGAAGCAACCTTTTCACTGCAGAAAGCAATATGATGGATAATTAATTAATTGTTAATTGATGGACTGGAGTGGTGTGGATTACTTGTGATGTTTTTATCAGCTGTTTGGGCTCTCATTCTGACGGCACCCATTCACTGCATAGTATCCATTGGTGTGCAAGGGATGTAATGTGAACTTTCTCCAAATCTGTTCTGATGAAGAAACACTCATCTACATCTTGGGATTTTTAAATTAAATTAATATTTTTGAATGAACTATTCCTTTAATTCAAGAATTTGGCCTTGCTCAACAGTACTAACAAGCCACGACACGCAAAGCACACCTTTCCCTTAGAGTTGCATTGTTTCAATGCTTTCCCACAAATGTGTTACATATGCTTCAGCTAAAATGCTTTGTATGAGACCAAGTACTTTAATCACTATCCAGCTTCTTAAAAAAAAACATAAATCCCTTTAAGATGCTGCAGTGAACGGAGCACCTGCAGTTCTACAGCCTTCCTGCTGCGTTGCATAAAGTTTAAATGCGGCTTATTGTAAACATATCCATGCACAGGAACAAAACAAGTGAATTGAAGTCTCCTCGCTTATTGAGTATACAGTGTCTGAAGGTTTTCAGTGGTTTCTACCCCAAATGTTACCCTCTAACTGCTGCGATTGCATAAATAAGAGCAAAAACAACATGGCAGACGATTGGGCAACGTGACACGAAATCTTGATTTTCACTGCTGGAACGAGTTTGGGGAGACGTCAACATCTACCTCCAACCAGCTCGTGGGACACGACTCCTACACGACGAAACAGTTTTGTGCGCTTTGAAGTTCAGTTCTGTGAGTTCCTCACTGGCCACGAGGCGTATGAAATCTTCCAGTTGGTGTCTCATCAGTTATTTTTGACCTTTTCTTTGTTTTTCTGGAGCTTCTGGTGGACCACTTTTAAAGTAGTGAGGAAATTTCCCAAGAACAGGACGAGAAATGTCAAGGCCAACATGAACACCTGAAAAATGAAATATTTAAACGCAAATTCCATCTGCAATACTGGCAAAATTAATAACAGTACAGGATGAGCAATGTGCAGAAGATTAATACTTGGGGATTGAAGCAATAATAGTGATGTTTGGCAACTTCAGCCACTCTCTTTACCTGCCATTCCTTGCAGTCATCGCGGGCAGATAGCTTAAAGAGAGTCACAGCATTGTACAGCTGCCAAAACTGACCAGAGGAGAGAAAACCAACACATTTATCTTATATGACTGTCAACTGAATCAATATATGCTACTGTTCAAATGTTTAGGGTCAGTACTACTGTTCAAATGTTTAGGGTCCATACATTTTTTAAATGTTTTTAACATTCCGTTTAAAACCCTCACATTTACATGTTATGATCTTCATAGACGTCACACTGTAAAATGCATGAAACCTTTCAGACAACTTATTTTTAAGGTGACTGTAAAGTTGAATAGAAAAAAAAAAATTGCATGAAAAAGGAAAGGCAACACTTAAACTCACATGGCCAAAGAATAGAAATGGAAGGAGAAATGTAAGCCCCCTCCACATCCATGATTGAAAGCCCTCTGTAAGAGTAACATGAGAGGTTAGTCTGGGCTCTGACTTCAGGCCAAACATGTAACATCTGCAGCGTGAAACGTTGACATCATCCAGGTCAACATTTCTCCCATGATTCAAATCGGTCACAATGCTTACCCACTGTCAGGTCCAGCTGGTTTCTTTCCCCCAGAGCCCGTAACCGATACAAGCAGCCGCTCTGATAATAATACTGAAGAAACTGCACACAACCTGCCAGAGAACATTAAACAATATAACAAACAAAAGACACAAACCACACTGAGCAGCTAGTAGATTATACTCACTCTGATAGATGGAGAAAGCCAGGAACTGACTTCTGAACATCTGATACATTTGACCTTCTGGCCTTAAAAGACAGAAACAGAGAGTGGTGATAAAACACAAGCTGGTGATGGGAAAAATGATTCAATTACATGATATGTGGCCTGAAACACTTACCATGTCAACATAACACCTGATAAAAAGGTTGAGACGTAGTGATGTGACACCCACCAGCCTTTAATTCTAGAACGAAATAATAAAAGGTAAATCATAACCATTCCTCATAATGCAATAAATAAACAGAAAATTTTACAACAAACAAAAACAACCCCCAAAAAATAAATCACAGCCAAACATACAAATACAACCAAATAAATACACAAGACAAACAAATAAAATTCTACTACAAATAAGTAAGTGTAAACAAACAAGAGAATACAATCAAATAAATAAAAATGTTACAACCAAATAAATACACAAACAAACAAACAAAATTCCACAACCAAATAAATAAAAACAAACAGAAACGAATTCAACATCCAAATAAACAAAAAATGAAAAAACAAGCAAAATACTACAACCAAAAATAAAGACAAAAAATAAATAAAAAATAGACAAATAAAGTACTGTGGCCAAATAAATAGTACAACCAAAACACTACAACAAACCAAACAAAATAGTACAACCAAAGTAAATTTTACTTTGGTTTATTTGAAGCATTTTGTCTCAAAACAGATTGTTTATTGATAGAATAGAGAAAGGACAGGAAAATACTGGGAAGAGATTTGAACCTGAATCTCCCACTAGCACCACAGTTAGTCACAGCATTGATCAAATGGATTTGAAAGTAAACGTGAACTCACCGTGACCCATTGCTCATGAGGATACTCTCTCTTATTGTCAATGTGCAATAATACCACACCAATAAAAAGTTGAAGATTTCATCTGTAACCCTGTGAACGTGACACCTGCATGTTAGACTCCAACAGCACAATTTCCTACATTAATATCATTAATTATTGAGATCGCTCGTCTTACCGGTAGTTGAAAAGGAAGAGGCAGGTGACGGCACCGAACATTAGTATTATAGTCATATAAAGTTTGAACTTCTCATATTCATCTTTGTATGCAAACCTGTTTTGGAAAACACAAAATCAGCAATTTTGTATTGGTAAATCTCTCTCCGTTCAACGGACATGTTCACATCTGACTCACTTGGCTTGGTTGCTGAGGAGTGTGACATTGACATTTCCAAGGACCAAATTTAGGTACAGTCTGAAAAGAGAAGACAACAGTTTTAAGATAGTAGAAAAGCCTCAAAACCAAACCACACAACTGTGGTACTATACATATCAGAATGAAGAACTAAAACTCACCCGTTTTTCTTTGGCAAATAGGACTCCATGTCAAAAAAGACATTTTGCCTCTCTTTAATTTGAACCTTCAGGTCATTTATCACCGCCGTTTCTTTTTCATTGCAAGTTTTCGTACACCTGTTTGCATCAAAAGAGAAAAAGGATCCATTTCCGTCATCGTGAACGTATTGCTCAAGATCTTTAGTAACATCTGAAACTCGGCTCTTACTTATGAAGACTATGCTTGAGGTCTTTCAGGCCTTTTCTTTGTTTGCTTATGGCACTGCTGCATATCGCCTGCAGGTTCGTCAGCTCCTCTAGCTTCTGTCTGTAGACTTTGTGCGTTTCCTAAAATACAAAACACACTGGAGGTCAAAATAAAATCAGAATTGTTTCCTAATACATGCATGAATGACCTTTCAATGGGCACATCCATCCTCTGGATGCTCCATTTTAAGAATGAGGTATTTTGAACATGAGAAGGGCAATAAACACGGGCCAATCCTTTATATCAACTCTAACCAGGCCTGGTAAGACATGACCGCTGATTTTTAATGGATATTTAATGGTATTAACATATATATATATATATGTGGTTCATATATCATATTTATTGGAGTTAACGGGGCATATGAGGCGATTTCAAGTTTTTCCTTTTTCTTTGGAGTGTTACAAGTTCTTGGTGCATAAATAAGATCTGTAATGTTGCAAAGACTAAGTCTCAAATCCAAAGAGATATTCTTTATCACAGTTAAGACTCTGCCACGCCCCCCCTAAAACGGCTCGTTCTAACACGCCGTGCCCACCTATCTACCTCCCTATGTGGAAATATTTGCATAATGCTGCCCAAATGTGCACGCAGAGAAAGAAGGCGTGGTTTCTGTAACTGCAGTTAGTGTTGAAGCAGCGTGTCAGGTAGACGCTGTGTGTTTCTAGGCGAAAGTAAAAGCATTTTATTTGGCTTTCCGGAAGTAGATGCATTTAGGAATCGTTAAGATCACTTACAACAGAACAGCAATGCATTTTATGGATGACCGTTTCGTGAACCTAGGAGAGAAGGTAATTCTGACTTTGCTATGACAATCTGGCGCTTCTGAATCAGCTACTGTTTTGTTATTAGTTTAAGTATTTGCTATTGACTGTTCAAATGCAGAGTTTTGCGCATCGTGTGTGTGTGTGTGTGTGTACGCGAGAGAGAGAGAGAGAGAGAGACCAGCTTCATCACTGTGTCTGTCACGCAACTCTGTTCTCCTTTCGGGCTGTGTCTTTACATTTATTTTGAAAGATGAAGCTCGCGATTATGGTAAGGGGCGTTACATTTCCGACGAGTACTTGCGGTGTTCGGCCAATCACAATGCACTGGGTCAGCTGGCCAATCAGAGCAGACTGCGCTTGTCGAAGGCTTTGACTTTGTAGAAAACGAAGCGTTTGAGAGAGGCGGGTCATAGAGAAAAACCACCATAATGTAAAGTATTTGAAAAATAATGTGTTTTTTGAACATTAAAGCATGTCAACATATTCTGTTACACCAAATACACAAAATAATGATCATTTAAAAAAGCATCGTATGACCCCTTTAATATATAACTATACAACTATAGTTCTTTGATTTGTACCATAGTACTGAATATTTTTGCTCAAGGTTTTTACATGGTACACCAGGGTAATTAAAATAAATACCAGGGTACTACCATGGTATATATCCAAAAACAACAACAACAACAAAACCCCCATAGTATTACCTTGATACCTTGGCCTAAAAGGTACTTTTAGTAGTATTCAAACCCCAGGAACTTCATGAACTTCCCTGTCTAGAGCTTCACCCTCCTGCAATCTAACCCTGTCTATCACGAATCGATCATACGATCATTTTTACAGTTGAGCAACAACTCTTGGTTAACATCGAACCTGGTTTAACCAGTTACATTCGTGAATCATTATCAGACCTACTTAACTAACACACCTTATTTATTTAAAGAATAAAACATATACACGGATATATTTATTCATTTAAATATGTTTTTAGAGAACTGATACTGGTTAAATAAACATGTAACGTTACAGTAACAAAAGAATATCAGTTCATCTGATGAGAGGCTAAAGCCTGTTAGCCGCCTCACAAACATCCAAAACAGACGCATTTGCTTCCTAACTAACACAAGATTCATCTTTAGGCTATTGGAGCACAAATATAACACACATTCGTCCAGTTCAAACCTGTGTTTGCTGATATTCTTGCTCTATTTCTGTCCATTCACTTTGACATCTCTCCAGTGACATTGTACTCGTCTGCGCTGGCGCTGCACTGCCGCACACTGCCGCTAGTTGGCGCGCTAGCCATTTATATAAGCTCCGCTTCTTCACCAGTCCACCAATCACAGGCCAGCATAAGATTCCGAGGATGACGTCGCCACCTAATGACCGGGAGCGTCAGCGAACATAAATATTAGTCAAGGCTTGTTGCTAGGTTACCGTACACGAATTCGTTTGACAGGTCAGTCGAGATCGGCCAGTTTAAAGTTTCAATATAATTTTTTTATTATATAATTACGTGTTTTGGATGGTGAATGTGGTCACAGGTAAGATTTAAGTAGGCCTACTTTATGATTACCATATTCATCTGTTATCGTATGTATTTACATTTTTTTAAGTGCTACACAGAGTACTATAGTGGCAGATAATAACATTTTAATGATATTAATCATATTTTATGTGCAGTATGCCCTTCTTGAAGAGACCCCAGACTACAGAACCACCTGTAAAACTCTGGGACAAAAAAGCCCAAAAATGTGGGCCGCATCACACTGTGTATTCTGTCAATGGAGATCAATACACAGGCGAGTGGATGGATAACAAGAAACATGGTAATATTTAATGGATTGAATATTTAATGGCATGTTTTAAACATTACAGGCCTTGAGGATCACAGTAAGAAGCCTGGCAGTTTTAATAGACAAGCCTTAATTTAATATACTTTGTTATTGAGATGCAGATTTCATTACATGTGTTCCTAGGAAACGCTGCTTATCATTTACATTACATTTACATTTAGTCATTTAGGAGACGCTTTTATCCAAAGCGACTTACAAATGAGGACAATAGAAGCAATCAAAACTAGCAAAAGAGCTTGATTTGGCAGAATGATTTCCCCTCCAATAACAAAATGTTCCTGAACGTAGCTTTTGCTCTGATAAGGAAAAGGGACACAGGTTTGGAAGAAAACAGGAATGATCTATGATGGGGACTGGAGGTGTGGAAAGAGAGAAGGCTATGGAACCCTGAGCAAGACTGACCCTCAAACCAAAGAGTATGTGAGGGTTTATATTGGTTCTTGGCGAAATGACAAGAAGGAAGTAAGTATCACACACTGTTTGTCATCATACGGTCCAGAGTTTCCACATATAAATTGTCGGCCTTTCGCTCAAAGGGTGCTGGGACATATTTCTACAGTCCGTCTGCTTTCTATGAGGGGCAGTGGAAGGAAGATCAGAGGAGTGGATGGGGACAGATGCAGTATGAGAACGGGGAGCTGTATGAGGGAGATTGGCTGAAGGACAAACATCACGGACAGGGTTTGCTTCTGCTAGGTACGGACTTAAAACTGTTCACGAATGAGCCAGCCTGGTGGATCTCACTAAAACATGTCCAGATCACTCACATTTGTCACAAAAAAATACAAATGTATATATATATTTTTGTATTAATAAACTGAAGCCCATTTTTAGGACAATTAACAGCATTGTAACATTATTTTTCATGACAATTATGTGCACATTCTTTATGCAGAATTGTTTTTTTAAATCAGCGTAAATCATAACCCAAACCCTACAACTAATATATATATATATATATATATATCTATCCTCATAATGCTACGACACTCAGCCGCACTCACACACACACACAACATATTTAAATGTCTATAATGTTCTATCTAAATATAAATTTCATGTTTTTTATTTGAATTATATTTTTATTTAAATGTTTTGTATATATTTAATGATAGGTGTGTGTGTGTATATATATATATATATATACTATACTATTATGTACATTAGTGCTGTCACAATGATTTATCCAAATAAAGTTGTTTCTGTAATAGTGTGAACTGTGTAGATTTTCTATAAATGCCGCAACACATATACTAAGAAACACATACATATATTTAAGAATAGTTACATGTATATTATTTATTCATATTTATATGATTCATGGTATATAAATATTTATTACATATTATTCTTATATACATTTATGTGTGTATATTATAAACAGTACCCCACATTATAAATGCATTATATTTAATGAATTTATTTGTATTTAAATTATATTAAGTTTATATTCAATATTTAAGTTTGTATTAATGCTTGTTTTCATTATGGTCATTTGGTTTTTATATATCATAAATAATAATACGATTTTATTTAGCATTACATTTTTTATATAATAAACTTGTATATAAAAGATAGGAATTATATTTTTTGCATTACGGTAATGAGAATTGGGGGGAAATGTTCTTAATTAAAATGATGTAATGCAAATAATCTTAATTGTCCTAAAAATTGGCTTAATTTTCTTCTTGCAGAATTTTATTTTTGTGCTGTGAATTATTAACAAGACATTTGTAATCTTTTTTTGTAAAGCTAATGGAAACCGCTTTGTGGGCACCTGGAGCGACGGACAGAAAAACGGACACGGCAAGTTCTTCTACCTGGACAGAGGTCAGCTGTACGAAGGCTTTTGGGTTGACGGCGTTGCTAAGTGTGGAACCATGTCTGATTTTGGGAGAGAAGCAGCGGTTAGACCAACAGTGCAGCCAATTCCCAAGGTAAATGATTAACACTGATGTTTGCTCATTTGCATGATTTCCATTTTAACAGTAATGCATGAAGCATTACCGAGAATACAAGCTTTCAGTCATAGGTTCTGACCACTGTAACAGCAAACAGCTCAGCTCGTTTTGTCGATTTGCATGGTTTATTACCTAATGCAGATTCAGAAACGTTGTGCATTACAGCTCTGCTTTTATGTCCAAAGGTTTGCCTACAGGATTCACAGGCTGTGCTGATAGATGCACGAGCATATTTCACTGAGGACAAGGAGAAATCAACAGAGACCACGATTCCAAGTCATACCGTTGCTAGGCAATATGTACCTTGACAATATCCTGAAGTCAAGAAAGGCAGACTAGTACAGTGAAATATGTTTTATCAAGCCCTCACTCACAATAAAAACACTATCACACGATACAGAAAAAGCTGTTGGCACATTATGCATCTTCTAGTATTTAACTAAATGCTCATTTTGGCAAGAAATGCATGTCATACATGATATAAAAGAGCACAAAAAGGAGTTTGGTTGCAGTTGGTTTGAGTAAGACTTTAATTAAAATGTATAAAACTGAGTTTTTAATTTCCAGCACACGCTGTGCACTAATAAAAAGAGCTTCTGAATCAAACTTGACACACAACATAGATATTATTTCACATACTTTGGAAAAAAAAAATCATTGTATTTCAATTTGGCAATACTGAACATGTAAATTAAATGTTGTTTTAGTCATTTTCGTCAATGCTGCTGATGTAACTACATGCATAAATGGTTCTCTGCTTAATAAACACGTTGTTTAAAATGTGTTCGTTAGCATAATCGCACAATCCTGCCAGCTCTTTAGCCGTGATGGCTCTAAGCACTTGTGTCCAACTTCAGAGTGAACAGAGGCCCTTTTAATGGGAAGCCGTTTCAAATACAACCAAAAAATGTCAGACAAACATGTTGATAAAGTGCCTTTGTTTCTTCCAAAATGTGCTCATTCAGGGGGAAAAATAGAGTTTGAATAAGACTCTGATTTTGGTTGATTCAGCTGTTTAACAGCGAAGCCATGATTCAGAACGCATCAAAATGACTTGGTCAAGCGGACATAAAAGTGTCCCCTGCACTGTAATAACTTCAAACAAGCCTCTGATCAGTGTTTAAAAAAATTGTTTTTGTAATATAAACTCATGTCTGTAAGAATGTAGCTTGCATTGTGTGAAAATAACAACCTGTTGTAAGTAACAGAACTGGCACAGCTGCCATACTGAAATAAAGGATTTTCCCTGTGGTGAATTAAAGGAACAGTTCACCAAAAATGAAAAATTGAAAATTTACTCAACCTCATGCCATCTAGATGTGATGATTTGTAGCAAGATTTTAGAAATTTAGATTAGAGAAATTTAGTATTACTTCATTTGCTCACCAATGGATCCTCTGAAGTGAATGGGTGCCGTCAGAATGAGAAGTCCACCTAATCACACACACTCCAGTCTATCAATTAACGTCTTGTGAAGTGAAACATATTACTTGAAATGGTCGCGTCTTGCCAAAATACAAGTCCATAATCCATACTAACGCTTCCTCCAGTGAAAACATCTATCCCCTATTGTCCTCTCACATAAAAATTCACTGACATATTTGTTTAGATCTGTTTTGACTTGTAAACGGTGCTTGATCTGTGCATATTTCTCTCCTTATTCAGATGACTTTTCACTGGAGAAAGCAATATTATGGAGAAAGGACATATTATAGTAATATTTGTATTTTATATTGTAGTTTAAAACGTCTTAACAATGGATTACTTGTGGATTGTTGTGATGTTTTTAATCAGCTGTTTGGACTCTTGTTCTGACGGCACCCATTCACTATAAAAAAAAAAAAAAAAAAAAAAAAGAGGATCCATGATGAGCAGTGATCAATCCGAATTCTCCCAAATCTGTCCAGATGAAGAAACAAACTCAATACACCGTTGATGGCCTGAAGGCGAGTACATTTTCAGAAAATGTAAATTTTTGGGTGAACTATTCCTATAAGAACAGAACAAAATGAAAAGAAAATCTCCATAAAACATGCAGTGCATGCTTTCACAGTTTTGACTGGTATTAGTAAATTATTACTACTATGTTAGAAAATCTAGCAGAAACAGTGGACAAATTCTCAACACATATAAAACTGGACACTTTGGTGTCCACATGCAACAGATAGATCAATACTACGGTCGAAAATACGGTGTGTTGCAACACTTGACAAACCTAAAACATTAACAGAAGCTCTTTCCCAAACTCAAAACTAGGGGTAAAGGGAACTGGGAGACTGTAAGGTAGACGCCTCCCCTCGATGGTCCAGTTCGTTCTGTAAGTCTTCCAACTCTTCTAACTCTTGAAACTGCCTGTCGGTTTTGTGGCTGACCAGCGAGCGGTAGAAATGCACAGCGAAGACGATAAAAACCAAGCCGAAAGGCACCATGATGGAGGTAGACGTGATCGCAGCAGCCACCCCGGCGGATATAGTACCGTTTTTCTGGTCCTTCGGCTTAATGGGTAAAAACTTGACCCAGCACAGCAGGACCACCTCGGCCAGGAAGAGCAGCGTTCCAATGACTGTGGAAAAAGCCCAGGCCAGCTCGATGTGGCAATGCATTCTCTCGTGCGGAGACTCCTTCACAGAGTTGAGGTTGTGCACGTTGCTGACCGCTTCGATATTGGGCAGGATGCAGGTGCTCACCATGAGGGCGAACAGGTGGACGGCCACCAACACAGTGGTGCAAGCGCTGAAAGCGATGAGCAGTCCTGGGGGATAGTCGTGATTGGTGTCCAGCTGTACTTCCACCATGGCCACCTGTGGAATGAAAGGAAAACACAGGTAAAATACAGTCCTTGAACCCAACAAATATTGTAATGTAAAATCAGTCATTATAATGAAAAAAAAATGGAGTGAATTTTCAACACCATTTGGCAGAAAACCTTACTGTGCTGACAAAATAAACTATTTTATGTACCACGAAATATATTAAATGTTGCTGGCTATAAATAGAGTAACACACTATAATTAAAAATAAAGATAAATGATATATAAAATCACTGACATTATTTATTAGTAATAAATAGTATATAATAATATGTCAATAAATACCATTAAATATTGTGGTATATATATATATATATATATATATATATATAAACGGATATAAAGAAAAACGTTTTTAAATTGATCACATTTTTAAGCTGCAGCTATCTATCTCTAGGAAAGTGTTTACATTTGATTTGAAGATTTTTAAAGCTTTTATACACAAATAATTATTTTTAAACAAATAAAGAATAATTGCATTAAACAAATCTTGCATTTTAGGTTTTAAGAAGATTTGAATGTGAATGTAAAGTTGTGCATGTGCAAATGAAATCAAGAATAGCTTTGGCACTGAATTAAAGTGCACTGCAGTGGAAGACTCAAGAAGTTGTTGAGATTTTTTTTTGCTGCATCCGCGTTATGCTTCTCGTGATGCTCTTTATATACATAGATTATATACAAAACTGCTGATTTTTTACTAAGTAAAAATCTAGCTGAGCATTAGCACGAGCTAAACAACTGTGGCTGTCAGTTTGTGATTGCAGATGCATCATAGACTCGAGTCATGCGCGTTTTAAAGCCAAAAGCTTCGCTTAAACTTACACAACACTATTAAACACGCGCTTTCTCTTTAACGACTCAGTGTTTATACCGCCGGTGCAAACTGAACATCCACAGCACTAAATAAACAGACGCGAAAAACAACTCACCATTGCGAACCCGGATAAAAGAGCAGACGTGCGACTGGACGCCTTGAGTTTGGCTCTGCTCAGATAAAGCTTTCTCCAGGACAGAGCCTGCAGCGAATGCTCGTTCCGACTCATGTTCATGCGAGCGGAGATTGTGAGAAACTATCCGAGAGATTCAGCGGAGCCGGAGCCGGAGCATTGCGCTGGGTTAATGGTGAATCTCCAGCGCTGCGCCTGAACGAGACAGTCAGCTGGCTTGCTCAAGTGAAACTGGATGCATCGCGAAGGCATTACCCACAAGCCTTCGCGACAACACATGAAACTGAACGATCGATGTATATGCCACAAAATTAAGAACAAAAAAAGCTGTTTTGCCACTTTTTTGGGGAAATTATTTCTCTTATTGGTGTGTGAACATAACAGAATCGATGTAGGTGAATATTTTGTATCGAATACTTTCTCAACAAAATATAATAAATAAGATTATTATATCTCTTTGAATACTTTAATTATATATTGTAAACTTATTTGTAATGGCTTCTTTTTAATTTAATTTCATATGAATGCCACATACAACTTTTTTAACAAACATTTTTTTAAATTTTCTCATACATATAATTTATTTTAGTTAATGTTATAGAATCATTTAAAGGGGTCATATGATGTTGCTAAAAAGAACATTATTTTCCACATAATGTACATAATTGTTTCTCCTCTATGCCCCGCCTTTCTGAAGCTCGTCGATTTTTTACAAAGCTCATCGGTCTGAAAAGCGCGGTGTGCTGTGATTGGCCAGCTATCCAGTGCGTTGTGATTGGTGGAATACCTCAAGCGTGTGACAGAAATGTAACGCCCCTTACCATAACTGTATGTCTAACCTTTGTTGATCGGCGAATGACAACAATGCTACTCTACACTGCCCAATACTCTAAAGCGTTTGAAACATCAGTGGCAAATTCTTTAAATATAAAAAACGTATTTACAGTCTTTGAGTCTGAACAGCCGGCATTGTAGGCTACTCTGCAGGTTCAGGAACCAGTCCTCCATAAAATGTGCTGCCACATCTAATATTTGGGTTGAACTGTTCTGAACAGTGTTGTAAATACAACTTAAAAACCACTGATTTCTAGTCGTGTCCTCTTTTGGAAGGCCAAACAAAGTAGTTTCGCTTTCACAAAGCGTCACACACCCGCGGCCGTTGATTGTATCGGAGCCAGAGGACTGAGTTAGCCGCGGCCTAGAGTGACAGAGGTGAGCGGCTTGAGAACGGTGCGGCGTGCCCGGCGGATTAGACGAAGGAGCGGCTGGTGGGCTTGCGGCAACCCCATGTGACGACCCCAGGCTGGACTCCACGGTGAAAGCCGATCTGGCGATCCCCACGAAAGTTGATGTATTTCCTCAGCTACCACCACGGATCAGCTCTAGGCATGACGCGGATATTGTCCTCTTTTGGAAGGCCAAATAAAGTAAAGTAGTTTCGCTTTCACAATGAAAGACAGCGCCTTCACGACATGGCGGCGGCGGCAACAACAATACTACAGCGAGAATAAAAGTTACGCCTTCTTTCTTTGCGTGAACATTTGGGCGGCGTTATGCAAATCTTCCCACATAGTGATGTAGCAGCGGGGTTAAACTTCCGTTTTAGGAGGGCGTGGTTGACCTTAACTTTTATAAAGTAATATCTCTTTGTTTGCGACTTTAGTTTGCAACTTTACGATCTGTACACTCCCAAAGAGAGGAAACATTGAAAATTGTCATCATATGACCCTTTTAAAATAAATGTAGATTGTATTTGTCTGGAGCATAGCATTTTTTGTTTCTCTCCTTGCTAATTAGCAAATATTCACATTTTTGATCAACACCTATTTTCTACTTCTATAAAATATAATTGAATTTTAGTTGTTCCATTCATTCATTATTGAAACTTTTTTTTTTTGTCATATATTGCTTTTTGTATATACATTGCAATATAAGCAAATATGCACATTTTGATGTCAACTAGTCACCATTAGATGTCTAAGTAATTAGTAAATAATAAGTATATAATAATAATAATTATACTACTACTAATTATTATTTTAAATACTCATTGGTGAAGAGTTAACATAATTTGGGGACAACTTTAAGTTTTTTGTACCAAAATAAAAATAAATTATATTAAATATGACGATATTATCTGTTATAAACCTTACATATTTTTTCATAGAATGTCCCAAATAATTGTGATTTAAAGAGAGCCGATTATGCATACGCATTTCTATTGTAACTGAGGCTATAACGTGTGGATGTCATATTAAAAGATGTTTAGTTACTGTTGCACTGGCAAGTGTCTTGTTGATGAAGCACATATGCGCGAGCATAGCAGCTGCAGCGCGCGCGTGCCAAAGAGAAGAAAGAAAGAGCAATTCTGACTCCTCAAAAAACGATTTCTGTGTGTTTAAAAAAATCACACCAACCATTCCGATAACAAGTCAGAAAAAATCGGATGTTGTTTCGAGCCCTCATTAACACGATCCGCGTGACGTTCCTGCAATGTTTTGATTCTGTTGACCGTGACGTCACGGTGCACTAAACAAAAATGGTTCCTACTTAGTTTTCTATACAAGCGATCAAAGTGTGCACAACTTTACGCGTTAAATATGGTCCAAATACATCGCTGAGGGAATTAACGCGGTCGAAAGGCTCGGACATGGAGGCGTGTGCGGAATCCGGACGCAAACTGGTGTGTAGTTGAAGCTGTCCTCTCAAAGACTCGTTTTAAATCGGGATTTCAGTCTCACATCGATATGCATTGTGTTTAGTGGCCGGAATCGGGGCGAATCGCTGCGATACGAGAATTAGAGCGACGTACGCCACATTAATAGGTTAAATGCAAGACGCTCGTAATGGTAAACAGGAAAAGACACGTTTCATAATATTACAAAGAGAGCAAGATGCTCCACATACAGACGCTCGTGCGAGACAGCACACATTGTTGCCCCGCGACCCTCGTGTCTAATATTCATCGGGAAGTTTGAACTCGTTCACGCTGATCTGACATGTATTCATTATATAACAGCTGTAAGATGGTCGACGATTAAGGCCTGGATGTCAGTCATGGAATTTGACATTCGTGCAACTGATATAACATCCCAGCCCAGCGTTACATCTCATATCCGAGCACAGAATGAGGCAGGGGTTCTTCATCCTCATCTTCATCATGTGTTGTTTTCGTCCAGCGCTCGATCTGCAGAAGGATGTACGATGAGAACGAGGACTTGTCAGATGTGGAGGAGATCACAAACATCAGGGGCTTCAGCGTGGAGGACAAACTTGAGAGCAATTCATACAACAGCGAATTTGTTCAGTATATGGAGGGAAAAGGTACTTTTTTGGGGTGTATATCGCTTATTAGTGCAAGTCATATTGATTATATTCTTAAATATTGGGGGTTTTGTTCTCCTGTTGGCACCCGCACCTGCAAATATAAGTTTTATTTACAATTTGATATTAAATGGTTGATATTTAAGGCGTAGTTCGCCCAAAAATGAAGATTCTGTCACTATTTACTCGCCCTCAAGTTGTAGCAAACCTGAGTTTTTTCTGTTATTGAACATAAAAGATGATATTTTGAAGAATGTGGGTAGCTTGGTCCCCATTGACTTCCATAGTGTAGGAAAATACTATAGAAGTCAATCAGTTTGGTTAGCCACATTCTCCAGAATATCTTCTTTTGTCTTAAGCAGCAGAAAGAAAGTCATACAGGTTTGGAACAACATTAGGGTGAATGCAATTGAAATTATATTTGTTAATGGATTAGTTTTAGTGGGATAGTGAAAGAAAAACAGCCAACAAGTGTCCAGAATTCATATGTCATAATAAGGTGTGTCTAAAGTCTTGGTTGTGTCTGAAACACCCCTTTATTTACAACTAATACTTGTGTTAGGCATATGCTCTCCATTTTAAAATCCAGGGATTTGGTTTTAAAAACAGTCTAACTTTTATACCATCCTAGATTTTTCTTATGAATATGTTCAAAGAGAGGCACTGCGAACTCCACTCATATTTAAAGCCAAAGATGGACTGGGAATTAGGTAAGAGCAAGGAAATCAGTTTTAGTTCACATATTTCTATACGTTTTACATTGTGAATCGCTCATCTGAATTGTTTAATGTACAACAGGATGCCGGATCCAGAATTTACTGTAAGTGAAATCAAGGGTTTGGTTGGTAAGTACACTATTACTTATTTATTAAATTTTTTGATTGGATAGTGACTGTACTCGGTCAAAAGCAGTAAAATATTTGGATAACTTTGCATGCTTTGTTAATCTTTAGTTTTCATTTTCAGTGTCTGGGACTTTTATTGTGTTTTCTCTGTTTTATATTGCCAATATCTAATCAGGCCTTGCATAATCCACGAACAGGACAATGTTCTGCAGCTGTATTATGAAACTGAACACATGCACCATGTCTGTTCTTTATGCTGGTATTAGGAAGAGTACATATGCATTTGTTTATCTAGCTGATCAATTTGTTGTTGTCATACACGTATCCATCTTACTCCTTTTTAGGGTTGAGGAAGAACATAAACTGTCTGAGCCTCAAATTTATTCTCAGATTTATGGCCTGTACGTTGCTGATAAATAACTTTGTAATTACCTGTGTATTAAGAGGGTGATTAATCTTAAGTCAAAAACAGTAAGGAATATTTATTGGCTGTACTCTCTTGAAAATAAAGGTTCCAGTTAGATCTAAAACGTTTAAACTTAGTTATATAACAAGACCTGCTCAGAAAATACAAAAAATGGATTAATAATAACCTTTACGTCCTCTAGTGATGATAGCATGCAACTGCAACTCAAGGCCAAGGCATGTGTATCTGAGTCCTTAAAAAAATGACACTTTCTCTTCATAATGTTTTTAAATCAGGTACCTATGAAAGCCTGTTTTTTGTTTTTAAATAAGAAAAAATTGCAACTTTGTTTCTTGCAATTCTGAGAAAAAAAAGTCGAGAGTTGTGAGATATAAATCGAATTGGGGCCCGGGAAGTAGTTTGAGTTTTACATCGAAAACTCTCGACTTTTTTTTCTCAGAATTGCAAGAAACAAAGTTGCAATTTTTTGGTTTGGCAGGAACAAGATTCCTAGCTTCCTTAATCCATTACCAGTATAATTCATCTTACTTTAGAAACGGATTGAAAAGAACGATTTCTTAGAAAGTACTTCTTATGATGGAGAGTGGTCAAGTGTTTGTTTCTGCATGGATGTTCAGGCAGCAGGCGGGCTGTTGACGTGATGGACGTTAGCACACAGAAGGGCTCCGAGATGAGCATGGCACAGTTTGTCCGCTACTATGAGACGCCCGAGGATGAACGTGACAAGCTGTTCAACGTCATCAGCCTGGAGTTCAGTCACACCAAACTGGAGAATTTAATCAAGAGACCCACTGTGGTAAGATTTGTTTAGTTGATTTGTCGCTTTTCAACATTCACTTTCTCTAAAACGCACAGTTGCCATTTAAATATGATTTAAAATGACACTGTTAAGGCAAATCTTACTACTTCAAAGTATTATGCAGTCAGTGAGTGTGAATGTAATTGAGTAGATGAGAGCAGAGATGCTAGTAATAAATTAATTAGTAATATCAAGTCAAATAAATTAGTATTGATATTTGCACATGCAGTTCAATCTTAATACCTTTATGCAAAGTAAATCAAATCAAGCATTTTTCCCAGCTATCGCTCTTGCAAAAGTTATATACGTGACCCTGGGCCACAAAACCAGTCATAAGGGTCAATAAATAAGCTTTCCATTAATGTATGGTTTGTTAGGTTAGGACAATATTTGGCTGAGATACAGCTAATTGAATATCTGGAATCTGAGAGTGCGGAAAAAAGGTAACTGCAGTCCTAGCATGGCTATACTACACAAAATTAAGTTTTTAGATATTTACGGTAGGAAATTTACAAAATATCTTCATGATCTGTACTTAATATCCTTAGGATTTTTGGCATAAAGAGAAATCAATAATTTTGACCCATACAATGTATTGGGCTTATGTACAAATTCCCCGTGGATTATGACTGCTTTTGTGGTCCAGGGTCACATATGAGTTCATGTTTGTTTTATTTGGTAGAAATATTATAAAAAATATGTGATGAATATTTGAAATAAAGTTCAAATAAAAACAAATATTATCTTAAAAACAAATTTTAGTTAGTTGGCAAGTCAGTATATCAAATATTTAGTTTGGTGAATCACTAAAATTACCTACTGGATATAAATAAAAACTAAAACGTGAAATAAAAAAATAAACCTAAATGGTAATATTTAAAATAAACAAGAACTAATACAAAGGACAAAAACGCATAACAGAATTACTATAAATTGAAAAAGAATTAATAAGCTACTTAAAAATTTGAATAACTATAATAGTATATCAATAATACTTAAATAATGTTCTGCTGATATTGTCACACGCAAAGGGCAACTGTTAATAATAAAGTGTGGAAGTTAGAATTTCAGTTATTGTTGTAAATTAATGTAGTTGTTAAGCATTTAAAAACTTCCTTTGTCTCTTTTGGTTTTAATGTTTATTATGCCCGTTGCTTTAATTTTAATGTATTTCTGATTGTCTTTAGGTGGATCTGGTGGATTGGGTGGACAATATGTGGCCGCGGCATCTTAAACAGAAACAAACCGAAGCCACAAATGTCATGTCTGAGATGAAATATCCCAAAGTTCAGAGGTAATATTTTTTCATTTTCGAAAACGATTAGGAATAGACCTTTTTCAAAGACTGTGATGACACATTCTCACAGCTATTACCATTTTAAAAAAATCTAGCAGTTTTTAAATTTCAGTTTAAAAAAAAAAAATGTATTGTGGGTCAAAGACGTTAAGTGTCCGCATCAAAAGAAATTTACAAAAGTGATTTTATGTCCATAGAAAGCACATTAAATGCAAGTAAAGTGTCTACTTTTAAGGTTTCAAATACGTTTTTGAAGTATAAAATGTCAAAATTTGGTTGAAATAATGTTCCATTGTCATTCAGTTGTAGTTCACACTTATAGTTATGTAAAAATTCAAACAACATGCTTATTCTGACCTGTACATATTAAAATGTATAGAATAAGTGAGCATATTAAATTTTATAAGGTTTTAAATGAGTAAAAAATTCTTACTGACAAATGGGCAAAACCTCTAGGATAGTGGCAAATTTAAAAAAATGTAAAATAACAACTAATTAGTGTTTGGGGTGAAAGTAATTAGTTTTTTAATATGTTATACATTTATTTTTGTTGTAAATATGCCTGACAAGATTGTTACACTGAATGACATTTTAGTGGGTGTCTTCTGTAAATCAGGTTAAAATGTATGATATTTATTTTTTGCTCATAAAAACAAAAATACAATTACAATTTAATTAAACAGAAAACTTTTTTATATTTTTTGGAAAAAACAACAATTTAAAGCAGTATTGTTTTTATGCTTAAACCCTTTTGCGGATCTTGGACCCCTAATTTGTAGACTATACTTTACAGTAATGGCTGCGGTGAGTGTTTCTAATACAGCTACGGGAGTGATGGCAAATTTGACATCTTTCTCTCTTCTGACCGACATAATCAATCTCAATATTTTTTACTCTTTTGTAAAGTAATAGAGACGCCATTGTGTTTTTTTGTGTTAGTATTAAAGCAAAAGGAAATGCTAAAATTATATTTATTGTAGTTTCTGTTCACTACTATAGAAGTTTATCCAACTATAACAACAACTGCTTCTGAGAACCCCAGACATGTGAAAAGGGGTCATTGCTTTTTCCGTTTTTTTCCCAGAGTGTGGCCTGAGAAATTGCAGATTCTCTGACAAGTTAGGCTCTGTAAATAGCAATAAAGAGCTGGAGAGAAGACGAAAACTTAGATGTGACTCTCTTTCAGTGGCATTTGGAGAGGGGGGGTTTTGTAATGTTATGCGCATGTTTTTAATGCCCACATAGTTGTACATTTAAGGTTTTGTTGTTTTTCTGTCTGCTCCGATTTCCCTTCAGGAAGTATTCTGGCTTTCAGACGCAGCTCAAAGCTTGTTGAGTCAATCTGAAAACTGTTCTCTGACATCCTGCATTAGTCAAAGATGAGGTCTGCTCATTTCCCACAGTCCCTTGCTTTGCTCCTCGGCGCATGCTGCGCATTTCTTTGGCCTGCAGCTGGCTGTGACTCCATCAGGTTGCTAGGCAGCACACACTTCTAATGCGGAGAAGAGGTGGGTCTTCACGGGCTGCTGCAGGATCCCAATGAATCCTCCTCAGCCAATCAGAGTATCGCATAGGAGTATTTCCTGCACAGGAAAGCCCACTCTCGCTCTCTTTCTCTCTTTCTCTCACTTTGTCTTTGACTCCCTCCTCCTGACTCTCTGTATTCATTGAGCTCTTTTATAAAGCAAGAACTCAACGCTACAAGTCAGTTCAGTTCTGTTCTTTTGAGTCACATGGGCAGATGTCAGAACGGCGAAGTGCCTCAAATGGGGATGAGCATCTATTGGGTATGTGTTTTATTTCATTGCCAACTATGGTGCGATAATGTACATAATTCCTTAAGAGGTCCCGTTAGGGTTTGGTATAGTTTGCTCAACTTTCTTTGCTACTTTTATGAAAGGGTGACCAATAATTTGTGGTCATTCCACTTATGGTTATGCGGTCTGCTGTAATAAATGTTTGTGAGGGTTGCATGTGTAGTCTGAAATTTTAAAAGCTCACTCAGCGTGTTTGTGCACATCAAGGTTCTAGTTTTGTTTTGGCTGCTTTGGTGCGTCATCCCCCTCACTGACTGCTCTGTGGGATGGATGACACGGGCTGCAACGGTCACCGTTTTAGTTACTAAATACACAGTTTGAGATAGATGTGTTCATATCACAGTATTATTGATTGCATTTCTTTCAGCTTTGGTGTGATTATGCATGTATATGGTTATAGAATAAAACATGCTGCTTTAGGTAGCCTAAAAATGCAATTCTGCACAAAAATAAAAGGAGATGTGAACAACCATAAATAAAGTGTCAGATTTAAATATTATATTATTTAAATATAATGTATAATATTATATTTGGTCGTGGTAGACATGGCGGGTACATTTTATATTACTTTATACAATATTTCAAATCAAAATCTAAAACAACAAAATGTCAGATTCATGCGTAATTTTGTATTTTATCATATTGGATTTAATACGAAATTATTTTATAATATGTAAGCTTCTATTAATGAGGGTCATGTTTTATATAAAGTAGATTCTACATATTTTACCCCCCCCATAATAATAAAGTCATAATCTTAATTGTATTTTCAAGTATATATTGTTAAAAATAAATGCTTTTTTTTAGTAATATAAAAATGATATGTTTAAATGGAGGGTCCGTCATTTTATATATGAAGTTGTAATTTAAAAAATAAAATCAAAATTCATATGTTAATAATACAGTTAAACATTGTTAAATAATTTTTAAAAAAAAAAATTTTTTTACATATTAAAATTCTATTAATATATGTTTCCTATGGGGTCATTTTTATATATATATATAAAAAAACTAACAAAAATATTTCAATGTTAAATTTGTTTTCATAAAATTTTATGAATAATTTAAAATGATCTTTGTGAAAACAGTCTTGTAATCCATAAGAACGGTCCGACTGCATTATTAGTCCTTTGTGCGGGTACTATGTAGTCAATGATTATTCATTCATAACCTTTCATCTGAGAGCTCCAGTTATAGGATGTAACCTCTGAAGGCGTTAGTTGCCAAGGCTTTACCCTAGTGATTACCTCTTGCCAGCTGCAGTCAATTGTAATGCCTTTTGCCTTGTTTGTATTATGGAAAACATCTGGATCCAAAGTGCTTGATGTGCTTGTTTGTTGATGCTGTAACATATGATGTCATCTCCAGTAACATCATCTGACATTTACACTGCCAGAACCTCAGCTGCCACGAGTACATAGACTGGGCAAAAGATACCACATGCGAAACCATCTGGTAATACTTAACCGGTCAGTTACATGTCTAAACGTCGTGGAATCCATACTTTGGTGACCCTAAATTTAGAAGTCTCATTTCTCAGGCCCTCAACCATCTGGGTTTGCGCCTAAATTGATGCCTTATCATTTTTTAGTTCACGATGCTCTGCGGTGAGAGATGCCTTTTGCTCATTAGAGCTAACTGATTTCTTCGCCGCCTTCTTCCTCCGGCTCAGTGGGGCAGATTTTACCCAGACACTGAGTCAGTTTGGGGTTTGATTAATTTTGCTCCTTGCTAAAGGCTGTGGATGACAAATGCATAAGCCACAAATAGCTTCCATCCCTGTTCTGCTGCTGAGACGGCTTTATCTGAAACAAACCCACGTCCGTGACTATCGTTCTGTATGCTCCGAGAGAGAAATTAGCTTTGATTTATTGCTCAAAATAATACGGAAACTTTTTTTTTGAAGTCATAATATTGTGCTGTGCTTTGATAACGCTGTTGATTGAGAAGGGGAAATTCCACTGTATATGGTTTTGAAGGAAATATTCATTTTGAGTTGGGAGTTGAACATTCCTATGCTGTGGTTACTCCCAGTTGCAAATACAGTCGTCTTTGTCAGGACTTAGAAACCGCATTAGGGATTTATCGTTCTTTTCTATTTATGCAGATGTTGCGAATCACCCTTGTACTTTTCCTGTTTCTCTCTTTCTGTAGATACTGTCTGATGAGTGTAAAAGGCTGTTTCACTGACTTCCACATCTTTTTTAGACTTTGGCGGCACATCAGTATGGTACCATGTCTTCAAAGGAAGGAAGGTAAGTGTTGGATAGTTAGTAGTGCTTTTACTATTATTATTATTATTATATATTATATGACGAAAGTTCTTGTTTATGCTATTACTTTGGAAGCAATAATGATTTTCTGCAGGATTGACTTTGCTTGTGATCTGTGAAGATCAGGTATCTAGAGAGAGCCCCTGATAATCGCAATCTCTTCCTGCTTTGCATTGTTGCATCGACGCTAGGAGGCAGTATCAAATATATATTGCTCAGAAGCGTCAAACAAGAGTGATCTTCTGGGGGTGGGGTGCGGTTTTTTGGTTCTTTGGCCCGGGGATTGGTGTGCATAAGATAAGACTGGAGTGACACATGTATGACTAAAGGAACTTCTAGGAAGAGTTGGAGGAGTTTATCCCTGTTATGTAATCCTCCTGAATATTTGTTAATTGAGAATTGAACCAGAGAATTGAACCTATTTCACTTGCAAAGAAATTGCAAGGTCGTCAACTAGGGCTGTGCAATTAATCGAATGTGATTGTCATGCGCATCGTCCGTAAAGCCGGTTCCGTGACTAGTAGTAAATCTCCATCACCTGCTTTCAGATGGAGCGGCATTTACTACACAGAGCTGTATTTCACTGACAATTAGGCAATATCGTGTTCATTATCTCAGGCGATTCAATCTGTGATAATGAACGCGATATTGCCTAATTGTTTACTGGCTTTACTGACGAGATGCGGAGGACAATCGCATGCGCATCTCAATCACTGTATCGTCAACTTAGTAGCTCACATTTTTATTCATACAACATACAGTGGGGGTCCAAATGTTTGAGACCATTAGAGAAATGCTTTAACAGTTTTATATTACATACTTTGGTAACATTTTACAATAAACGTCCTTATAGTTTATTCTTCTTAAGCATGAATTAATCATAGTTCATGTTAATTGCAACATGTACCAATACATTTTTAAAATCAAAACTTGTGTCTGTTAATAATGAATGAACTGCAACATCCTGAGATTACAGGCTCTGTACAATTGGGGTTGTCTTCTCTGTGTGAGAAAAATATTCTTGGGAAGATGATACATCTCACATTTTGTACCCAGAATTTGAACTGCTCTCCTCGGGCAGACGATATAGAGTGCCCAAGTGGAGGACTGTTAGAGCTTCTAGATCTTTTGTTTCAAATTCAGTTTTTATTGTAAACAATTATTTGAAACATGGAGATAAAGGTGTACCATGAAGTTTAAATATTATATTTTAATATATGAAGAAATGGTGTACTGTTAATGCCCGGGTTTTGTTGTGGTGATGTTTTATTTTATCAGTTTTTGTCATGATGTCTTATATAAATTGTCTGTTTGTGAGGTTGATGCTGCATAAATTGCCCTGTGAAGGGACAAACAAAGATATTACTACTAGTACTACTACTAACAATGAACAGGTGTATTTTTTATTAACTAATATTAACAATTATTCATAAATACTCTAATAAATGTATTGCTCATTTTTAGGTAAAGTAAGGTTATTATAAAGTGTTATCCACATTTTATTATTAGCAAATATTATTAGTAACAATAAAAAATTTCCTAAGAAATTTAAATTGCAGACTAGAAATAGTAAAGCATCATCTTCATTTTATGTCATAACGTTTTTTTTTTCAATTTTTATAAATCCTGAAACTTTCTGATGATTTCCAAGTTTAAATAATAAAAAAAACAAAAACAACCCAATTTATATGCCTGCTTAAGTCAGTTTGTAGACATACAGTCTTTTGTTGAATTTTGATTATTTAATACAGTTTTGTATTATAGATTTTATTATCATCAAGAATGTAAGTGAAGATTTCACACTTGCCACCTGGAAATCTTCATAAGTTTATGCCATATTGTTTTCGTGTTAATGTTTAATGTCCTAAAACTTTGTAAACTTTGTACTTTATTTATTTCTTAGTATAAATTAAAACAATGGGTCAGACTTTTAAACCGCACTGTCTGCTCGTGAATAAATGGAAGAGATAAAAAACGTACACATAAAGGATTAATGCTGACACGAGTTTGTGAATTATTCATTTCAAAGAAGAAAAATCATATCCCAGTTTAGAATCACACCTGCATTGCTCTCTCTCTCTCATATGTTCTCCAGGTCTTCTGGCTGATTCCTCCAAGCCCACACAATCTGTCTCTGTATGAGGACTGGGTGCTGTCAGGCAAACAGAGTGATTTCTTCCTGGGTGACCGTTCAGACGGCTGTCAGCGAGTAGAGCTGAAACAGGGCTACACGTTCTTCATCCCTTCAGGTGACGCACTGAGCTCGAGTGCATATAATTAAGGAAACTGTAAGAGGATGACAGTGGCAATGCCAAGGTCACAGGTTGAATTCCCAGGGAATGCATGAACTGATGAAATGTGTACCTTAAATCCAATGAAAATCGCTTCGGATAAAAGTGTCGGCCAAATGCTGCACTGTAAATTTAATTTCGGTTACTGTTTACTCACCTTCATGTCGTTCCAAACCCACATGCTGTTTTCTGTGAAACCCAAACGGTGAAATTCTGAAGAATCTTTGTGACGCTCTTTTCAATACAACAACAGTTCTTGGTCATTGATCATGTCCGTCCAAAAAAAAGAACAATAAAAGCCATCCCTATGACATTTGTGCTGTATTCCAAGGTTTATAAAGTCACACAATAGCTTTGTGTGAGGACCCCCCCCCCCCCCCCCCCCCCCCCCCCCCCCCCCCCCCCCCCCCACTGACTGAAAATTGAAGTAATTATTCCACTAAAGCTCAGAAATGTCATTTGTTTTTGTGTTCGGATTCAAAAATAGCGGCAGGTTTGACTTTAGTGACGTACATAAGTTGAAGAACGGAGAATGACATTTGAGAGCAGAAAATGTTTTCGTTCCTGAAATTGAGCATTCATATTTTTGTTCTCGTGTGTGTAGGTTGGATCCATGCTGTCTACACTCCAGAAGACACCCTGGTGTTTGGCGGGAATATTTTACACAGTTTTAACATTCCCATGCAGCTCACTGTCTACGAAATTGAAAACAGAACAAAGGTAAAGCATTTATCTAAAAAAAATATAGATTGTTTGATGATTTATCAGTCAGTGTTTAAGGATCTGATCTCTTTAATTTGATACATTGGGAAGGGAGTTCTATCAATGCGCATCTTTCGACAAGTTTGTATTTATAATATTTAGGAGTATATTGTAAACAGTGTTGGGCTAGAATACTTTAAAAAAAAAAAAAAAAAAAATTGTAGTCCGTTACTGATTCCAAATTACATGACAAAAATTGTAGTCAGTAATGGTGAATCTATTACATTACACATATTAAATAATATAATCAGACTACTTTTTTAATTACTTTTGACCTAACTTGTTTTATCACACTGATTTAAATAGGATAATCTTGTACCACATTGATATAAAAAATACAAAGAGAAAGAAAATATATTCTATTCGTTATTAACAACATGAAGTGCATTAAATATTACATTGTCAAACTGGGGTTCGTGAAGAAACTGCAGGGGCTTTGTGAGTTTAATGAAAAGACTAATGACTTAAATCATGATTTAAATCATGATCAATGATTTTATCATCAAAATACTAAAGAATTACTAAAGATGAAATGGTTTATTTGTTTACCTGCATGCCATGTAACCATTAACCAATGCCAGAAAATCGTAAACATGCAAATGTCATACTTAATAACTTATTACCTTATAATATCTGGGGTACTTCAAGTAAATATTAGGTGAAAGAGATTCAGCTGACAAAAAAAGTGTGGGACTCCGTGCATGTGCTATGTGTTTGTAATAGAAGTAATCATCATAATGTAATCATGTAATCATTAAAATGTAACTAGTCTAATTGTGAGTATTATAAAATGTAATATAATCTAATTACAAGTACCACCAGACCCTTTCCATAACCAGTGTTGTTATTGTTAACTAAAACAAACTATTACAAAACATTTTTGGTAATTGAAATAAAGCTGAAATAAAATGTAATTATTAGATAAAAAACCTAAACTTAAAAAACTTTATCAATTTTAAATATTGCCCTGGCAACTATCTGAAATATGCTTAAGTTGAAGTACTAAAATTAGTGAAACTGAATTTTTATTTTTTTTTATCTATATAGAAATATTAAGCCAGATGTAATAAAAATTACAAAAGCACAAAACAAAATTCTTAAAACGTAAAGCTAAAATGAAAGCTGAAACTATAAAAGTAAAAGCAAAATATTAACAATATTAAGTTGCTGACAGTTAAAAGGCTGTTTTAGTGACAGCACTGGACACCTTTGATGTGTTGTGACATTTCAAAGTGACAAACCAGTTACAGTCGCTCGCTTTCTGCTTAGCAGAACCTCCTGGAGACTTTGATGTCTCTGCAGGGCTTAGAGCCGCTGGGCCGGGCTATTTTTATATTTGCTAGACAGAGCAGGCAGAGAAGAAGACCGATTGTGGCACTAGCTGTGTTGTTCCAGGGGCTGCATTATTGCAGTGCTCTAAATTTAGCACTGGCTGAAGGAGGTATGAGGGAATGAGAGCACAAGCCCTCCACAACTCTGAGAATGTGAGTTTCCTCCCTGGAGAGGAGCCGGAATGGAAAGATATGTGCATGAGAAGCATCTTAGTCATGTTGTCGTTTTCTCATACTGCAAGAGCCATCTATTATGAAGCCAGTTATATGAGTTTTATATGTAGGGTTTAGGTAAAACTGTATAATAAGGTTTAATTTCTTAACATTAGTTAATGTATGCGTTAGGTATCACAAACTAACAATGAACGGCAATTTTAAATCTAGGTTAATGCTAATTTATAATGTGCTTATTCATCATATATTGATTTGTGGTAATTTTATACAATTTGAAATCTTTGAAATTTGATTAGTTTATGTAGAAATTAGGGCTTCAATATTAATCAAAATAAAACCGCAATCACAATATGGTTTAGTGTTATTATCAAATCAAATTAAATAAATTAAATCAATATACATGCCACGTGGCACACTTAAGTGTATCAAATAAATTATTATATAATTTTAAGTGATTGTTTGATTTTAATCATTACAAAAATATTACAATATTAATATTTCAACATTTTTATAGTAGTAATAATAATATATACTCTTTTGAGGTTTATTAAATAATCAGATGATGCATGATAATGATGCCCGTAACAATAATAATAATTATTATATTTAAATGCTATAAATAAATATTACTACTACTACTAATACTACAAAAAAACATATTATTAATAATAAATATTATTATTATTATTATTGCTATATTGATATATCATCATAAAATGTTGCGGCCAAATGCTGCACACGCCCCTACAAACCAAACCTGGAGCTTTTCACCAAAAAAACCCCCAAAAAACACAAATTTGATTTAATCAGAAAAATCACACAGTGACCCCCCACAAAAATAATGCAGCTTTAGTAGAGGTTAAAATAAAACCAAGATCAATAACTAATAACTGTTTCAGGTGAACTCCACATTCCGCTACCCTTTCTTCTATGAGATGTGCTGGTATGTGTTGGAGAGGTACGTGAACTGCTTGACCAGACGTTCGCACCTCAGCCTGGAGTTCCGCATTCACGCTGGTGAGTTGGGTAAACTGACAGCAATTTGCAATGATAAACATAACCAGAAGTCATTTTCAAGTAATGGAGAGCGTTGGCAATGCAACATAATCAAGTTTATGCAAATGCACAGTAATGTGATGAGGCAGCTACTATTGGGATTGCAGACGGTGAAGCAACCAAAAGAACAGTAACTTGGTGACATCCTGCAAATGAATCACTGTCAGAGTGAATGCCTTTTAATTCTATCCAACCTAATAGCAGTTTCTGTCCTAACCAGGCATGACAAGTCATTGTGGAACAGGTTTTGAATTGCCAAGTTCTTTTGTATGAGGGAAGATACTGATGTATGCATGGGAAGCAGGAGAAAGAAATGACTTGTGGGATTCCCATAAATATAAGTATCTAAAAATAAAATAAAAGTTACTTAAATGTATTTGACATTTTAAGGTATAGAATGTTATTAGTCTATTGCACAGCAAAAATTTACAGGCACAGGGTTAGATAGCAAGGGAAAGCACCTTCCTCTTGACTCCTGTGACAAATGCAACAAGGTGAGGTCAGAAGCATTGTGTGGGGAAATTGGAAAAAATACTGTGACACCGGAATCAGACTGAAAATTCATGTAGATCTCTACTGCTCTACAAAGGCAAAAGACCTTAACTCGCTAGAGTGTGAAACTGAGAAAAATGACTTTAAAATTTTTTATTTGTCCAGCCAAATTAATTAACTTCAATTTGGCAATTAGATGTTTTAGTAATCAGTTAAATGTGAGTGGATACCGTTTTGCAAGCAATTTATTTCCAATGCTCCGTAACGTAAAAGAATGCTAGACATAGCGTAATTTAAATTTTTTTTTATTGACTTGAATGAAAATAGCCTAACCTAAAAGAACGAATTGTTGATTGGTGTGAATGCCAGCAAGCAGGAATAATGCTCAGAATGCTTGTGGATTAAACATCTCCGATGACGTTCATCGCCATGGAATGATTTTATCGGGTTACAAGAAAAGGTCTAAAGACGCGAATGACGCGAAATTTACTTGACACGTTTGTCGCAAACGCACGATATTCACCTCAATCGCGTCTTCCGCGCAAGTTCAAAAATTTCAACTCGAGCGGAAAATTCGCATTACGCGTTCTCGCACAAGCCAATCAGCAAAGAGTTTCTTGACACGTCCAGCTGAATCAGACAATAGAAGAGAGCATTATTGCAACTGTCTGTTATTATATAGGTCTGGAGTATAGAAAACAATTAAAATCAGTGTAGTTGTTTTGTATTAGCATGGTACAGAGATGTTTTTTTTTTTTTTTTTTTACTGTAAAAAAAAATAATAGTAATATCAGTGTATATATACAGTAGTAAAATGTAACACACACATTAATACAGGATCCTATCATTATTCATCCTCTGGATGGTGCTGTGAACCCAGACACGTCGGCGTTTGGCTTTCCATTGTATGCGCGATTTTTTGACAACAGGTGCAAAACAGCGATTGTAGTATGATCTCCACCATGGTTGATCGCGCCTGCCTTTTTTATTTTGTTCCCCCTGAGCCGAGTGACAAAAAAAACATACCAGAGAGTAATCTAGAGCGAGTGATCTGAACGATTTGCCCCCATATTCGCTTCGCGTAATGTGTGAAAACACCATTAGAAAGATACATTACTAGTTCCTTATTTCACCAACCAACATTTACAAAGCATGATTCCTAGACTTGTTCTGTCTATGTCTTCTGGCTTCGTGATTTTGGTGTGTTGGAAGATATATGCGTTCCTGCTTTCTAACATTTCCGTTCGGTATAAACTCACTATGGTCCTCCTGCCGACTGTGAGAAAGCACCAATTACACCACGTCTGTCAGACTGACAGACCATAGGCTTGCAACAAGGGATCTCAGGAGTCCCGCATCCCTGTGCTATATAAACCACCGCAGCACCGCTTCTGCGTCATTCTTGCTGTCTTCCCGCCCTGAAGAGTGTGGAAGCTGCTACTCGACTGAAGCATTTTGGATTAACCCCCATTCAACTGTTACGCGACGAAGCGGACCGGTCGCGATGACGTTGCCAAAAAAATAAAAAAAGAAAAAATATGTTAGAAAATAATAAAAAAACTTAACTCAAAAAAAAAGAAAAATGCGCGGTAAATCTTATATTGCTGTTAGCTGGGTATCTATCTCGTGTCGAGGGGGAAAACGTCCGCATCAAGGCAAGTTTTTCCACTCTCGGGAATAAACAGCCTGTTTTCCGATCGAATACGATTCAGTTCATGTTGGATACAGGGAAAGAGGAGTTTATTCAAATAAAATAACTCTGCATACCACTGCTCCGGAGGGTCAACCTACACGTCACGGTGAGAGTTTATCTAATGAAGAGAGTGAAAAGAGTTATGGCCACGGCTAGAAAGGCAGAGAGCTTGGGGGGGGGAGATGCTCCCCCTCGCATGTGCTCGTGCGTTCTATGTATCTCGGCTAAGGATTCACATCCTTTCTGCATAGCATGCTTAGGTGTTAAGCACACCCAAGCTGCGATATCTACCCCAGAGGGCTGCTCTAATTGTGCTAGTTTTCCTGAAAAAACCCGTGAGAGGAGACTCAGAGCTGCGATAGCAGGAAACCAGGACCCATGCTTCTCCTCTCAGACTCAGCCCAAATAGGAGACAGCTAAGCAGCTGCAAGAGCCTAGTACCTGGGGTGATATCATGGATGTACAGGTTCCTAATCTGCCCCCCCTCTTCGGTGATGCCCTTGCGGGTGTGACAGGAGAAGATG
Source organism: Sinocyclocheilus anophthalmus (assembly GCA_018155175.1). Taxonomy (NCBI): domain Eukaryota; kingdom Metazoa; phylum Chordata; class Actinopteri; order Cypriniformes; family Cyprinidae; genus Sinocyclocheilus; species Sinocyclocheilus anophthalmus. The sequence goes on from JADLZN010002857.1 coordinate 367,031, forward strand.
ACGATGATCAGGCTCTTTTTTTCTTGTTCCCCCCCAGAACGAGGATATATGATGCAGGGACGAATTATCCACCCATCTTTGAGAGGATGCATCGAACGAGCGAGGAGGAGGATGCTACCTCCCTCCTAATACATCTCGCCTCCACCAAGCAGCCAGAGTGGGGTCAGCCCTCTTCTTCCTATGCCCGTGAGAGTTAGCTGATTGGAAATTTGCCGTAGGGCTGTGGCCAAGCTTTCCATTGACTGGCCCTCTCAGCAGGTGGGTCAAGGGGCAGAGAGGGATCTCTACAATGGTAAGAGATTGCCATCACGCCTTGCATCAGTTAGACAGTTCATCCCGGCTGTCCCGGCATGCATGGCGGAGATGAAAAGACACTGGGACAAACCATTTTCCCCACTGTGTGCCTGTTAAGGGTTTTGCATGACTGGACATTCAGGATATGGGGGAGCTGGGGTTAGCTGACCCCCCACAGGTGGAGCTTTCAGTAGCCAACCATTTGCATCCAGCGCCACGCTGCCTGGGAAAACGGAGCGGTTTTCAGTCTCGGTTTTCCAAAATATATATAAATCCTCTGCTCTGGCCGTCAGGGCCCTTAATGTGACATCTCTTCTGACAGCATACCAGGGGGAGCTGTTGGAGGAGATGGACCGTCAGCTGGATGCAGGCTCTCCGAACCCAGCCCTTTGGGAGGAGATCTGTGTGATAGCCGATCTGAACCTCCGCACATCACGTGGGGCAGTTCAGAGCTGTGGCAGGAGTATGGGGCTAGCTGTAGTGGGAGAAAGAGCATTGTGGCTCAGTCTTTCAGGCCTTTCAGAAAAGGAAAAGGTGGAATTTCTGGATGCCACCCGTAGATCCCAAGGCAATGTTTGGCTCGACTGTCACAGCCATGTGCCAACAGTGTTACTTGAGAAAGAAGGAGGGAGAGGCGTTCGAAACCTGCCTGCCAAGGAAACCGCCAGTCAGACCTTATCAGCCTGCTCGCGTGAGTTCCATGTCACAGTCAAGAGGGAGATACACAAACTATCGTGGTAATCGCCCCCCACCACCCCAGCATCCGGCTAATGTGTCCGCACAGCCAAGGCCGGCTCAGGCTAAGGGGAAACAGTCTTATGCTGTGGCTGCAGCAAAGCATCATCCTTCTAACCCTCAAGGGGGCAAAAAGAGACGAGCGACCTAGGGTCAGGACTGTTTAACACAGGGGGACAGGAAGCAGCACCTGGGGTTTTCTGCTCCACCCCCCTCAGAGTTCAACACTTTTCTCCCGCCCCCGGGGAAATGGAGAAAGTTGTTAACTGTAAACGGTCCAAGTTCAGTTGTTTTAAGGGCCAGTTCAGCAGGTTCACTCACAGTTGTACAAGGGTCAGTGCCACAAGTTCATGGAGTACTTCCTGCAATTATTCCCCTCCCTCCACCAGTGAGCGAAGGGGAGCGGAGCACACTCGCTGCGCGAGCAGAGAGCTGGCGCGCATTGCGCAGTATCTCCGTGGATTCTATCCACAATAGAGAAGGGTTACAGACTCCCAATTTGCTGTAAAACCACAGAGTTTCAAAGGAGTGGTTATGTCAACAGCACAGGGGGAATCGGTGCAGGTTTTAGAGGAAGAAATATCTTCTCTCTTGAACAAAGGAGTGATAAGAAAGGTGCTGCGAGAGGAAAGCCAGCAAAGGGTTTTACTCCCGGTACTTTGTGATTACCAAAAAAGGTGGGGATCTCCACCCTATTTTAGATTTGCAGGCCCTGAACAAACACTTCAGGAAATACAGGTTCAAAATGCTCAACTTACGAACTTTATCACAAACAGTGCGTCAAGGAGATTGGTTTACTACAATAGATCTCACGGACGCTTATTTCCATATAGACATATTTCCTGCTCACAGGAAATTTCTCAGGTTTGCTTATCAGGGCAGAGCTTACGAGTATCAAAGGATTGCGTTCGGTTTGTCTCTCGCACCGAGAACTTTCAGCAAATGTGTAGAGTCAGAGCATCAGCCTATTTGGACCACCTTTTGCTCTGCGCGCAGTCACAGCAGCAGGCAGAAAGGGATACAATGACCCTATTTTCGCATTTGACGAGTCTGGGGTTCAAGGTGAACCGAGAGAAGAACCGTTTACTCCCCGCTCAAGAGATAAACTGTCTGGGTCTCAGACTGAATTCAGTGCTATATCGAGCGTTTTTATCAGAGGAACGCATCAAGTCATTCCAAAGCTGCATTTCTCTTTTTCAGAAAGGGAGATCGGTTCCTCTCAGGGTGTGTCTTAAGGTTACTAGGGCTGATGGCCTCTACAGTGGCCATAATTCCCCTGGGGCTGCTGAGAATGAGAGAATTTCAGCGCTGGACAGCGACTCAGCGCTCGCGCCTCGGACGCCGGCTCAGCCACAGAGTGATCATCACGGAGGAGTGTGTGAGGGCTTTACACCACAGGAGAGCCACCCTCCTTTCTCAGGGAAGGGACCACGTTAGGTCCGATCACTCTAAGGAAGTTAGTGACGACGGATGCGTCACTTACAGGCTGGGGGGCAGTGTTCGAAGGCAGAGCGGTGCGGGGCGTGTGGTCTCCTTCTCAGAGGGAAAACCACATAAATTACCTGGAACTACTAACGGTGCTACTAGCCTTAAACCACTTTATTCATTTCCTTCAGGGATTTCATGTGCTGATCAGATCAGACAACACAACAGTGGTGGCATACATAAACAGACAAGGGGGCCTGCGGTCTCGACGGCTTCACAGTCTAGCTCACAGACTAATTGTGTGGAGCAGCACTCAGTTCTGTCGCTTCGTGCAACACACGTGCCGGGTACAATGAACAGGGGAGCGGATCTGTTGTCCAGAAGGAATCCCTGTTACGGAGACTGGGCACTTCACCCACAGGTGGTGATTCAGTTGTGGCAGAGATACGGACAGGCTGCCGTAGATCTCTTCGCATCGCGCGAAAACGCGCAGTGCCCTCTGTTCTTTTCCCTAGTGGGAGAGGATGCACCTCTGGGTGTGGATGCTGTAGCCCACCCGTGGCCAAACGCATTGTTGTACGCATTTCCCCCGCTAAGTCTCATCGGGCCAACATTACAAAGAGTACGGGAATTCAGACATTCACTGATTCTGATTGCACCGTATTGGCCGGGAAAACTGTGGATAGCGGAAATAATTCTGCTTCTATACGATCAACCCTGGCCTCTCCCGTTGCGCAGGGACCTTCTTTCTCAGGCGAACGGGGAGATATTTCATCCCGCACCCACAAAGGAGTCTGTGAGGATTGGCCCCCGTGAGGCATGATTTAAATGCCACGGGTTACCATCTAAAATCTAGGGATGTAACGATTAACCGCTAGCCGGTTGAAAATCGATTCAAATGTGTTACGATTCAAATCGGTTGAGATGCTAACAAATCGCGATTCATTTAGGGGTAAGAGTTTATATGAATACATGTCTGAGGGGAACTTACTGTCTTCAGAAAAGTATGGTATTTTTTCTTTTCGTCTTGCCTCTGTAAAATGCATATTAAAATTCATAAGTGCAGCGCTGCTTTGATTACAGCGGAAACCAGGAAAGGGTTTTTTTAAGCGCGCCCAACGCCTGGCCAGAGAGTGAATCTGCGTCTCACATTCAGCTCTGTCCGACTGTTTTATTATTTATTATTAAAAAATGTTCATGTTGCATGTATGTAGCATATTTGTTTGGATCATGATTGAAATGCAGTGGTTACCTCTAATTTTAAATGGAAAGAGCACAGACAAATCCTTATTTTGTTTATATGAAAATATTAATTTTATTTTTGTTACTTATTTATTTGATTTGGGCTTGTTTAAAAATGTTAATTTAGTTTTGTTATTTACACTTGCATTATATTTAAATTTTGTTATTTAGCAGACACTTTTATCCAAAGCGAATTACAAATGAGGACAATAAAAGCAATCGAACCAACAAAAGAGCAATAATATGCACGTGCTATATTAGTATATTATTATAGTATAATATATAAATTTTACAAAGAAATGTGCAGCATTTTGTCCAAGCAATAATAAAAGGACATGCACATTTAATTTATAATTTGTCTTAAATCTCATTTTGTAAACAATTAAATACAATCGTGAATCGGATCGCAATCGTGCAAATCAAAATTGAATCGAATCAAATCGTGAATCGAATCGTGAGTTGAGTTGAGTGAATCGTTACATTCCTACCTCTAACGTGATTGACACAATACAGAATGCGAGGGCAGCCTCCACAAGCTCTCTGTATGGTCACAAATGGAGAGTGTTTGAAAGATGGTGTGCAGAGAGGCATATTACTTCGTTTTTATGCTCTGTATCTGATGTTCTTTTGCTTTATGCAAGAACTATTGGATATAGGTAGAGCCTTTTCGACTGTAAAGGTCTATCTTTCAGCTATTTCAGCATTCGGGAACGATAGGTCAGCACCCCCTGATTTGTCGGTTTATGAGGGGAGTGAGACCGCTGCGTCCTGTCACTAAATCCCTGATTCCGTCCTGGGACTTAACGGTGGTTCTGGATGCGCTCTCGCAGCCTCCGTTTGAACCACTCAGAGGGCATTGATTTGTGGCGTCTTTCTTTAAAGACGGCTTTGTTGATCGCTCTCACTACAGCAAAGCGCCTAAGTGAATTACACGCTTTGTCAGTACATCATTCCTGTATGCAGTTTGCATTGGATGGATCGAAAGTTACGCTAAGGACTAACCCGGCATTTGTTCCTAAGGTCAGGGACACAACAGGAACAAACAAATCTGTGGAATTGCTAGCATTCTTTCCACCGCCTTTTTCTTCATCAGAGGAAGAGCGGTTACACTGTTCATGCCCGGTGCGCTCTTTGAGTGTTTATGTGCAGAAGACGAGACTGTTACAAAGGAGTAATAAGCTCTTCTCTGGGGCTGACAATTGTCAAGGAAGTCCTGTTTAATGTCAGCGGCTTTCTCACTGGGTGGTAGATGCGATCATAATGTGTTACAAGGATGCAAATTTACCACCTCCATCTCGACTTCGCGCCCACTCCACACGTGGAATGGCCACGTCCTGGGCAATGTTCAGAGGAGTTTCTATTCAGGACATTTGTGCTGCGGTGAGCTGGGCATCACCGCACACATTTGTGAGATATTATAGATTGGATGTGACAGAGTCGTCACTGGTGCATTCAGTGCTGGGAGCAGGAGCGGTGCCTGATATGTATTGCATTTTATTCAGGGCATAAGCGCTTATTTTCAATTCAGCAGTATAATTCACTGTGCTTGTGTTCACTGTATTATACTATGAAGTGCATCAGGTTTGCTCAAGCATTAAAGCCATGATCATTTGTTTATCACCTTCCTAGGTTGCGTCTGTTCATACAGTATTATCTGCAATACGGGAGTGGTCTATATCCCATAGTGAGATACCGAACAGATGTTAAAAAGAGAACGTTAGGTTACTTGCATAACCCTGGTTCTCTGATAACAGAAGTGAGGTATATCACCTCACCACCCTTCTTGCAGACTACACGGTGAAGAAGCTATGTGGAGAATGACGCAGCAGCGGGCTGCAGTAGGCTATATACCAGGGAGGCGAGACTCCCTGATCGCTGCCGAGATTGGTCTGTCAGTCTGCAAGACGTGTGTAATGGTGCTTCCGCGAGTTCGCGTCATGCCTGAAGGCGTTCACATAGTGAGATACCTCACTTCTGTTATCAGAGACTGGGGGTACGCAAGTAACCTAACGATTTGGTAGCTTGTTTTCTCTTCTGATTTTATTTAGCTGAACCCAAGCTTGTAACTGAGAGTCTTGTCTCTGCTCCTCGGCTGGACATGGGAGGGAGGACTTTTTTTTTTGTTTTTTTCTAGTGTGAAGAAACGGTTATGAGAGGCACAGAAGGGAAGACCCAGCCCTCCTCCATCTGCCTCACTGACACTATCAGAACCTTCAAATACCAACCCGGCCAATGTGCATGTTGAAGACAGTTCAAGTACCATGCATTCAGACGTGTCCCAAGACTCCGTTCTGGCTCACCTGAGAAGGAAATTCCGCGCCAAATGGACCACTTGACAGAGTTTGAGCAAATGGACGACTCAAGGCCTGGTGGTAGGAAACTGCGAATCCCTTCCGGAGAAAAAGAATGCCGTTAACCAGAGGGCCTGTTTGATGCGATCCACAAGCACTGCCTAGATGATCGCGTGAAGCGTCTGTATACATTTTACACTTGTCATTTGTCTTGTCTGTCTCGGTGTCATTGACTGGACATCTATTATAGCTTCCTCCTGACTCAATTTTTTCCATTTCTCAAGCAAATAAATAATTGAACAGAATCACCTGTTGGGTGGAGCCGCTAGTATGTAGACCATGAACTTGTGCGTTCAGATCGTAGGCTCAGACCCAACACGGAACAATGTAGATCTACAACATTTGTTTCACTGAGGGGATAAAGCGGATAGTTAACCAAAAATGAAAATTAGTCATTAATCTGAAAGCACGCTCAGACTAGGGCTCGCCTTTCCTGCCGATAATCGAAATTGAAATCGCAACTGCGATTAGGCAAATCTTGTCAGTGCAAGCACCGCTTCTTGATCAGTAGTAACAATTCCATCCGATAGGCCATGAGGGCGCTCTCGTGTTCTCTTTTTTGTCTTTTTTTTGTTTTTTTGCTTCAGTTTGTTGTGTTTTGTGCGAAAACTTCCAATAGCCCCGCCGAAGTTAAGAAATCCATGCAAAAATCCGTTTAGTGGTATCTGAAGAAACAGAAGTTTTAATGCTTTCATTGATTGCAACATCGACTAATAAAACAGGACTACGACAACATATGCTAGTATCTTATAAGCTTTATTAGATCTATGATTATAATATTTCATTCTTATAATAAAGTACTATAACAATGCCAATGAGAATGCATTGCCTTTATCACTGCTTAAATACTATGGAATTTGTTGTGTGCCTTATTCTGTGTAAGACGCCACATCATCTCACAGAAGGATTTATTTCAAACACTCGAATGACGTTATGAAGTCAGTTTGGAGTAAAAACATGTTATTAAAAGTGGTATTTTCACGTGCTTTCAAGTGGAGCAGCATTTACTACATAAGAGTCTGTAGTTCACCTGAGAAGACTAGCAAACAGATTTATATTATACAGATTTACTATGATTACAGAAAGAAACCAGACTGTACTGACAAGATGCGCCATGACAATATCTTTGATTAATCGTGCAGACCCTATCTCAGACCCTGCCCATGAGACAGCACAATCACTGACACCTTCGAAGGCACAGAAAGAGTACGTTAAGGACATCATAAATAGGTACATGTGACATCCCCCCCCCCCTCAAACGAAACAACCACAACCCCAACCCTGGTTCAACCTTAAATGATCTGGTGTTTGCAAAGGAAAACAAAAGAACGACTTTATTCACAATCGGCCTCTACCTGTTTCAGTCTTTGACATGCATTCAGGAGGCGTTCCACCATGTGTGTGGTGCATGCTGAACGCTAGGAGCTAAGCCGTTCTGACGTAGGAAGTCCATCTCCCTTAGTTCATCGTCTTTATATTCTGGTTCAAATAAGTAAGGCGAGGCAAAAAATTGCAAGTAATCCTTTCTGTCGAAATCTTCAGACATGTTTATGAAGGCAGTTTTAAGTACAGCGCGTCTTCTGCTTGTAAACAAGGAGCAGTGCATCTGTGTTCTGTGCCAGAACGCCGGCTCCTGCGTCAGCAGAATCATCACACACATGCATCGTGGTACTCTCGTGAATGGTGGCAGACTGACCCAGAAGAGAAGAAATTGTTGAATAAAGTTGTTATTTTGTTTTCTTTTGCGCTCAAAAAGTATTCTCGTAGCTTCACAAATTAAGGTTGAACCACTCGATGCCACATGGATTATTTTATTGATGTTCTTACTGTCTTTCTGGGCCTGAACATGGCAGTAGTTGCATTGCTTTGTATGCAGGGTTAGAAAGCTCTCGGATTACATTAAAAATATCCTTTAATTTGTGTTCGAAGATCGGGAAATATTACTGCTATGTTTATTTTTATTTAAATATTAAAATATGATTCTAAACTATAAATAATTTTTTATTATATTATAATAATTAAATGAATTATTTATGTTATATATTAAAACACAAAGTATGTTTGCATTTATATTTCACACCAAAATTATTTGCCCCTATAGTGTTTGGTTGTCATTCATTGTCCAAAAAAAAGAGGAATAAATAAATAAACTAAATAAAATACAAAAATCGTGTCTTTTTTTTTTTTTTTATTGTCATTTTAAGTTTCAGTTGATGTCTGCTTCTTAAAAAGTGCTGTTAAAGGAACATGCAGAATGACATCCAAAGTTGGCATCACGATAGGTTCTCCTAAATTGTATGTTCCTGGCCAAGAAGACAGGCAAGAGTAATGAATGGAATATGCAGAGGCGATTTTTTTTTAGATATGAAACATTAGGAGTGCGCTGCCCCTGACGAGCAAGATTCTTTAAGCTATTTTTAAAATCATTAATTTGACTTACATACTGCAATGTCATCAGTTAATTATACTTAACAGTAAGACAGATATGGAGTAAAATGTGTTATGAAGGTTTTGCTGTCTCCATTCCTTCCTAATTTCCCCCTTCAGATTTATGGTTGACGTTGAAATTAAGAATATGTTTAGAAGATTTTTGTTTAAAATGCCTTTTTTGTTGTTGCACTACTGAAGTAGTTGTGAAGCAGATTCTGTGGAAATATGATGCAGATGTCTGTATTTAAAAAAGGCAAAGCGGAACTTTGCATTAGTATTTCACTGGAATGATAAATCGGCATCAGACACAAGGGAAGTGTTGCCAGTCCCCCAAAATTAGACCTGACCAATCACACGCAAACCTGCACTTATAGACTTGTTTGTTTATTTCCCTATTGAAAGTGACACACGCGATTGGATATTGGCTTTTGTGCTCCCCCCACTTCACAACACTAAAACTGTCTCGACGACTAAAAGCCCAGCTGCTGAATTTTCGCCTCCATTGTGTCTGTCTTTTGTGATTAAAGACCATCTGTCCTTATACTGCCCCAACTGGCCTCTCTTCTTTACCACATGACCCTGTTCTGCATGCCCTCTTCCTATTGGATGTGTCCAAGCTGTATTGGTTCATATTAAAGAGCCTGTTTTGCATACTGCACACCCATTGGCTCTGCCGCTGTCCCCTCCCACTTCTTGGAACTCCCCCTGCTGCATATTGATGAGCATGTCTTGCTCTAGCCTGTGTTCTCTGATGGCTAAGGAACAGAAGGGAGGGCTGTGCCGTCTCGCAGCCAGTAGCAAGCCGGAGCTGCAGCCATGTCAGTTAGCAAAATGCTGAGAGGACTCTAAGAGCCATGGCCATGTCGCTGATCACTGACGAGGAGGATTATGAGGACTCGGATGCTGAGCAGGTAGTAACGTTGAGCTGGACCTACAGGTCATTAGACTTAAGAAAAGGAGATGCGAAAGGTTGAATGCAGCTGTTATTTGTGTGTATTTGCATGTGTAACTGAAGTACACGTGATAAGGGAACTGTCAGAGCTGTCAGAAATGTTTATGGTGACCGCTGATAACTACATATGACTAGCACACAAGTTCAGTTTCTAGCCTGGTGCTCATTTTGATCCACTTTGTCACAATTCTTCCATTTTATTTATTGAACTTGAATGAATTCAAGTTCAGGTTGTTGAAACATGAACCTAAACTAGTATTTCTTGATGCTGTAAGGTCTTGTTAGGTACTTTTAGGAGTTGCAGATGAAAGTGAAATCAGTGACACTTCATGTGGAAGCTGCGATATTACCATTATTATTAGTCATGCTATGTTAGCAGCTACAAATGCTTTCCAACAGTCCCAGTTGATGTTGTAATGCACACTGCAGGGTTTCGAAGGCGTGTGGGTTCTTTGAATACTTTGCATATGTCTGTTTGTGTGACTGTCCACGTGAGACTCTCCCATCGCTTGTTTTATGTTTGCGGTTGGGCGAATCTTTGATTCTCTTCCAGTGAATCCTTTTGTATTCCTCTTCTATTGAAAACATACAAATGCATTTCACCCCAAATGCTGTCGCCACTGAGGAAAGGATGCAGCTGCTAGATTATTATCATTTTATCATCCATCATTAGGATGAAATACATCTCTGTGGGTTTTGTAAAAAGATTGCGTATATTTTTACTCTCGCCACTCGTTTCAGATATTTGTATAGATCATTGTGTTCTTCAACTTCCTCAGTTTCCAGGATATTTTTAACTGTTTTGGCCACAGCCCAACAAGGGCCTCTTTGAGCCGGTCCTACAAGATGAGCGCATGGGGGAGGGGTGGGACAAAGAACCAACGTGAGTAAAAACAGTTCAGACATGTTCCTGTTGTGAACATATTTAGTCCTGGACCTGTAGTTATGAAAATGTAGGTTTATACTGATCCTGGATCAGATGTCATTTTCAGGAAATCAGATCTTGCATCAACACATCTGGTCTTGGATGCTATTTGAGGGCTGACCTCTACACAGGTCATCTTTGAAAAGCTATTAGTGAATTATTAGAGAATTGTGTATAAAATAAGTGTTTATTGCTTATCAGTATTGGTATAATATCAGCCACGGAAATAGCAGTAAACCACTATTTAGACACTTTTACCTTAAAACACATCATTTACTAACTTAAGTGACTTTCTCAGGGGCACAGTAGGGATCAAGCTAGTTTTTTGTTTTATCAGTTAATCTCCAGTTTTTTTGGTCATTGCTGCTGGTCCTGCAACATTTGCATTCGTTTTTGTTTTTGTATTGTGATATTCTTCGCCCCGGTGAAAAGGCTTTATTTTGCTGATATCTGCCTCATCCAGTTTTGTGAGTTTAGTGTTAAATATCAAGTGTATCTTCACACCCTACCAATTAAATTTGCCATTGTCCCTGCAGCTGGGTGTGATTTGTGAATTTTGCTGTTGTTTTGCAGAATCATTTTAATTATTATTTTTAATTTGACTATATTTCTTAACAAGTTGGACAATTACATCTGGTTTAATGATGGTATCACAAACTAAGTGCTTGAGTCAGCTTGTTTGTGTATGGTTACCATGGATATATATTTTTTTCTGCACACACACCTATACCAGACGGCAAGCATCAAAATCTATGTCTGCCCTTAATATCTACAATAATCCTGTTTTAGAGATCCTCCATCTCTGCAGCGGTTTTTATATGAATGCAGTCTTTCATTTCTGGCCTTGTCAGCAAGCTGCTCTAACGATGTCAAGCAAATCTGTTTACGCAATTAATCTGTCATAGCATGTGCACACATTCAGATGCTATAATGATGGTTGGCTTGCAAGGCTCTTCTTATTTCAGTGGTTTCACAATGAGAAGTGTAACATTGTCTCACTTTGATAAGATTATATTTTAACAATGAAATCAGTCATGTGAGACTTGACAAGTCTCCTCTGTTTGGCTTCTAAAATCTGCTCTGAACATTTGTATTTATTCAGAACATTTTGATTGATATCAAAATGACAAAATGTGCATTGAAGTGAGAATAAAACTATAAATATAATGATGACACATTAATACACAGCCAACCCCACAAGGAGTTAGTGATTGTTTTTATTTTTGTTGTCTGTGTCACTAGGGCCGGATTTACGCATAGGCATTCTAGGCACGTGCCTATGCTTGCTCGTACAGTGGGGGCCCAAACACAATGAAGAGATATATAATATTTTTGTAATACGATGGGATATCTACAACAGTAAAAGAACCAAAACCCCAGAAGACGTTGAGCAAATAAATATAACAAACAATGACAAAAAAATGTAAAAGATGACAAAGTATTTCCATGTCTTCAACCTTTTTTATATACGGAAATCATGCTTTCTTTCTCCTCTTTCTTTCTCCCGTTCTCTCTCACAGACGCACATACAGTACAGACATGCACTCGTGCGCACACACGTGGAGACGCGGACAGAAACTTGATGTCAGAGCTGTGGCTACCCCGTGAATTGATCTATAAAATAGTTTCGCATTTCTCAGTAGCGAGGTTCTTGAAGCAGTTCAACTTAAAGATTCGCTATTAGTAAAAAGTGCTGCTGAACACTGCTGAGAGACGCACAGACACAAGTATTCACATGCGCTTAATCTCTCTCTCTCCCTCGTCCCTCTCTTCTTTCGCTCTCTCTCTCTCTAATACTTTATCTTTTATTAGAGAATAATGACTCCCAAAGTGGTTAATTGTGGCCACATCCTCCGCGCCTATTACTGGAATGTCTTTCTCATCCCAACAAATTAAGAACTATTCGATTTTTTATTGACTGAACGCAAGCGCTTATTGCGATAAACTCTGTAACTGTTTCCACTGATTAAGAAATATTTTTTTTTGCTTGGGTGGTAATATTAGGCCTAACATATTAGGGAAGTGGGGCCCAATTTTTTTTTTTGCCTATGTCACGAAAAGAGGTAAAAGAGTGTCACCAAACAAAAATAAAATAAAACTAAATTAAATAGCATTTATTTTAGCAGATATCCAATAGACAAACCAAAGAAGAATGTTATCATAAAAACTAATACAGTTGGCACCGCTAGCCTTGTGGCAGTGCCTTCCGGGGAATAACGAGTGCTGCAATGAAATAGTTTTTGTTACATAATATATGGCTTGTACTGTGTATATTTGTTATTGATATCAATCCACCACACATGCATGCCTATAATGTAAGAAAATATGTTATGTTTTATATATTAACTATATTTTAAATATAAAAAATTATATGAATATAATATACATGAAATATTTTTAATAATATACCATAGTTGTGTATTATATAGCATATAAATATACACGGGTACACACTCATAGATTATGTAACAAAAACTTTTAATTTTGTGTGCACGTAACGCGATTAATATCATTTGACAGCAACTACATAACTGCGCTGGCATGTTACTACAGGCGTCCCGAGTTCGAATCCCGTCTTGAGGACCTTTCCCGATCCCGCCCCCTTCTCTCTCACTCCCACTTCACTTCCTGAGTCCTTTATACTATCCTATCATAATAAAGGCAAAAAATAAATCTTTTAAAAAACAAAACGGATAAGTTGTTTGACCTCTGCTTGGAACCTTTGATTTTGGGTGGTGTTCTTGTGGGATCTTTAATTAATTTAAATGTTTTCACCCAGATTAAAGATCCTGTCTTTAATCTGGGTGAAAGCAGCTCTTACAATCACAAACTCACGACATCCAACACATTAACAAGAGATATTAGATTTGGTCTGGAATGTTTTTCCCACTGGCAGTCTCCCTCTCCCCCGGCTCTGCAGACCACGTGCTTGAATTTGTGCTTCCGTTTTCCTCAACTCGGTTTCATAATACATCACATCTGAGATGTTGTGAAACAGCAGTTTCTGCTTTCTGATATTTGTAGACAACTTCAAGAACTCAACAGTATTTTGTTGTTGCTTTTTCTTTCATTTCGTCCATGTAGGAAAGATCGTGTGAGGCAACTTCTACTACAAGCATCAAATTCAAAGCTCTGTGAAAACAGGACTTTTGACTCTGATTGTAGAGCTAATCTCAGCTCTTATGGGCAGAGAAATCCACTTAGGCTGTTTAAAAAAAATGTACCTATTGAGGTCGGGTTGCACTTTCCCCCTCTGGCTAATGCGATTGTTCATGTTTTCCTCCATTACGAATGTTCATAAAGAGGGTGGAGGACAGATTAATTCTCATCAATCATCCCATGGTGCCGTAGGAAACTCGTGCTGTGGGTGCTGGGACAGGCATGACTTCCGCTTGATGTAATGGGGACATGGCAACCCATGGGATGTGGAATATAGCTCTTTGAAGAATAATTCCCTTTGACTTGCTTGAGAGTTTATAAGCGTGTATATATTAAGCTTATTTGTGATTTATAGTCTGAATGCACTGTTGCCATTTTGGCCTAATGGCCAAGAATAACATAAAAGCTCTATCAAAAAGGAAACAGAATCAATAATGGAAAGTGCTTCACATTAAGGAGATCAAATGGCAAATACAAACATGCATTCATTCTGACGTTCCTGCTACTGCTGCTGTTTTCCCCTCTGTTGCATAACAGCTAAATCAGTGGTGGAATATTTGTGTTTCTAAGGAAACGCAGTTTACATTTATCAATACATGTTGTTAGGAATAATATTTGTTGGCTGGTTTAATGCATGTTCCTGTAGCTGTATCCTGACTTATTGTTCTTTAATTGACTTAAAGTTAATAACAACAGGGAATGTCCTCCAACTTTACTTGACTGACATTGTGGGCAGATTTTATCGGTATTCACAGAGTAGTAAAAATGCATTCTCATGTTCTGTTCTCCAATTTTTTTCTTTAAAGTGCCTCGTGGGCATATAAACAATTTGAATAACTGCACATACAACTAAATCTGAACCATATGAACTCACTCTCAGAGTGTGGGGTCTGAAAGTTGATAGGCTTGTGTTCATTATGTTTGCATTCCCTTGACTATGTGACATTGCATTTCGTTACTGTTAAAGTCAGCAAGCAGCTCATAAACAGATCATGTTCATCATGTCCTGCTTTCCAAACATGTTCAGTATGCTACATGTAAAACGGGTTGAGAAAAGCTTAATCTTGCTTCTCATTTTCCTTTGGCTCTTGTATAAATAATTCTGTGGTTTTATATGTTTTAGCCACGGCCGCTCAATCGGCCAAAAACAAAGATGGGCTCGTCTCCATCGGCTGCTCCAGGCTCAACAGCAGGAGGAGTGAAGCTCTCGTCCAGTCGCGGTTCATCTAGTGCCCGGCGCAGACGGACACGCTGCAGGAAGTGCGAGGCATGTATGCGCAAAGAGTGTGGCGAATGCCACTTCTGCAAAGACATGAAGAAGTTTGGTGGACCAGGTCGCATGAAGCAGTCCTGTATCATGAGACAGTGCATAGCGGTCAGTCTGGGTACTCATCATCAAATTTGACCCTTGATCTGCTGAATGGCACATCTGGAGGAACTAATAGCCGCTCTTTTTGTGTTTTGCAGCCTGTTCTACCTCACACTGCTGTGTGTCTGGTGTGCGGAGAGGCTGGGAAAGAAGACACAGTAGAGAATGAGGAGGACAAGTTCAACATGATGCTTATGGAGTGCTCTATCTGCAACGAGATCATCCATCCAGGATGCTTGAAGGTTGTTTTCCTAATCAGGCCACCAAACAATTGGAAACTGTGATATCTGAGCCATGATGGCATCAACAATCTTTCAAATGTCTTATTTTAGACATACAATGTTGTCTGTCTATTGTTCTTTTGAGTAGAAACTTATTCTGTTCTGTTGTTCAGGAGAAGGATTCTGGCAGTGTTGTAAATGACGAGTTGCCAAATTGCTGGGAGTGTCCAAAATGCAATCATGCTGGAAAGACAGGGAAAGTAAGCATCACTGTCCTACCTAACAACATACTTAAAAATAATGAAAATGGTATTGATACAACGTAATGGATATAAACTTGTCTTGTATTCTTTCCCACTTTTTGGTCACAAAGCAAAAAAGAGGCCCAGGGTTTAAGTACGCCTCTAATCTCCCTGGCTCTCTGCTCAAAGACCAGCGAATGAACCGGGATATAAAGGAAGAGCCGGAATCGAACATGTCTACAGAGTCCTACACCTCAACTGTTTCACCTGTCATGAAGAGGAAGACAGAACGAGAGGACAACCCTACCTGCAAGTCAGAAGACGCCTTTAAGAAGCGTTCTCCCAAATTGGAGGACAACCCACTCCGCAAGAAGAGAAAACTCTTTGAAAAGGACTCAGACTCAGATTCCAATGTCAAGAAAAAGGTAGCTAGACAATGAATAAGTAAAAGCAAATAAGAGATGAAATAATATTTTTGCAAAGCATGTATTTTGACCCTCTTTTAAATCCACAGAAGAAGCGCTCAAAGCCTGAAGATCTCTCAACCTCTAATGTCCTGGGACAGATAAAGACAGAAAGAGAGGATTATGAGGATAACAAACAGGAATTGGAGAGGAGAGATTTCAGTTTTGTGCCCTCAGAAGAAGAGGATGGAGATGATGAAGAGGAGGAGGAAGAAGAAGAGGAGACAATGAAGGAGAAGAGTAGCCGAGAGGAGAATGGGAAGCTTGTGCACAAGACCTCCACTGTAGGGGACGGCGACCAATCACAGGGCGGTTTTAACCAGGCAGGGCCCAGCAGCGACTCGGGTGTTGATACACAGTTGAGGAGCCAGCGAAAAACCAAACGCAAACCTCGTCTACCCAACAAAGAACTGAGCAAAGAACTAAGCAAACAACTTAATCAGGAGATCCAGAAGACAGAGGATTGTCTGGCTCATCAAAATGGCAGGGCGGTGAAGACAGAACCAGATAGTGATGGAGAAGTCAGAAAACCACTGAGGAATGGCAGCAGTCATCTGAGAGACTGGCTGGGACCTAAGCGGGAACTAAACGGATCCTTGCGAGACCAGGTCCCGGTTAACTGGATCAGGACTACACCTACCCCTGTCATTCGGCCAACACCTTGCCGCTCTCCACCGAAATGTGTTCAGATGGAGCGTCACGTTATTCGCCCCCCTCCGATCAGCCCCCCTCCGGATGGCCTGCCCCTAGATGATGGGAAGAATCACGTCATGCAGAGAGAGGTGTGGATGGCAGTGTTCAGCCACCTCACACACCAAGACCTCTGTGTCTGCATGCGGGTCTGCAAGACCTGGAACAGATGGTACGTCTTCCAGAAATTAGGAAAGAAAGCATCATAATATGTTGTGCTTTTATGCAGCATTTGCACTAGAGAATTTACTTTATACTGCAGCAGATGTTTAGAGGTCTAGCTCTTCCCGCAGTACTACATGAGCATCCTTTTCCTCCATTGGTGCTTTCATTGGTTTTCTACCTTGCTCTCAGACTTAACCACATCTTTAACCCTTGTCCTGACCAATGAAACACTGGATTGATTTTGAGTCAATGGAAATGAAGTGATCCTTTTCACTTTCACTGTCTGTCCTGATTGTAGTCTGTCTATCTATCTCTCTATCTTCTATCTATCTATCTATCTATCTATCTGTCTGGTCTTTCTGTCTGTCTGTCTGTCTGTCTGTCTGTCTATCTATCTCTTGTCTGTCTGTCTCTCTGTATGTGTATCTATCTCTGTCTGTCTGTCTCACTCTGTATGTGTATCTTACTCTGCCCTGGCTGTCTCTCTGTATGTGTAATCTTTCTTTCTTTCTTTCTCTCTGTCTGTCTGTCTGTCTATCTATCATCTCTCTGTCTGTCTGTCTGTCTGTCTGTCTGTCTCTATCTATCTATCTGTTTGTTGTCTATCTATCTATCTGTCGTCTATCTGTCTGTCCTTGTCTGTCTGTCTGTCTGTCTGTCTGTCTGTCTGTCCTATCTCTCTGTCTGTGCTCTCTGTCTGTCTATCTACCTATCTCCTCGGCTGTCTATCTATCTATCTAGTCTACTATCTATCTATCTATCTATCTATCTATCTATCCTCTCTGTCTATCTATCTATCCTCTCTCCATCATCCACTATCTATCGTTCTGTCTGTCGTTCTGTCTGTCTGTCTATCTCTCTGTCTGTCTCTCTGTATGTCTGTCTGCCTATCTATCTGTCTGTCCTTCTGTCTATCTATCTTCTGTCTGTCTGTCTATCATCTATCTCTATCTATCTATCTTCTCTATCTATCTATCTCTCATGATATCTCTCTCTCTCCTCTATCTCTCTCTGCTCTTCTATCTATCTATCATCTTCTATCTATCTATCTATCTATCTTATCTATCTATCTATCTATCGTTCTGTCTGTCTGTCTGTCTGTCTGTCCTGTTCTGTCTGGTCTTATCTATCCTCTCTTCTCTCTCTCTCTATCTATCACTAGCTGGCTGTGCCTCAGTGAAATACCTCTTTTTTTTTTAAATTACTATTGGAATTAGTTTTTTATTTATATGTTTCCATTTTTTGTTTGCTGTTAGTTAAGGTTCATTGAAATTTGTTGGTGTTTTTGTAATTTTTTTATTGTGGTATTAGTTGATTAATTATTTTAATTTTGTTATTTTATTATAACGGAAAAAAAGAAAGAAAAGAAACCTGATGTAAAACAAGTCCAAGATGTTAATGGCTGAAAAAATGGGAGGTAATTAATAATATATATATAGATTATATAAAATGTACAGAATATATATAAATTGTTTTGTTTCAATTTGCATTGTAATTTTTTTGTAGTTACAGTTGTCATTAATTTTGATGTTATTTTGGTCATTTTAAAAAAAAAAAATATATATATTTCTCTATTTTTATTGGGCACTTATCTACGCCCATTGTAGGAAGAAAAGCAGCATGAATGTCCTCCTCCTAAAATACAGTATATGTGTGTTTATCTGTGTTCATGGTCTCAAAGCTCAACTGAAAGGGCGATGGGATGTTTCCTCACCTGCAGTGAACAGAAATGGGCCCGTCCTGTCCAAACTGCTCCTTAGTTTTATGCACCTGTCCGATGAAGTCGATGAAGCCCTCTCCTGATTTGGGAACGCCCTGCTCCGGCCAATCGGTGAACTGGAACTGCCTAACGGTCCTGGACTGGCCGTCCTGAGAGATAAACACGAACACTAAACGTCAGTCTCTTTCACTCCCACAATCCTTTACTGCACACAACAGCAGTGGATGGATGGCTTCATCCGGACGGAGGCTGACAGCTGTGCCGATACGGGATTTAACAGGCCGGAGTGACTCTGCTGCTAATCGATGGGCTGCAGAAACCCTGACGGATGAAGACGAGAGCGACGGCCAGGACAGAGAAACAAGCGATCGAAGGGAAGCTCAGGCAGAACCAGGCACAATTAAAAGCCGAAGGGGCTGGAAATATTCACTCATCCCTACAGTCAGAGTCCGACGGATCAAACACACTTAATCACAGTCTAACGCTGGGCTTTCCGGATCACAACCGTTACACAGCAGACAAAAAACAAAAACTCCTCTACATGTCTATTTCCTGATGCTGGTGATTTGTTTTGTTTTTGTTTGCTTGTGTTAAGAAAGAGATCAAAACACAGTTCAATTAATCAAAAATAAAAATGTATTATTAATTATTG